>VZSR01003809.1:2842979-3123511 GCA_013398615.1 Brachypodius melanocephalos | reverse complement strand
TGCCTCTTAGTAACACACACTCCTCGCTTCTCATCATGCATGTGAAAATTTCCATATGTTCAGCTATCATTTTTAAAATGTGGTTTCCTGTTTGCTTTTTCAGAAAATGTTCTTCCTTATAAAGTCTGCAATCCATAAACACTCTGCAGCAAGTCTGGACTTAATTTGAAACACCATTTCCAGGTACAATCCTTATATCTGCTGTAAAACATGTGCTTTTCTTATTTTTAACCCACATACATTTTCAGTTCTTAATGCACTAAATACTTGTTGCAATCAGTCTGTGCCTTTCTACTCTGTCAACATATGAGGAACATTTTAGAGAGAAATCCTCTAGAACTCATTATATCCAATTTGTTAGATTTACTTTCACCTCCTGAAGTTTTATTGAACTATTGTTGAACTTTTATTGATTCTACATTCTCCTATAAACAAGATAAGAGGATGAAAGAATGAAAGAGATCTTCTTTTCATGAGCTAAAATTTCACCCAGAGTGCTAAGTTTCAGAATGGCTAAATAGTTGGTGCCATTTCCATATACACCTCTCCCTTTAATTTCTTGCCAGAATTCGTAGTCTTCTAGAAAGGCAGTCAACAAAAAGACTGCTCTTCAAACAGCTATCAACCTGGATACATCATTTGGCAAACTGCAATGCCTTTTTAATGATTTTCTGTAAGGGAACATTGTGCTCTCTCCAGAAAGAATATTTGGCCAGTCACACAAGTCTCCAGGTTTCCAGTAAATTAGCTGATGAGTAACAGAGGTGGTTACAGTAGCCTCTCTTTACTGCCTGTAGAAAACCTCCAACGATTTATTTGCAAGGGGCTTGGCCATGACCCAGAGCAGAGCTCTGAAAGCAAGGAGGCAGCTGCATACCTAACTTGGACTAGTACCTGGGCTTTGTGGAAGTGGTTCAAGAAAGATGTATACAGTCACGTGGTATTTTAAAAGACCGTGAGGAATTTCTAAAATGGAAACCCCCAAAACAACTTTTTCTGAAAAAATAAGGGAGACAGAAGCTCAGACTTTTGTTCAGGATTACTAATGCTGCTGTTTCTCAATGACAGTCCAATGTGTGGTGTACTGTAGAGTGTTGTGTGTGACTGCCCCTTATTCTGTGGCATCATGAGGGAAAAATCCATTAGTTAAGGCTTCCCACACAAGGCTGTGGCTGGCTAATGCGGCTACAGAGGGAACCTGAAGGGAATATGTTTTCCTTGTTCCTCCTTTCTATGGCTAGAAGAAATTAAGAGCCTCAACACGGAGAAAATTGGAGTCTGCTCCTCAGGTACCTTCTCTTTGGGAATGGGTGGGTTGGGAAAGGGTGTGAATGTTCCCAGAGGTCCCTCTCCCACTCTGTGGATGCAGAGCAGGCAGGCAGTGCCTGGGGGTACTTCACATCCCCTGGCAGGACCTGAGAGTCACTCCATTATGACACACTCCACCAAGGGATCGTCTCCCTCCTGGAGCAACCTGTCCTCATACCACATCATGGCTAAGGAGAAGTCTTGCCAGCTCCAGTGGAGGCTGGAGTCTGTGTACATCTATCACCAGGCAGAAGGCACAAACATACTACAGCTGTAGCAAAAGAAAGGAGCAATGCCTGGGCCTTGAGTGTTTCATATCAGCTTGATCTAAGACTTCTCTACCAGACTAAAACTATGAACCATGGAGAAACCTAAAGAAGAAATAATATTACAATTTTCCAGTACACCAGTTGTTGCCAGTGAGAGTATGCTGGCAGTTAAGAGTAGGGTCCAGACTGCAGAGGTAGTGGCAGATGCCTAAACAGAAGTTCTTTGCCAACAAAAGATAAAACTCTGATGTCCCCTGCTAATCACCCCTCTAGTCCTCCCTCTGCTGAGACTGACAATTAATGCAACAAATAACAAGGACTCAGACTGCAATGGCTCAGTACAAGATATTGTACTGATTACCTTTTTCTTTGTCAAATACACTGATATAACAAGTTCTATCAGCTCATTAATAGATCACCTAAAAGCAGAAGAATCTATACAGGCAAAGCACAATTTCCTTTGTCATCTTGAAGATCAGAATACCAAAGAGTTTGACAGTTGTTTCCTTGAGTGCTTTACCTCAGAAGGACTTGTTTCACAAACTTAAAAGCTAATACAAACAATAAATTACAAACTTCAAGCCTGATAGCTTGCTGGCCATGTACCTTGTTGCCTTTGTCCCTTGTCTCTCCAGGATCCCATTAGAAGAGAAAATAACATTTGAAATTACTCTCAATGTCCTTAATGCAACGCATTCTATTTTTCTCCTCACCATATTTCAACCACATGTCTCAAGTTTCTGTTTCCTAAACGACTCTGTTGAGCTCCCCTCAAGCATGTTTATAGGCCATGTTTTAAAAAGAAACACATTTTAAACTAGGGGTCATATGACTAGAACTTAAGGAAGCATCTGCAGTCTGCTTTTGCAAATGTTCTGTGGTGAGGTAAAGAATTATTTTTTCAAGCTTTACAGAAAAAAACCTTTTCTTTTTGAAAATATTTTCTGGGAAGACTTTCTTTCATTTGATAATGCTTTTGATTAGAGAATGAATATTCAAAATATTTGTGTGGGAGAGGCAGGAAAACATCAATTTTTAGCATAATTTTATGCATCAGTAGAATTAGGAAAAACACAGCCGTTCTCCCTAGCCTTATGGCTCCTTATCACTCACATATTCCTCATCTCATGGGACATAATTTAGTTTAATATCAAGATATCTATCAAACCCCCAAAATTTATATTCCCTCCTAATGTTCCAGATGTAACTAATTTCAGCTCTAAAGATTGGGAAAGTGTAATCTTGAATTAATTTAACAGACTTATTTCCATGGGACTTTGAGATTCCTGTGTGGATGGCTCTTTGTGGGTTCTTTTCCTATCTTTCTGGATTTTTATCATATGTTATATCATTTATTTGGGTCTTAGAAGATTAAGAAGTATGTCTAGGCCTCAACACCACGGTGCCTGAGTGTCTCCTAAATTATTAAAAACAGATATAGCAACAACATGAACATCTATTTTTATGTATAATGCAATCATTACTACTCTGACCCCAATTCAGAAAAGGATGTATAGTCTGAAAAAAACCCAAACAACATATGTCTAACTAAATATTTATATGAAACACATCGAAGTGGCAAGTTTAAGAGCACAATTGGAGCTAAACAAGGTGTTTCTGTGAACCATATATTTCATCATATATTCAGCTACAAGTGCCACATGAAAATAGAACTGCAGAAAACCACTACTGGTATAGAATGAAATATAATTTGGGATCAGTTTAATGGAAGTTATACTTTGCCTTTAAATTATACATTCATATAATTCTTCTGGTTGTCTAACTGCTTCTTGCAGAGCTTTTATCCTTTTTCCGTGTCACTCGTTCTGATACATATGTGTAGATGAAACTAGGAATAAATAGTCCACTTATTCTAGCCACAGGAGCAAAATCCAGAAGAAAACCTGAGGTTTAAATTAGAGGCAAATGAATTAAAATTCTAATTTCTGGGAATGATTTCTGGTCTTCTGAAACTGTTAAAGATAAAATCATATATTGATTTATATTGGCTTACACTTTGTCAGGTGCAGAAAAGGATCAGTAACCAAAGAGATGATTTCTACAAGAAACTAGCACCAAACTAAGAACTCCAAACCATACAGTAATAAAGCTACCGAGAGCCCATATAGAATTCTGGGGCCCTTGGGAACCAATTAATTCAGCCTGAAGCCGTTACACATAGCTACGAAGCTTTTGGCTTTGCAGCAGCAAAATCTGGTTGAAAACAAAGATTAGTTTCCTTTCTGCAGTTTTCTAGTTACAAAGCCATGCACTACATCCAAACAAAACTGCCACTGGTTTGCTAAAAATCTGTTCCATCCAGTTTGACTCAGTTATTTCGTCCCTACGTTTCTAAGGAAATAATGTGCATCAGTGATTTTCACTCTGTCTCTGGAGGCCTTTATAGATCTGCAGTCAAATTTTAAGGTATTTAAGAACAGCGGTTCAGAAAAGCATTTCTATGACTAATCACCTTAATTTGGGGATTTAGGGGCTGTTGTCTTCCTGGGAAAAAACCTGATGGGCTGCCGAAGTAAAACAAACCTGTTTTTTCTATGTGCCTTTTATTTGTGTATCTCCACATACACATTTCCATTTTCTCATCCAGGTGTAGCAGTGAGATTTACATCCCTATTCCTGGGACATTTGCACATGATTCCCTGTCACATCCTCTAGCTGAGCCAGGTTACAGCATTTGCACTTCTCATTGAGGCTGCAAATAGCTACCAAGGTCCCACCACTCACTGCCCTGACTCTGAAGCCAGCATTGGTCTGATCCCAAATTTCGGGGAGATGAACTTCACTTTGACATTAAAAAAAACCCCAAAACAACAACCTCGAATGGAGCCACTAGATGGCACTTTCAAAACATGGTTTTGCACTTCCTGTCCAGCTAGTTACCCATCTGGGTCTGAATCCCAAGGTGCACTGGAAACCTTCCGATTTATTTTATCTATTTGCTAGAGAATAAATGCTGCTCTCTGAAACTTACAGTGATTGTCCTTAGCGACAGATACATTCAAAAGGTAGAAAAAGCAAAACTACTTTTTCACAAAGGATGGAGTTTCTTCTCCTTTTCCCCATGTCATCATCCTCTCTAGAACACAAGTTCCAGAGATATATAACTGTGGTATATACTGATATGTATCAGTCTATAACTGTGAGCATGCTTATTATGACATCCAATAGCTCTTATAGCATCTATAGGGAGAGAAACAACACAACTTCACAACAGATGAGATACATGGTATAGTGGAAGCAGCAGTCTCCTTCCTTGTTTAGAAACTATGCAAGAGCCCAGGTTTTCCAGCCCTGAGTCTAGAAAATCCATTGTATTTTGAGTATATTTTGTATGCCTCTTTCCTATTTTATCCCTTCTCAGGCATCCATTCCAGAGGCAACACTGATGAAGGAACTCAGTTTTAAAAAACAGAAAATTAAAACACCTGTTTTAGGGCTGTCTGCCTCTTTTATAAGCTCTTCAGGGCAGGGCTGTCTGCCTCTTCATGTTTCTCCAGCAGCATGACAGTGCACATTCACTGAGGTCTAAAAACTTTCCTGTAGATGATTATGTAAAAAGTTATCCCATCATAGAACATCACAAGACGTTGCTAATTGCTATTAGAAGTTTAATGACTAATTCTTTTACCCCTGGGCAGAAAAGATGGAAACATGTTATCATTGCAACAGAGGGTCACCACCTGTTTAGCTTCTTTATAAGAGGGTTTCAAACTAAGATAACCTTGCAACACCTGACAGAAAGAAACTGTTAGGTTGTGTGCTGCTGTTCAGAATTCAATTCCATGGACTGAAATTTTCTAGTTTTGCTTTTACTTTCATCACTCATTGCCTACTCCTGTCTACCAACAATGTGTCAGCAGACACTTTCAGTCCTTGAATCTTGTTAATTTTTAGAGCTCTGGACACACAATACATGGAATCAGCTGAGGCTAAATGGTTCTGGGTAGTTTTGTTTCCATGTCACTAGAAAGACTGCTGTTATAAAAGCTGTGTGACCTCAACTCTTGAAGCATTTTCTGCAGATGGAGTAAAATGGATAATCCATGGCAGTATCTGTAGTACATCATGTATTTGGTTGTTTGAGATACTGGAAACGCAAAGCTCTGGGGCAAAAGTTCCCACAGTACAGGCTTCATGGTCAAGAGAAGGGAAAGAGGACAGCTGTGTTTGTGAACCACACAAAGCTTTGTTCCACTGAGCCAGCTTTCTGGACAGCATATAGAAATCTTGTTAACCATGCCAGTCTGCTTAATCCGCAAGGATTGGAAATTTTTGTTAGTAAGGAAGCATTTTAAGTGTCTTCCAGAGCATTTGCACTGTGCAAACATGAGGAAAGACAGGTTTTATGAAAATATATATGTCACACACACACAAAAAAAATGCTAAAAGAACCTCTTCAGGTGCAAAGTTGAGCAAGTCAGCATCAAGGAATACCAGAACTAAGGATACTTATGGACCATTAATTTAGTTACTTTGAGTCTACAAATTCTGGTAGTCTTTAATTTCATTATAATAGGCTGGTGGTAATTCTTTATATGCCAATACTCTTTTATTGAGAACATATAACAGATTATCATATTATTTTGTTATCAATATATATTTTGTCTGCTGTCATTTGATTTGTGATCCTTACTTGTTGCACATTATTTTAATCCTTCTAAGAATTGGCTCATCAACCGTTCTAAAGTATTTGTGTTTTAAACAGCTAAGAGTTCATAAATAATTTACTTTCATAAAATTTGTATAAATAGAGGGTTAATGAGACAAGGGATCTTACAGACTGTTTATAAAACAGAAGTTAAAAACATTCCTTTTTGGCTGCTTAGCTGAAATTCCTACAGCACGATTTTTGCATATTTACCATTTTATGTCAGTTTACATGGTCAGGCAAAACTTTCCAGGTGTTAATGAAATAGAAACTTTTTTTTTTTTATCAATTCTGAGTGACTCATTAGCAACAAGACTAGAAGAAGCAAACAATTTCAATGGAGAATCATATATATCCTAATCTAATATCTTTTCTCCTTTTCCAACCTTTTGCTTGATTTCCAAATGTGTGTACACGTGACAAAAGAGAGAAATGCAGACATAAAATCACATCTTCATTACATGGCCTCAACAGTAAAAATGTCACAGTAGGAAAGCTGGCATTTTATTTGTGAATCAGCCCTAAAGGGAACTGCAACATGATACTTTGTAAAGTAGCAATCTTCTGAAATGACCTTTAGGTGAAGACACAAATTCCTTTGTCCAGTCAAAAAGAGCCAGCTTCATTCACCAGTCTGTGTCATATCCTTGTCCTTATTTCTCTTTGCCATATTTTCTGTAGTTCTAGATTCCTTAGCTACTAAGACTGCTTTTGAGTTTTCACACCGGCTCCTTGTTTCTTTGCCCCAAGTTTCTTTGCCCTAACTTTACCTGATTTTCCTGCTCCCACTAACTTCTTCATTCAAGCTGCCTCCTACAACCCCACCAATGACTCCCAATCTAAGTCTCCAACACCAGGCATCTTCGGTCTCAATGATTCTGGCTTTGTAATGCATTTATTTGTATCCTTCCCTGGATTTCTCAGGTAAAATATTCCTCTAATGTATTCATAAAAGAGAAACATTGTTTCAGGGTTTGCCAGATATATCCTGCAACTTGGGACAGTCAGTCTATCGTGGCTTCTAAAGTCTTTGTTTTTAGTTAAACTAGGTTCTACATGTGTGGATTATTTCTAATGAAAATAAGAATTCTTCAATTTAGTGTTCTGTATTTACTTCAAATTCACATTTGTCATTAATTTATATCAACTGTCCTGACTGTCCCTATGTGTAAAGGAAACCTAAGGAGAGGAATCTTTGAACACAGAATGAGCTGGTGCCCTTGAGTCATCTCACCACTTTGCATTGTTCACCAGCTTAACCCTTGACTTTTCTACACCTTGAATAGGTTATGATACCAATCAAACCACAATGCTTAACAGCAAAGGGAAGGTACAAAGGATTTGGGGTGTTATTAATATGGAGGGGAGAGGAATCTCTGTCAATGCATATTTTACTTCTGCAGCATTTTCACACAAAGTAACTGACAATGCTGTATACTCTTTCTATTTTGGAATTTTCTCTGTGGAAGTCATGAGACTCAGAGCAAAGTCTTAAAATTACATCATATACTCAAATTCTCCATTATTATCTTTTCACCATTGTTTTTGCTGTCAAGACAGTTATTGTGCAATTTGATAACTGAATAAGACCTATGATAATTAAAAAGAGTAGGAGATGACACAGGATAATGCAGGAAAGACAGAAGTCTAAGGAGGAAGATGTCATTCTATAAAAGACAAAAATTACTACACCCAATATAATTTTTCTTTCTCTTGTCATATAATTCCTATAGGTAGAATTAAGAGATCAAATAAAATGGCACAAAGAATCAAGATTTAGAGGTCTTTTCCTCTGGAGGAGTGAAAACAGGTTTGTTTGCTTGTGGTTTTGTTGTTTGGGGATTTTTTAAAAAGAAATAACTCACAAGTCAGTTAGACACCAGTATAAGGGGCCAAGTTAAAAAGTGCTTTCCAGACTGAATGGCTGGAAATGGTGAATGGCTCTGAAATCCTGTCCTCTTCAGGTCAGTACCCTATGTACTGAAATGTTCTGCTTATTCAAGCACAGAGTTTGAACAAACTACTATTAAGAAATACTACTGCATAAAGGGTATGACTAGCATGTCTCACAGAAGATGCTTTGGTGTGCAAAATTGCTTAATTGTAGATGAAAGATTATTGTCTTAGCATGAGCAGCTGTGACTCACAGTCTGACTAATCAGAGTCTGAGTGAGAAACAAAAAGCAAATTCAGGGAAACTAGGTTTTATCTCTTCAGGAACAGGCTATTTTGGTTCAAGTTTCGTTTATATCATCAGGTTATCAGAGGACACAAAGCTCTAAAGATGTGGCTTGCATGTTCCAGCCTATCTCCTGTTCCTTCTCTGGATACCCCTTTTTATTCATTTCACAGATTACAAAAGGAATTGCCACATCCATTCCAAGAGACAAATTGTCCAGTAAACAACACAGAAGCAAGGGCGAGGGCTTCTCACAGCAGCCCTGGCATATGCTATCAGCCACGGGGACACCAGAGTCACATCCCATGAAGGGAAGGCTGCAGGAGTGGCATGTACCTTCGCACCCTTTGGGGGGGCCGCAGCTCTCGGGTTCAGCACCAGGGACAGCGGCAGCGCCCGCCCCGCCGCCCCCGCCCCGTGGGAACGGAGAACTTTTTGTTTGTCTACACATGTACAGGCACATATACAGGTATATTATTAAAACATGTCCGAAAAGTAAACAAAATATTTCATATTTGAAGTAAAGCTGGATTAAAAGCATTCTAGGAATCTTATTAAAAGTCCTTTGTTATTTCAGCTCTTCAGTGGGATACAGACAATATTCTTCCGATAGGGGTTTTTATGCTTTCTTCTTACAAGAAACAGTAACGAAAAAACACAGAAATCATATACACCAGTTACATACCCGACAATGTTGAGGTGAAGTATGGCTGAAGGGGCAAGGTCTGAGCAGAGGAGCTAAGCGGGTCAGATGTATTTGCATTTGGGCAGCAGGTATTTCTCACCACTTTGAGACTTGCCATAGGCTTGGCTGGAGCACAAAGATCAACACACAACAGCTGGCAAAACCCTCATGAAAAACCATTATACCAGAGAAAGGGCAACCAAGGAAAACAGAAAATACACGCAGAAGTGCAGCTATGAATGGCAAGAAAGAAGAATCGTTACCGTGTGTGGAATTACTAATACATATCTGACCAGTCCCTTTAGGGACCAGTAACTACAAGATTACCTCTGACTTGAGTAAAAAGGAATAATAAAACTTCTGTTTTCCCTTTTTAATATAATGTACTAATTATAAGCCTGTTTATATCTCCATTCTGAATATTATCCTCAAAATTCAATATAGAAGACAGTGTGGCTTTTACATAATTTATCCTAGCGACAGAATCTTACAAGAAAGACTTCCTGAAGGGTATCTAGGCTATATAATTTTCAACTGATCTTTCATTCTTATGGGCATCTATTTCCATGTCATATGGGAAGCTGGTCATGTTCATTTATTAAGCTAATGTTTATGGTGTGACAGCAAATTAGACACCTTATGTGACTGAAAAGAACAAAAGTATCACATATTTTGCATGTGAAGAGATGGGTAAATACGTTTATTCTTCTAACTTCCAGCTAGAAAAAGAAAAGTAGAGCAGAAAAGAAAGATGCAAATAACTCATCCTGCTCTTCTTTAATTACCTCTAACTAAGGGAGGATCTGCCTGCACAGTCACCTATGTGGGACACTCTTGTCCTTCCCCTGCAAGAAGCTAGATACAGCAATAAGTCTTGGTTTTCTAGACACTGGCAAAGGTATGACAACATACAGAATACCTGATGAAATATCAGCATACGAGCAGACTTGGTGAGATTTGCACTGGGAATGTTCAGGTCAGTTTTGATCAATCCAGTAGAAGCTGGTGGGACTATTCAAGAACTACTTTCACTTGGAACCACAGTCAGGGACTGCAAATGATCTGTGAAACAAAACTGCTGCAACAAAGCCTTGTCTGTTGTAAGAAGTGATTCCGGTACTGCTGCCTCAGTATTGATGTTCTGTTTAATTCTCCACTCTCTAGGCAAGGAAGAATTAAACTAAAATTTGGTTCACACACTTTCCACCAGAGCCACTGCACTGGACACCCTTCTGCTCAACTGAGATTGGCTCCTTTAACTTTCATTTCAGCTGTTCCCACGTCAATGCAAAGTGCCAAGTTTAACAGTCTGATTTAAATGGCCTTCTACCAAACACTCCATTTACAACTGATGGAAATGAAATGGAAATATTTTCATGTCCCAAGGGAGAGTACCCAGACAGATTGATAATCTGCAAGGCAAAACTATACCTCAAAAGTTATTTCTGTGACACACACACCTGAGACATAGCACAGATTACTGTGCACTGCTAACTTTGGTGGCCTACTTGGGTAAGCATATGCTCGTCATATATTACACACACACACACATACATATATGTACATACAGAAATTGTAGATATACATGTATGTATCTCTTGTTAGGACACACATGGCAAAAGAAAAAAGATAAAATATCTTTAAAAGATAAAACATCTTAAGAAGAGATTGTACAAATCAAGTAACTGCCACAGAAAGATGTAAATGTTGGCTTTTTGGACCTCTAGCCCAAAAGCGTAACCTGTTACCAAATAGTTACAGGGTCAAAAATGTTACCAGTCTGGAACAAAAACTAGGAGACAGAAATTCACGGCTTAAAGTTGTAATGAAGCCTGTGACTTTTTGACATACAAAGGTAACGGGGAAGGTGATTAAGTTGCTGCTATTTCAGAATTTTAAGCAACTGTGCCAGAAATAATTTGTTACAGTAAGTTTTGTTGCACTTATAAAGAAAATTATTTCAGAGAATTCTTATAAAGAGAATTATTTCAAAGTCGCCGGTTTTCATCACTGTGTTGATCTGTATTCATTCATGCTTAAAGGCAACAAAGCACTTAAACATGTACATAATTTAAAACATGTCTCCAAGATCCCTAGTATCTTAATTCAAAATTAAATCTGGAAGTGGTTCAATGAATCACTGCTTCCAACAAGAGACAACTCCTTTCTTCCTCCCAGCCTTTTAAGAAGAAAACAAGGCCACCCCTCTTACACTTCAGAAGGACATTAAAGTAAGTGAAAATCAAATAAGAAGCAAAATAGATCTTCAGTTAAGAAACCTGTCAAGCAAAGAGAAAGTCACTTGCAACTTAATCAAACAGCAGAAAGGAATCTCAGTCCATAAAGGAAGACTGATTTTTCAGAAGACAGGGATTAACAGTGATGAGGCAAATTGTCCATGACACAAGATTATTTAGAGCAATAAGAAATTTTTTTTTTTACATTTTGGGGGTTAAGAGATCAGGAAACACCAGAGCTGTATTAAATCAGTGTTGCTAAAGTGGAAGATAAGGCATATCAGGAGAAATAACATGCAGAAATTGCTGTGTTCCTATAGGCATCTAGAGGAAGAGCTAGTCATTCACATAAGCTTAATTTCCACAGAAACCATATTAAAATTTCTTTTTAAAAATGTATTATTCAATATTTTCACATTTTATCTCAGAAGTCATTGAAAGTTATCATAGCTAGTGCCTCCAGTGTCCAGTCCTGTGCTCCTCAATACACGAGAGATGTGGAGATAGAGAGAGTTCCATAAAAAGCCAAGATGACGGAGGGTGTGGAGCATCTCACATATGAGAAGACAATGGGAAAGTTGGGACTGCTGAAACAGGAGAAGGGAACACTCAAGGTAGGATCTCACTGATGTATTTAAATACCTGAAGGGAGGGTGCTAAGAAGAGAGAAACAGGCCCCTTCCAGTGGTACCCAATGACAGAAGCAGGGCCAACGGGCACAAAGTAAAACCTGGTAGGTTCCCTCTGAACAGCAGGAAACAGTTTTCATTGTGGGGGCGACCAATCCCTGTCACAGGTTGCCCAAAGAGGTTGTGGAGCCTCCACCCCTGGAGATACTGAAATATCTAATCATGGTCCTGGGCAGCCTGCTGTAGACAAACCTGATTTATCTGGGAGGCTGGACCAGATGATGTCAAGAGATCTCCTCCAACCTCAATTGTTCTGTTATTTATGTCATTAAATGAATGCTAGTGATTGAGTTTAGCCTGAACTTGTTTGTATATATTGTAACCAAAGAGATTTTCATTGAGACTTCTGGATGCATTTGCCAAGTGACAAACCACTAGACAGAAAAAGCAGGCATTGAAAATTAGTAAGTCGCAGACCAAGAAACCAGAAATCATATTTTACCTGAAACCATTTTTATTACGTTTTGCATTTTCTGGATATTGGAATTTTCTCAAGTGCAATCTTCATCTGTATCTTTGTATATAGATAAAAACATCATTCAGTAAATGTATTGGATCAAAAGCAAAAGTAGGATTTCAAACTTGCCTATTGCTTTTCACAAACTGAAACAAAGAAATAATCTATCTCAAAAACCTTCAAAATCAGACACTCTTCCTCTGTGTTCATAAAAGGTTCTGTGTCAGTTTCTCCTGTGGACAGGAATGTCTAGTCTTGCTGCCAGCTGAACTTGGTCACTCACATTCCTGACCAGATTTACAGTTCCTAAACACTAGGGAAAATTGTAACTCAATTCCTTCTTTCAACTTACAATTTAAGGGGTGTCTTCAACAATGCTATTTTTTAGTAAATGATCAAAAATTAGATAGGCAAGAACAAAAATAATTCAATTTTAAAATTATGTTAGCGTACTTTTTACATATTTTCAATCTTAATTTAAAAAAAAAAAAGAAAATTAAACCAAAAAACCAAACCCACCCCCCCAAAAAAAAAACCCCAAAACCTTATTATTAGGCACATTGTTAAAACAATAAAGGAATGTATGAGGGGTAATATTTTTTTCTAAGCTTATTGAGTCACAGAAAACATTTGGTTTCTGAGAGTTCTGTATTTTTTTAATTCTTAATCTCACAGTACTCTACTGAACTATTACACTTTTTGTGAGTGATCTCCAGGTCCCACCACTGATTTTAAAAATAACTGCAATTCAGGTAAATGCCTAAGGCCAGTACTTCCCATTGGCATGTCCCCAAGCCCTGCTTGTTCCAGATATTAAAACCGAGATGGTAGAAAGGTTTCCCTCTCTGGAGAGAACAAGCAACACGGCTGCCCTGGGTGGGTGGTGGCAGCATTGGGGACAGCGGCGTGTGTCCCATGCCATCCCTGGTGGTCACAGCTTCCCGGTGGGAGCTGTCCCCTGCCTCTATAGGGAGCAGGTGTGGCCAAGACCCATACCTAAGCACGTTTTGCCACCAACATTCTGGGTATTGCTACAGGAAAGGTGTGGTCAGAGCAGAGGGCCCCCTCAGAGGTGGGGCAGCACTCCTCTGAGCCAAACTGTCACTCTGCCTTGAGGCTTGTGCTCAGTCCACCCCACGACTCACATCGTGGAGAAGGGCTGTGCAAAAAAAACATGCAAAAATTCTTGTTTACATTAGAGATGGGAACCAAGTATAAAAGGGAGTGGATTGGGCCCCCTCTCTCTCTCCTCTCTTTCTCGTCGTCTCACAACCCCAGCTCCTGACCATCCACATTACAAGTCCAGCCACTGGGATGTAAGGAGTGGTGACATTCTTTGTTTTCTTCCCTTGCTTTGCCCAGGCGAAGCACAGGTATTGTATTCTGCTCTGTGACCAGCAAATATTGGTGTGTTGTGGTGGTAGTGACAAGACTCTCTGTCATCCAGTCCCTCCAGGATCCCTGAGGCTTACCTCTGCTCCCCTTAACACCGTGGTACTCTGCTTGGAAACTCTTCCAAATCCGTCATGGTGAAGGAAGGTGGCAATGCAGCAACAGCAGACACCTTGTGAATGCCTGGAGACCTATGGGGACACTGGAGCTGGGGCCATTCTTTTTCTGTGCCGTTTTCATTGGGTGGTGGGGGAACTTTTTCTGGATCAGGACAAATGCAGATTCTCCCGGTGGAAGCCTCAGCAAGAGGTCGGTTTCTCAAATAAGCCTGGGGCCAATGTGTACTGAAGGGAAACTCATCCCACGGGCAGTGGGACAGGCCAAGGACAGTCTGCTCAGGACGCTGCCTATCTGAAGGACACTATTGGCCTGAGGTCAATTGTTCCAACTTCATGAAATCATAGCTACCCTCCTTCTGGTTTGTGGTGGTTTCATGTTCGCTGAATTTTGTTTACTAACTGGGAGATAGGATTTGGGAGAAAAAGGCAAAACAGGCTTTAACTTAAGGTGAACAGATAGTTCATTAACACACACTAAAGAGAAAAAGAAAGAAAAAAACCCAAAAAAAACACAAATGAAACTTCTAAACTCTTTTTTACCACAAACTGTTCATTTTTCCACACAATACAGAGAGAAAACTATGATTTTTAGTCAGTTGTAACTATTTAAACATAATCTTACATCACTTTGGGAGAGGAGTTTCTCTAGAATTTTTTATGGAGACCATGCCACGATAAAAGGTCTGGTGGCTTTCAATGTCACAAATCTGCAATCACTTGGAATTTACAGATCTGTGCAGTCTCACATCATTGGCAGTTTCCCAAGCTGCGTATGGGCTTCAGCACATTTGGGGTACTGTTTCAAGAATGCTTCTTCTAGTATGCAACAAGGGTTCTTGTGTCTTTAAAATCGTTTCTATCTCAAAGGAAACAGAGACTTTTCATTAGCTCAGGAGCCAGGCTTCAAATCACTTTTTTTTGTCTCAAAGGCTGAGACTTGTTTATTTTACGTCAGGAGCCAGGGGGCTTACTCTATTTAAAGTTCTTAGGTAACCCTAAATTGTATCAGTACACACAACCTTTGGCTACAACTTGCATTTCCTCAAAGAGCATTATGATACTACAAGAAATAATCCATATTTCTATTATTTACATCTAAAGAAGTCTAGTCAAAAATGTTTACTTCTTCCATTCCTTTCTCCAGCAGTCTTCATCAGTTCTTTTGCTGAATTTGTTTCAGGCTGTCTCTTTACATTTTAAATCACTCTGTCTTCCATGGAGGAGTGAAAGGGTTAATGTCTTTGCCTAGACTTTTTTTTCCTCTGGTGGTCGCGCAGGTGATGGGGGTGGGGGGTGAGAAGCATGCTCAGGAACGCTGATGACTCTCCCCCACCCCTGGTCAGATCCAAAGTAGACTCAAACTTGGATCAGCTCCCTGGGGCTCCAGGGAAAGCTCCTCTCCTCCCTCGGACCAGCGCCAGCAGCCAAGCCAAGGGCACGGCCGCGGCGGCCCAGGGCCAGCATTGCTGCTCTGCAGCCTCCTCCTCCTCCTCTTGTCGGCAGCCGAGGAGAAGGAGAGGGGACCCAGCCGGCTCGGGCTGCTGCTGGCAGGGCAGCTGCCCCCGGTGGCCCGGGCCCAGCCCCAGGAGAGGGGCGGCGGGGCTTGGACCGGGGCTCGGCCTGGGCCTCTCTGAGGTAGGAAGGGCAGCTCACTCCTTACAGCCGGAAGTAAAAAAAAACGAATTACCGGGGAGCTCTGATTTTAAGCCTGGGCTCTCCAGAGGCGTGACCAACTTTCTAATTGGTCAGTCAGGCTGTCAATTCTGCCATAACTTCCTTAGAAGGAAAAAAACTCCTTATGTTCGTACTAACGACCACATGGTTCCAGACACCAGCAGCTCAACAGGCGCAAGATGAATCCTTTCTGTCGCTGAGCCCTCGGACTCCTCAGGATGTAGGTCGTCTGAATTGCCAGGCTAGAGACAGAGGCATCGCTGTCTATCTGCAGGGGCTGAAGGGCTGAGACCAAAAGAAACAGAACCGAGATGAACTCCTGTGTTTGCAGAGATCCCCAGACATCCCTCCCATCCATGCTCCTCACTCACCACTGCAGATCTCATCCAGCTGCTCCATGCTTTGGAGGTGCTGTGCAGCCAGCCCTAGGCACAAAGCTCCATCAGCTCCTGCTCCATAGCATGCTTCCAGCAGCCTGGCCCCTGGCCCTGCCTTCTCCCTTAACAAGGGTGGCCCCCGGAATCACCAGTAGTCCAGGGCAGTGGAACTGAGCCAAGTGGCCAAGGGGCCATGAAGCCCACCTACATGGACCTACAGTGGTGGCATGGAGACCCTGCAGGCAGCAGGGACAGGGCAGTGCAGCAGCAGGGACGAGGGCCAGGCTGCCCACAGGGGCTCTCCAGGGGTTGGGGCTCACCAATGAACCTGACAGCCACCTCTCGCACAGTGGCCTGAGGGTCCCTGAGGTACGGCAGGCTCTGATGCAGGTACTCCTCAGCCCTGCTTTTGTTCTTCACCAGCTGGAGAGAGGACAAGGGGATGGGCATGCCACATAGCCCCTCAGCTGGCTGGGGCAGACCCTCTTGCCAAGCACCCCTCATTACCGAGAGCCCTCCCTCTCAATGGGTGCAGGGAAGGGAAAGATCCCTTGGGGCTCTCTTCTTGAGGGTAGGAACAAGGGTGCAGCTCCAGGCTGTGGGCTCGGGGCTGCAGCAGGGCTGGTGGGGGCTTTGGGTGCAGGGCAACTCTCCCCCATGCTGCACCCTGGAGCTTATGCTTACCAAACACTTGCTTATCCTGTATGTCTGCTCTGTCTCCAGGAAGTGCTTGAGCTCCTTCCATTTGAGGAGCTTGGCAG
This sequence comes from Brachypodius melanocephalos, assembly GCA_013398615.1. Classification (NCBI taxonomy): domain Eukaryota; kingdom Metazoa; phylum Chordata; class Aves; order Passeriformes; family Pycnonotidae; genus Brachypodius; species Brachypodius melanocephalos. The sequence goes on along the minus strand of VZSR01003809.1, from coordinate 3,106,695 downwards.
CAGCAAGCAGGGCTTCCCCAGAGGCCTGCATAATGGCAGAAGCTGTGAGATAGCACAGTGGCTGGCAAAGAAGACCTCTTGGCTTTCATCCTGGGGTGATCCTGCTTTTAGGAAGATGGGGTATGCCCTCACCAAAGCACCTAGGAGTCTCTTGAGGACAGCCCTGGGGTGTAGGAATTGAGGCTCAAAGCCCTGGCCTCTGACACATGCCAGGAACAACAAAGAAATGTGTAGAGACACACCTATTCGGGCTTTGGTGGGCCTGGGTTGCTGCCAACCCCTGCTGGAGCAGGTAGGGCAAGTGCTGAAAATGGCCATGCCAGCTTCTCCACCCCTGCTCATACTGGTTCTGCAGGGACCTTTCCCATGGGCTGTGCTGGAGGAGAACTGCTCAGTGCCAGCAGCCCACCCTTGTCTGTGTCACTGCTCAGCCTTGAAACTGTACCTTGGCCACACCGGGGCTCTGGTCACTCATGTGAAAGAGGAGTGGGATCAGTGCTCTCCTTACGTAGCTATTCCTTCTCTTGTTGCTCCCCACCGCTGGCTCCAGCAGGTCTCTGATGAGGCAGATGGAGAGCTCTCGCAGCTGGCTGCACTCCTGGTAGGAAGATAAGCTTTGAAAACAGCAGCTCCCTGCCCATTGTGATGGAGGGTGATGGTGGCTGAGGTGAGGGGCTATGCTCTAGGGTGGGATTCCAGAGTGGGGAATAGTGCTGGGCTGCAAGCCCAGAAGCCACAAGAGCCCACAGGAGCAGAGCCTGCTCCGAGTACTGCTCACAGGGCAGCTGTCACTGCCCAGTTCCTGTCCCAGGGCTCAGGATCCCACGTCAGCCTTACCGAGTCAAAGAGGAGCAGGAGATTTTCCATCAGCTGCCCAGTGATGGGGCTGCCCACACTCTTCTCCAGGTTTTGAAATGTGGTGGTTTTGCCGATCACATTTTTAAAGAACATTAGGACTTTTATCTTGAGGTCTGCACTGCCAGCCTGCAGGAACCCCATCATATCTGGCAGGAGGACCTGCATTTTTCTTGCCTGTATGAAAGACAGTTTCTTTTTTGTGAGACGATTCACACCTGGAAAACTCTTCAGGCCACCAAGCCCCACCATGGCAGGGAGGGTATTTGGAGCTGTCATGTCCCTGCCTGACTCCCAGACCAGACCAAACCAAGCCACCACCTTACTCACAGCCCCAGACTGCAGCTGCCAATGTAGCTGTCCTCAACACCACCCCACTCACCATGTCAGGCATTTCTGACAGCATGAGGAGGCTTCCAACCAGCAGGGAGGCTGTCACCAGTCTTGGATGCCTCTCACTGCTCTCAGGGTCAGGCTTGTCACCCAAATCCGTGGATGCAGACTGTCTGGAGGATGGCTGCAGGAGTAAGCACAGCAGTGAGATATACTGGCAGAGCCTGCAGGCTCGTGGCAGGGGATCAAGGCCTTTTCTGGTAGCTCACAGCGAAGTCAGGGATGCAGGTATCTTCTGCAGTAGATCTGGGAATATTGGTCATCCAGAGGAACTGAAGCAAGCTAACGAATACCATCAATATCTTCTCCCGAATCTGGGGCTTGTGGAAGATCTGACCCCATAGCTGCAGGGCTGTGCTGCAAGGCAGAGCACTCTGTCACCAGGGCTGCCTTGGCTGCAGCATGGCCTGGGCCAGCCCCATGGGGCTTGGCATGCCCAGGGACTGTGCCTAGGCAGGCAGGAGGGGACTGAGGCGGTGTTCCCCAGAAACAGCACAGTGGCTCTGGGCTTGCTCAGCCAGATATGGCTCCTGTAGGCCCTGACAATGTATCAGAGATGGAAATCTTGGTGGGATGGAGAACCCTGCTCCTTGGAGGTGTCCTGCAGCATTCCTTAGGTCTGGAAGTCAGAAAGTCTCGAGGCCTCTCTCCTCACAGCAAACAAGCCCTCAGGACTGTCAGGGCCAGTACCTGTCTCCTTGTGGAGCAATGTTCAACAGTGTTGTGACCACCTCCTCAGGATACTCATCAGCCATCCTCATAAGCAGGGAGGCAAAGCAGTGCTGAACTGCTGGTTTCTGGATGTCTTGCAGGCTGTCATAGATGCAGCTCACAATCTTTTGCACCTGGAGGGGGCACAGGTGAGAGTGATGCTGCTGCTGGAGTGCAGCTACGCCCTCAGCTGCCCTTTCCATCCCTCTCAGCTGCCTTAAGGTGGCTTTAGGTGCCTGAGACACCTGAGTTTGGGAGGGAGGGATGGACAGAAGAACAAGGCCTGACAGGGCTGAAGGGCAGGGCAGTCCAGCCACAGGTCACTTACATCCATCAGCCAGAACTCCGGGTGTCTCATGGCTACTTCCAGAATGTGTCCTGCCACCATCTTGTCAAAGACAGTGGTTTCTGTCATTACCTCCATGGCTGCAAGGATGATGTGTGTTCTCTCAGAAGGTGTGAGGTACCTTTCAAAGGGCTGTGCCAGGAAGGAAGGGAGCAAAGACATGTCACACCAAGCATCCTGATGGTGCTGCTTAGCTGGGTGGAGTGAGCTGTCACAGGGTGCTGGCCCTACAGAGAACCAGGGCTCACTGATGGGTAGGAGGGCTGGAGCTGCTCCTGGGACACCAGAGTGCCACCCTCAGATAGTCCCTGCTTGGGGAACATCAGGAGCCCTCTCATCAGAGACAGGGAGGCCACATCAGCTCCTCTGATTCTGGATCCCTTTGCTCACACAAGTGCCCTGCCCATGGCACAGACAAGAGTGCCAGCAAAGGAGGAGCTCTTTACCTTGGTATTCCGCAGGTTGACACAATGCAGCAAGGAGGTGGTATCACCTTCTCCATGGAGTTGTATGTTATCCTTTAGCCTTGACCTGCCTAAAGGGTGGGGCAGATGCAGAAGTCAGTAAGACAGAGCAGCTTTGCCAACAAGCTTTTCAAACGACTCTGAGATCTGCTTGTGAGGTGGCAGGAGAGAAGCAGTCAGGGAGATTTTGGAGGGTGTCATTTTGGGGTCCACAGATCAGTAGAGTTGAAGATGGTGAAAGGAGGGAGGAAGTAGAGCAGCAGAGAAAAGATCCTGGATGTGAGGAGAGCACTTGGCTTCAGCAGCAAATGACAGCTGGATGATACAGGAAGAATCCAGAGGGGCAAAGATGGTCAAGCAGACAGGCAGGGTTTTGAGGATCTGTCTGTGTGGAGGGGAATGAAGTCCACCACAAGGTCCCTTATCATTTTGCTTACAGATGAATTCACTGAGGTGATGAAGAGCGCTCAAAGCTGTTTCCTTTTCTCTGGAGGAAGTTTGTAAAAGGAGAAGACGTCCCAGCAGCTGTCCAAGGATTGAGATCTGGATGTCTTCATAGCAGACAGAGCAGTCCTTTTTTCTAAAGACGTCCCAGTCCTGTGTGAGGGAGGCAGAAGAGCAGCAGAGCTGACAGCAGGCAGCTGCTGCTGAAGCCCCATAGCTTCAGTGTGAGTGTGTCCAGGGCTGGATCCCTGATGGATCCAGATTTACAGAGCCTGCATCCCAGAGCAGTCAGTTGGGCAGCAGCCCCAGCAAGGCAGAGCAGCACAGCCTGTCTAGAGGATGCCATGGCCTTACCTTCTGTGTGGAATAGTTGTACAGGAAACGGCTCAACATTTCAATCCTCCCCAAGGCTCTTGACCACACTTCATGTATGCTGGAACTGGTGAAGTCCAGCAGCACCTGGGCAGAGAGAAGCTGCTGGTGAGCCCAGAAGCAAACCCACTTCAGCAGCAGCAGCAGGGCAGCTCCAGTCCTGCATGGGACTTGCACTGTCCCTCAGGGCTTCCTCTGACCTTGAGTAAAGCCCTGCTCTTTGCACAGGCCATACCTGCAAGATGTTCTGCAGCTGCTCGCTGATTCTGGAGGGAGGAGAGCTGAGCACTATTGCCTTCAGCATGGAGTCCATGCTTCTCAGGGTCTGCAAGGAGGTCAGAGAGCAGTGGCAGTGATTTTTCACCTGATCTGATCTTGGCTGCCACTGTCAGGGGAGGGTGCCCACGCTGCCCGGGAGAGACCTAGGAGCTGGCAGTCTGCTGCAGACAGAGCAGCCTGCAGCGTTGGACATGTCTGGGCCCTGACAAGGGACTGAAAGGACTAGGGCAGGAAAGCAAAGCTGAGATCCTGCCCTGCCTTGGACCTCTGATCATGGGGCAGCACAGGGTGAAAGCAGCCCAGAGGGATTGGGAGTTCAGCTCATGCAGAACTTACATTCTTTAAGAGGAGTTGTTGATCTCTATTTAAATGAGAGCATGGAGGAAGCCAGAAGACAGTTCTGAAACATGTCTCTAGGAGGCTTCTCTTTTTGTCTTCCAGCACCACTCCCACTGTCTTGCTGAAAGAGAGAGGACACTTGAGGCCTTGTGCAGAGGGATGCTGTCCTCTGGGGAAGGGTCCCTGGGAGGGATGGGCAGGTACCTCAACATTTCAATGGTGAGCATGGTGACCTTCAGCAAGTCTGTGCACAGCTTGTACCAGGGCTCATCTTCCAGCATCACCTGCAGAGCACAACGGAGCTGCCACCTGGCAGCTGCCAGCGCCCAGTGCCACCAGACCATAGCTCTGCCCAAGAGCTGCTCTCACAGGGTGCCAGCACCAGGGGCCTTGCCCTCTTCCCACTCACCTGGATCCTCTCTACCAGGTCATATCTGCGGCAGAAGTCAATCAGGCGCCGTGACGAGCCGAAGAACGTGGTGCTTATGCAAAGATCCATGATTTTGTAAAGAAAGGTGATCTTGCATTGCACATCCTGGCAGGCAGGGGACAGATAGACAAACAGAGAGCATGAGGAGTGGGGACAGACGGCCAGCAGGACTGGAATTCTGAGAGGCAGCACCATATGGAAACAGCAGCTCTGTCCAGCCAGGACACCTCCAGCAGCCGAGCCTCTGCCAGCAGATGCTGGAACAGTCGCTGTCCAGCTGGCCACAGTTACCTGGTTGACGTTGCTGTCAAGGATCTGGATGGAGTCCACCACTTCCTCTTCCTCTATGGACATTTGTAACCAGCTAGCATCTAACAGAGGGGCAGAGCAGGGAGGGGTACTGAAGGCCTGGCAACAGGAGAGAGCAGAGGAAGATCTGCTCTCTGCCCAGTGCCACACGTGGCACGGCCTGGCCCTCCCCCTCCTCCCCTGGCATGGCCTTCCTGTGCAGCTCCCAGCTGAACGGTGCCCAGCAGAGGAGCTGCTATGTCAGAACACAGCATGGTGGAGCAAGTGCCAGTGCCCCAGGCTGAGGAATGTGCTGGCAGACAGACAGGAAAAGTCCAGCGTTCCACAGCATTGCTGCCTCCAGCAGGTGCCCTTTGCTGCCCACTCCGTGGAGCAGGAGCCTTGGGAGGCATCACACCCATCCTCCAGGACCTTGGCTGGCAGCATGCCAGGGAAACATGATCCTGGCATTGTGCAGGATGTGCTGGCAGCCCCAGCCCTGTCCAGTCCAACAGGACCCCCTCACTCACCTGTCTGCAGTGGATCCACCACAATCATCTGGCAGGGCTCTGCTGGAGAGCTGCTTTCCTGGGGAGCACCGTCCTCCACCCAGGCCATCCTGGGCTGGGTAGGGGTTGTATCCCCCATTCTGCAGGGGAAAAAATGAAAAGCAGGAAAGGGACAAGCAAGAGGCTTTGGGGAAAGACCTCAGCACAACAGAGCTTCTGAGACAGCAGGGAAAGTTGGGCTATGCTTGGATGCTCCTCATCAGCTCTGTGATCTCATCCTGTCCCATCATCCTGCTGACCACATGTGCTATACTGGGGTGTCACAAAGGGCCCTCCTGTGACCCACCACCAGCCCCTAGCACTGTTGCGGTGTTTGTAGACACGGAACAAGCCCCTAGCTATGGGTGCCAGCAAGGAAGAAGATTATGCTGTGTGTTTTTACATAATATATTTTCAAGTTCACCTTATTTAAGAAAACCCACAAAAAAATAAAAAAAACAAAAACCCCTACCAACCAAAAACCCTCACAACTTTATTGTCACAATAGGACACGAAATAAAGATCCTTGACTCCAGTCAGCAGGTAGAAGAGAATCAGAAGGCTTTATTGTCTAATTCCTGACACCTTTTATAAGGTATTCTGATACAGACTAACAGGATTGGTGAATAGGAAGGACACCTTCCCAGTCCCATTGGTTAAACTAAAGAAATGGCAAAACACCATCTGCAGAAGGTTGTTTTGAGAAACTGCTGGATGTTTGCCAAATTTGTTTGGAGAGAGGTTAGTTGTTGACAGTTTTTCCCTTGGAAAAATCCAGCAACTGCCCAGCAGGCAAAAGTCTCTTAGAAAATCATGTCCACACTTTATTATTCTATTGTTTAATTAAAATGTATAGGGGTAACACTGGAGCTTTCTTCTTAAGCTTATTCAGTCACAAAAATCCTTGCATCTCTGAGATTTACTTTTTTTAAACTCACAGTAGTTTACAGAACTGTTACACTTTTTGTAAACAGTACTCAGGTCTTACTACTAATTTTAAAATAATTGCAATTTAAGCAAATGCCTAAGCCTAGTACTTTCCGTTGGCACCACTCAAGCCTTGCATATTCCAAATATTATGAATAAGATGGTAAAAAGATTTCCCTCTCTGAGGTGAACATATTCTTGTACTGTAGGTGATCATTTTAAGCTCTTCCTAAGGGCTGCAACTCCTGGTGCTAGAGGTATTTTCGTAAAAGAGCAAAAGACTAATTCCTCCCTAGGAAAAAAAAGCTTTCTGCAAAAGCTGTGCAATGCAACATTTTATTGCATGTGTGTACCAAAAATACTGCAGTATTTTACCTACTGAAAAATGACAAACAATATGCATTAATGAAGGTGCTAAGTCTCCCTTAAGGGTAACCTTTCTTCTCTGCAGATTATTATGTTGCCTTGGCTTAATGTACAATCACAGGACCATTGGATCATTCTGGTTGGAGAGGTCATCTAGTCCAACTCACTCATCAAATGCAAGGCAACAGTATGAACTCAGAACTTTAAAAATCCTGAAGAGTCCACAAAGACACTGTAGATCTGCCATGAGCTGAAAATTTTTGTCTTTCAGTGATTACACAGGTCCTGATGGTCTTAGGCTGTACCAGCAGGTTGTCCCTGTGACATGGGTAACAGTGGGGGTCTGGGCTCTACTCTGCCATGCTGTGAAGCCATTCCACAGCAAAGGAGAAGAGCTGTCTGGACACAGTCCAGTTACATGATATTAAATCAAATAACTTAGTTCGACAAAAGGCAAAAGTAAATAGAGAGCACACCTATTTATATTCTTTCTAGTTAGTTTATTGATATTTTTAGTGGGTTTCCCAGATCTAAAATATTGTATGAGAATTAGTTTATTTTATTTTACTCATTTACCTACATATTTCTCCTTTCTTAAAAGTGTTATAATATATTTAAAGCTCTCTTTGGTACATTTATTAACCTTCCACTGACAGCCATAATTCCCTATGACAGCTATCATTTATGAAAAAATAAATTTCAAGAGGACTTCATAATGTTGCAGTGACAACAAAGAAGAAATACTTTTAAAATTGTCCTGTAGTTTGTTTCTAGATTTCTTCTTCCTGAGGAATACTCCATTGTCTTTGCCTTTCAGAAGGGAAAGGAGCCCTTCTAAGGTGATGTGGGAGATAAAGGACAGAGTTGGGGCTGACCAGTTCAAGCTGCTTCTTCATGGGGAGAGCAAGGCCATTAGCACCTCCACTGCAGGGTCTGGCAGTGGGAGAGCCATCTTCGAGAACATGGGAAAGTTTTGGATGGAGCCTGGCACAAACTTACAAGGAGAAGCCTGCTCACTGTGTATGTGTACACCTGCCAGTCCCTACACTGGAGGGCAAGAGGAGATGGAGCAGAGCAAGGAGGGCAGATGGAGACAGTGCCCTGGCAAGCAAAGTAAACCCAGGACAATGTTACTCCCTGGGTGATCATAGGGGCCTCATTGTAGAAACCCATTGGATCTCAGCTGCCAGGTGTTAGCCTATGCATGACTTTGGTTGTGTGCTGTAACAGCAGGAGTTTATTACTTCATCACCCTTGGTGTTGAAGGGACTACTTCAGTTTTGGATTACAGTGATAGTAACAGAGCTGTAGTTAGTGGTCTGAGAACAGTGTTTGTTTCACTTCAGGTGCAAAGGATGTCCTCACAGTAACTAGAAGTGACTGGCTCAGAAATCTTTAAACCTTTTGTTTAACTAAAGAGACTGGTTAATGTGTTCTGCCTTTTGCTTTGGTTCCTCCAAAATACAGAACAAGTCTCTGTTCCATGGTCAAAATAACTCTGGGGACTGAAACTGGCAGTCATAGCATTTGTCTTCCCTGTGTGGCCCTGACTTGCTACAAAAAGCCACAACTGAAACAACACAGGTCTATCTAACCTGGCAAAAGCAAGATAGGATTTCACTCAAAAATATTCTAGAAACTCACTTCCAGCTGAGATTACTTCAGACCATACCACAGTCCAATCTAAATGCACAAGGTATTTCCTTGATGTTTAATTTTTCCACAATTAGTTCTTATGATGAAAGCACTACCACACCAGAAATCTTCTCTATCCCATGCAGACAAATTCACAAGCCTACCAAAGTCCTACTTCCACAAACTGGGGATTAGTTTACTCCTATATTTGGGAAATGCTCGCTGTGCTAGTGAAGGTGTCTATGCAGATAAGCAGTCAGAATGGACCTAGAGTGGGTGTCTGTATGGATAAGGAGACAGACTGGACCTAGACTGTAACTGTTCAGAAAGTTTGACACCTGTCTCCCTGTTCACTTATCCTGTAGATTAATGTGCCACTGCTTGAGCTTCTTGTAGATCATAACATGGAAGCAGAGGAAACCTGCTGTGAAGTTCCTGGAGTGCTAAGCTGACTGACAGCAAGACATTTTTGTGTTTTCTTTTCCCTGAGATTTTAAACAAATTAATTTGCCTAGTTTTCAGTGTTGTTTTTTCCTTCACATCTTCCCTACAGAAAGATGAGCAGGCAACTTTCTCACTTTATTGATTTGCAAATATGGAAATTAGACATATATGTATATATTTACAAATTGGTACACACAAGGGAAGTGTATATCAAGTAATGCTTAAATGAACCAAGTTTAGCCTATCTGTTCTTTAATTATTTGCTTTCCTTGTTGCAGGTTACTTCCCTTTACCACTAAAAAAGAATGGGAGACAGTCTAGTTTGGGACATAGGGGAACTCCCCCAAGACTGCAGCAGTGCTTTTCAGAGAGCCAGGTCATGCCAGTTTGCCTGGTAAGAAGGGCAGATATTTACATTATAAAGCAGAGCAAGCATCTAACAATACATGAAACATTAGGGGGTTGCAAGACTGTATTACTCATTTGCTTAAAAATTTGAGTTTGTTTGAAAATATTAAAGGACTAAGGTGGAAAACTGGTCCCACTGGAATCAGTAGTCTGTTGTTCTTTTTGTAGAGCCAGAACTTCATCCTAGATCTCCAGGAGGCAAAGCCTCCCTCTTTATAGCTGCAAATCAAAGTACTTTTAATTCCTCTGAATTTACCTAAGATTACGAAGAGGTGTGGTTACCCCGATTGGGATCTGTATTTGACTCCAAGTGTAAATTTCAGCTCTAGAGCCATTGCAAATTTAAATTTTCAGAAGATAGGTTTTTCCTACTCTGAATACTTTTCTTAACTCTTCATGGGCACATTAGTTTTTATCAGGAATGATATTCACTGGGTTGGGAGAAGAAGTCATACATATCAAAGACAGCAAAATGTTAGTGTATTATATATTATTCTGTAGTTCTATGATTGTAGGAAGGACAACCATGTAGTTACACCTAGGATTATTAAATAATATTCATCTGCCAGATGTTTAGAAATTAAATAATTTTTTTCATGCTCTAAATTTATTCCAAATACAAAAGACACTATCTTGCATTTGAACTGTATCTAACTGAAAGTGATAGGGCCCGTTAATAATGTGAAATGTATGAAATGCTAAGAATGGCTATAAAACCCCAGATACTACAAGAAATCAATGATTGCAGTGAGAATGACATATTTTGACACAGCTGCCCACTTCTCCAACCCATGACTCACAGATCCCTTCAACACATTCATTGATGTTTTCTGGACAGTTTTTAATCCAAAACTCCTTCTGTGTTTAGGTAGGAGACCTTTCTTAATCAGTCTGTAATCCTTATCTTCTGACTGCTAGTGCTAAAAAGGAAAGACTGGTGGCTTGGCTGAGCACTAAGAACATCCACAACCAATATGTCAGGTATGTTTCTTGCATGGTCTCTCTTTGAAACATTAGAAGATGATTGTGGTTGAAAGATAGGTGCTTTCTTTTTCTCTTTATTTCCTTCCCCATCAACCTGCTTTTAGACCAGCCTAGTACTTGCACATACATAAAATCATAAGGCATATATGGTGTGTATGAGTTATTGCAAATCATACTACTACTGGGCAACAACTGCTGTAGAACTGCCTTTCACAGAAGCACTTTTTATCTTTTTCCCATCTTTCAGGTACCAGAATATCAGATTGAAAATTATTTAAACTCATCAGTGATGCCCCTGCTCCAGGGTTACCAATCAGTACTTGCTTTATAGTTCACAGGTTGTCTCAGACCCAGCAGACTGAAAGATCCTTTGGCTAGTCAGACATGTGGCAAATAATCATAATCCCTGAACAACACACATAATTACAAAGCATATACCAGTTGCCACATTATTTTGTTCCCTTCATTAAATGTTATCCTTTTTCTTTATCAGGCACCAGGTACCAGAGATTAGGCAGACCTGTTAGTTGGACTTCAAGAGTTTTGGGGGTGTGTGGTTCCAAAAGAGGTGTTTTAAAACACTTTACACTGGTTTGAGAATTTTTACTCATACTAAAAAAGTCCACATGACTGTTTATCTGAAGAAAAAGGTAAAATTGGTCCTCAAGGTGGGAAAGCCAATATTTTGCATTGCCTAATACCTCAACTTTAATACTAAATATCAGCTATTTAATTAGTACATAACCATCCCACCCTTGTTCAAGTGTCTTGTTTATTTGCAAGTCAGTATTCTCAGTAGTAACATTTAATTATTATACCTTTTGAAAATGCTATCTTTAGGATAAATTTCAGTCCAAACACCAGCATGTCTTCACCTCTGTGCAACTGACAGTCTCTTTTACTACCTTCCACCGATTTAATGCATTGACAGATATCACTGCTTATTAGGTACCTATAACAGCCACTAGGACCCACTACAGCTCATCTGTATTCTCTTCAAGTGTGGCTTGCAGTCAGCAGTAGCCAATCCTAAATTCACACCATTCCTGAGCAGACACACCTTTTCTATGCCTCTTTTGTGTGTGTGTTTTTGTTGCAGTTGTTACTGTTTGGTTGGTTGGTTTTTTTAGGGGGGTGTGGGGGTGTTGTTAATTCACTGATTTCCAGCTGCGTCTCCTCTCTGTTCAGGCTATATAAGGAAAGTCAGCAAAAGCTGGATGAATGCAGGATTTATCTCAGTGGTGTTTCTCTCAAGAGGTGCCAACAGCCCCAACACATTCTAGACCCCATCGCTGTAACAAAAATGCCTTTAAAAATTCCTATTCCTGCTCACTCATGGAAATGCCTTTCCCAAAAATGAGTCCTCCTGAGAAGACTGCGAAAACCAGGCTTAAGGAATGTTCAGTGATTTTCAGCAAGCTTACCTTAATGACTAGGACTACCAAAACCTGCCTACTTCTAAGGTTGCTGTTTCTGCACAGATTACTTGGGAAGGGCACAGAGCACTTGGACAATCTCACTTCATTAGCCAAAGGACAGGATTCAAATATACAGCTACATGATAGGCAGAAACACTGAAACCTTGAGATTATTTTACTCATTGCTCTAATTAGTGATTAGTTCTGACTGTGGTCTTCGCAAAACATTTTGTAATGTTTGTTATTCAGAGGATCACAATTTTTCAGATGTTGTATACTCTGTACCATGTCAAGTTTCAGGCTACTCATTTACAGCACCAATCCTTTAATTTTGCTTTAGTCAAGATTATATAGGAGGTATGGGAGAGACTGAGAAGGTGAGCATATGATATTAAACAAGGTCATTTTGAGTTTGAGCCTACATCACTGATATCAATGGTGCCAGAAATGTCTGTAAAGCAAACATAATTTTTTTTACAGTGATTTTTAGGGATCCACAATGAAAACATTTTACCCTGTTTTTTCCCTTTTTGGAAATAGCCAACATCCTTGCTGTGAAACAGCACCTTATTCTTACTCCTGGAACTGCAATACTTGGACTCCACTCATCATGGCATGCAGAAAATACCTTACCTTGAAGGGCTATCAGGATCTTTTCCTGGGTGACCATGAACTGGAGAAGCAAAAACTGTTTGATACATTGTTCAGGTGGGTTTGAAGCAATTCCTGATTTGTTCTGAAAGTAACTATCTAGTGGTATGAAACAAGACTCTTGGAGAAGATTAAATTCACTTATATATACAAATGATAGCAAAAGGATCCTCTGAAACACCAAGAAATACTGAGCAAGATGAGGAGCTTTATTTGGAGTGCTTTGTCATTTTCACAATGATGAAGGGTATGTGGGATCTCAGGAGTGGATGGCAGTTTAGGGAAGTGAGTTAAGGTTTGCTTTAAAATGCTAAAGAAACCAGTTTTCAGGCAAAAAGGCTTATCCTGGCAAAAACTTCATTGTTTGCTCAGGGTCCCCCAGGGATCACAGCTCTAGGAAATAAGAAAGGATTTCTGGGTCCCAAAGACAATACAGTGTGGCTGGCACATTAAATCAGTTTCAGTACTCAAAATAACTGGGATGAAGAACAGAAAGAAATAAAATCATAGCAGAAAGTAACATCTTCCAAAACTCCATCTTCCAACACTATGCAACTGATTTTACTCAAAAAATCCTTGCCAAAAATCTGATAGTGGCTAAAGAACTCCAGATGATTCCACAAAAAACCCTAATTTTTTGCTATGATTACACCAAGAGGCTTGCCATGCAACCCAGTGATATCCTTGGCTGCTGCTTTCTAAGCTTCTCCCTTCCTGCTACTCAGGGTTGCTGTAAAAATGAACTAGAAATAGATATTTTATTGTTCCTCCAGAACTAAGAAATAAACAGAAGATTCATAATTCATGAAAATTCTGGCTTAAAAACTCTTCTAAGATTCACCTTAACCGCATAGTGAGCTTGTATCAAAGTCTGTTGCCGTTAACTGCCCTTTTCTAGAAGCGAATGATCCCAGATGTTTTCAACTGCCTTGGCAGGAGGTAAGAGTGAGCAGGGCCAAGGAGGCTCCCCAAGAAGACTGGGCTTATTGTATGACACAGCACACACAGCCTGCATCTTCAGTAGTGGAACTTGGGCACCAGTTTTACTCCCCAGTGTGGTACCAATACACATGACAGTGCATCTGTCATCTGCCAACATAGTAGGAAGCAGCATTTTAAATTTTTTTTAACTTCTTCAAATACTACTCCAGTTTACTGCAAAGCCCAGCAGGAAATCCATGTCTGGAGGAAAGCTGGCAGATGGCAGGAAGGTGCCCTGGTGCTAAGGCCTAACAGCACCTTCTAGGAAAACACGTAACTACAATCTTCCTGCACATTATGTGGATATCTGGAATGTGGCTGGGATAAAGGGAGGTGTCATGTCCCTGCTACAAGCAGAGTCCTACTTACTCCTAGAGCAGATGCATATGGCACTGTGCAACACTCAGAGCTCAACCAGGTGGGATGAGAATTGCTAACAGAAGGTGTTTCCAAGATTTCCAGCAGAAGGGGAAAGCCTTGTTTTCAGGAGCCACTTTCATTTCCAGAAGTGGGGTGGAGGGAAGAAAGATCTTCATAAATATTTCTGAGAGACTGCTCAGAATAAATATTTGGTGAGAGACTGCTCACCAAAACCTAGAGAGAGTTCAAGATCCAAGTCTGAATTTGACTTAGATAAAGATATTTCAAATACTAAAATTAAAGGACTGTAAAGCAGGCAAATCTCAGAAAATCTGCTCAAAAAATGACCTTTAGGAGAACAAGCCAAAAGTGTCATTCAGGGAGGAGTAGGGTATAGAGATGGAAGGCAAGCTTACAAACCTCTCACTAAGTATATATAAAAATAAAGAAAGAAAATTAATGCAATATTAATGTCAAGTAAAATCAAGCAAATGTATAACTGACCTTTTATGCAGCCTCGGTGCACATTAGTGGAGAACTCAAGCCTGCTATTTTACATCCTCTGGAATAGGTCTAATTTCTGGTTAACAGAGAACTGAAAATAGTTCTTGCTTGACTTGTGAATATAAGTAAAATGTCCACAGATGTAAATGGAGCCTGATTCAAACAGCAGTGGGAAATCTGCTTGCTGGGAACTTGAGAGTACTAATTCAGCTAGTAGCCTGTAATTGCCCTCATGGCACTTCCCACATGTACCTATAAGAAATCAAATGAGTTTTATATTACTGGCATTTGGCACCTCCTGAACTTGCTCCTCCAGATGCAGAATTCTCAGCCATTCATCACTGCATCAGCAATTGGTGATGGTTTATTCTCATATCCAACAGTTATGTCCACCAGAAAGCCTGACCTACCTTGGCAGCTCATGTTTATATAATTAATTTTATGGTTTTTAAAAGTGACCCCTGAAATATCAGGCATTCTTTAGCTTCCTCTGCCAATAGTTCACATAACTGGTTGTGTCTCTTGAGTGCCTTTCCATCTTGAACTGGAGGGCAATACCCACTAATATGTGAGCAAGCCTCACCGTCTGCTTGAGAACACCAACAAGTTCTCGAGTGTTCTCCCTACCCCTTGCCAGAAACGTGGTGTAGATTACTTGCAACACAGTGATGAGCTTTCTGAGAGACATGTCCCAAGGATCCTCAATCCAGTTGTCACTAATTTTATCCTTTCCAAAGCTCACAATCACACAGCCCCACATGTGTGCAACACAAACTACTATGTCCCATTCAAAAATTCCTAGATTTGTCAGTCTCAAGGCCTTGGAAAGATGAGCTTTGGCAAAGGTATCTCCCAACTCCCAAGACTAATTCCTCACCACCCACAGATTCCAAGATCACCGTGTTTGCTCTGAGGTCCCAAATTAGAAAGATTTTTCTCTTAATCGCCACCTGCCACAGGTCACAGTTGTTCAAACTCTTTCCCTATACCCACCAGATGACCAATCCTGTGATGTCATCTGACAACTGAGCAATTTGGTGCAGACTCTGGACCTGAACACAAGGAATCACTCCAGAAGGTGTGGCAATACCCAGACATCCATCCCAAGGGCTGCAATACAGGATGGCATCACAGGTAGATAAGGGTAACCAACCCCTGATCTCTTAAATTGCCAAATCAAGGGTTTGTAGGTGCATGGCTTTCCCATTAACTTGGCCTGCTAAGTGCATCACTCATGGAACAGTACATGCCTTCAAGATGCCGCCCACTTTGTCAAATGTCTTCAGTAGAGCCTGCTCACCCTGCTTTTACAACCTGTTCAGTTTTTCTAGTAGAGGCAGCTTAGATATTCCAGCCCGTGGGTCCATATATAGGTATACCAAGGTGTTTTTCTGGAACTATCTGGATCAAACATACTGAAGGATGCGCCATTTATTACCCTCACCAGACAGCCACTGTTCACATAGAAAACTTTGCAGGCTGGATGTAAAGCTGTGGCACTTCTCCCCCTGTGTTTTGAGGTCTGTCAAATCACAAGAGACCTATACAATTTCAGAAAAAAAAAATCTGCATTCCATCCCAAGATTCACTTAATAGAACTAAGTCATCTGCAAAGGCCAGTGCTGTCAAATGTGTCTAACAATGCTGGGGCTCATCCCCTTCCTCCTCCAACTTGCACAGCAGAGGGTCCACAGACAAACTGAATGCATTTGGCAACATTAGATTGTAATCTCTAACAGCCACCTGAAAGAAATGGAGGCTCTAAAGTTTCCAGGCTATAGATAAGTGCTCCTCCTACTCTCCTCCATACACACCCCTCAAATAATTTTCCAGGAAAACTAACAATGCTAGATCAATTACAACTATTTTGAAACATGCTAAAAGCTATGAACAGATTTACAGATGAAAACAGAGTTAGAGAGGTTTAAAGAATTTCCTGGTATTTCCTAAACGTAAATATATATAGCAACATTTTAAAATTGAACTGAGTTTCATAGTAAGGTTTTAAAAATAAAACCATATGAAAAAGAAATGTTGGATTATGTTTTTAAACTCCTTAGCTCAGCCAAGAAACCAAGCACTATTCCAATTCTACCCTTGGCTGCTTGTAACAAACATTCCAGTACTTTGCTTTCATAGGAGGAAAAAAAAAAAAAAAACCAAACAAAAAAAAACCAACCACACTACTTTTGGCCTAATTAAAAACTAAATTTCAAAATCTGCAATATTTTAAAAACCAGAAACCTAATCTGCCTAGACTTCATGGTGAGCCTGGCCCTAGAGGACTTAAGGGATTTTTTTTGAGTGAAAGCTGGGAAAGCAGGTAGGAATCCAAAAGCCCCGAGGGTCAGTTCACAAAGAAGAGTTGTGGCCAGATATGCTTCTCCTCTTATTTTGTGTCCTGCAAGAGACAAAGGCTGTAAGAAGTAAAAGGGCAATTTAGGTAGTCTCTCTGGCTTAGACAGATGCCATGGTCTTTGAGGTAATTTACACACTGGATGACAGCCACCTCTTATGGAACACTTTCATCCTCTATTTACCATCAATTCAACCATTAAATGTTTTAGGAGTGGAAAGCCTTGTATACAGTATGGGGCTTATTTGCAATCAAGTAACAGCACTCAGCAGCAGCAGCAGCTTCCATGTATTTACTGTTGTGGCTGTGCTGCAATGTCGGCACTCATTTAAGCTCTGTAAAAAACTGAGTTTGTCTGACAGTTCCCACCATGCAGACAGGTTGGGAATGTGTGGCTAGGATGTGTGCCTAGGCCTTGGTGAGAGAAATGGCACAAGCATGCCTGTTGAAGGAAAAGGGAGAGAAAGATGCTTTAACCTTTTCAGTGCCAGGGAACCCAGCCACTCTCTCTTAAGCATCTGCCTTATGGTGATTAAGTGATAATGACCCCAAAGCCCTAAATGGGGACATGGTTTGGTGGTGGACTTGACAGTGTTAGGTTAACACTTGGACTCAAAGATCTTAGAGGTCTTTACTGTCCTCAGACTTGGATGAGGAGGGTATTGCCCATACTGGAGAACCTAAGACAAGGCATGCCCTTACCCAGTGCTTTGCTGCCCAATTTCTACTAACCTCCTAATCCTCACTGGTATTTCTGATGTGCATGTGCTAAACCTCCTCAAATTTTACACCAGTACAGTTTCACCCTGTCTCACAGAGTCACTCATGGTCAAAGCAGCAGGAATTAGTCTTATATTTTGGGCCACATAAAACCAGTATTTTCAAGTGTAGCATTATTCTGAGAGCATTACACAGCCCATAAATTCTGCTCATCTCAGAACAGCTGAGGATCACAGAAATGCCAGCAAATGAGTCTTCCACATTTATATTATAAAAACATATAAAAATTGGAAGAAACTAAACCCAAAAACTGACCAATGTTCTGCCTAAATACTTACAGTTTGCTAGTAATTTAAACATTGTTATACTAAGTCATATTGATGCTATTCTGTAAATCTCCACATCCCTCTTCCATATTCATAAGGCTGGACTATTAATTAACCACGACAGTGCACATTTCTAAATAGCCTAAGATAGACAAAACTATGTCTTGAGCACTGCCGTGTTGTGCAAACCTCATGGTGCATTACACGTTTTGAGCCCTAACCAGCAGTCATGTCCCAGCCTCAAAATGAAGGACAGCAAGTTCACAACATTGAGGTCATTAAATCAGTCAGTAAAACCCTCACGAATTAATTGTTATCCTGCTCAGAGCTAAGACCAATTCTCTAAAGAGCTGGGCCTGCTAATGAGAAGCCTCCCCAGCCACCGCAGCCGAGTCAGCACACTGGGCATTGAACAGGGTGAGAATCACCTACCCCGAGGCACAAGGAGGAAGCAAGAGGCAGCAAATTCAGAGGAGTGGCTGGAAAGTATGAGGTTGCCAATAACTACACCCAGCTCAGCACTCCTCCTGAACAGGGAAGTGCTCACAGCTACAGGCTGAACCAACAGGTACACTCAAGCTTTTCAAAACCAAGGAGTTACTGTCTCAGCAACAGAGATCATCCAAAGCTGCCAGTCTTTTTTAAATGCATAAATGGTGTTCATTGCACCTTTGGTGCAAAAGAGCTACAGATCTCATGTTCTTCCCCAAATACACAGCAGCAGCCCCCAGCTCATGCCCATGCTCCTGCTACACTCCACTAAAACACGCCACAGCCCTCCTACTCTTCAACCCCCAGGCAAAGCTCTCCTAGCCCAGAAATGCTGAGCACTGCTGCAAACGGTTTCCACACTGCTCTGCTGGGTGTGCTCACCTGTCATGCCTCTCTCTGCCAGCTTACCTCCCCCACAGGGCTGCAAATAGAAAAAAGAGATTCTTCCAAACTCCCTTCCTCAGCACCTTTTGTAGGTGGAGGAAAGCTCTCTACTTCTCTCTTCAGCATCCCACATTAGCAGTGTCCTGCCCCACCTGCTGCCTACTCTGGCTCAGCTGCTACTTGGACCCTGGGCACCTGGGTCTCACACACTTCCACATGAAGCCACCACTAATATCACGCTAGCAGCTGCTGATGGAATGTGTGCAAGGAGAAACCACTGTCACCATAATTTCTGTGATATCATTTCCTATTTCGGTCACTATGAGAGGACAAAAGGTTGACTGAACAGTAAGAATGGTAGTATGCAAAGACTGAGTTTTAAACAAGGTAACAGAGATGCCAAGAAGGCCTTGAATAACTAAGGTACACCCAGTCTGCTGTGGAGTGTGAAGGATTTCTCAGCCCATGCAAGCTGCAGGGCGGTGTGCACCCAACAGTGAACTTTCCTTTGGTAATAACCAGGTTTACTCTTACTGTAGACCCTAGGAACCTCATAGTAATTTAAAGCTGCAGAATCAGTCTGGGATTCAATTAAGCAGTGACTTTTTTTTTTTACAGTTGTTTCTCCCTAGCAGTCAGAAAGCTTTTCAGACTTGTCCTCTGTGGCAGAGCTAATAAACTCAGCTGTGAGGATTCCCTAGAAGACAGAATGCACTTTCTCACCTACTTTCTGTGGAGGTCTCCAACACTGACCTGTAAGAGTCCCAATAACTTCTTAGTCCAGTAACTGAAGACACTTTATATATGGCAGAGATTGTATACACAGCCCTCATCTTCAGGAAATGCTTCTCAGACTAGAGGGCAAACTTTATCCAGAGACAGCAGGATCAGAACATGTGTTATTCCTTACTGCAGAAAAGAAACATTCTACAAAAAAATTAGGCAGCATAATTAACACTGACTAACATTTATGCCCATCATCTTCTTTCTATCTATAGCAACTAAAATTCATAGAGCAGCAGGATTCCTACACAGTTCATGGCTAAAAGAAGGTATGTACTTTGAACAACTTAAAGGAAGAAAATATTTCAGCTACTGGCAAATTATACTAACAGTTTTGTCACTAAAGCACTGTATAAAACCACACTAAATTCTTGTGGCTGATCAATCACTCTGCTGAGAACATTGTGCCTACCTGGAGATATCTGCACTGTGTGCCACAGGGGAGAGGACAGGACAGCCCCCATGTATGCAAGTCATTTTCTGCGCTGGCTGAAGTGGTTTCAAAACACTCCTGTGTCCTCTAATACTGTTGTCATTTAGTTCTGCTCTGGTTTCTCAGCTCATATAACCGGAGTCAGCAGGATGCCAGCAGCCTACATAAAACTGATGACAGCAAGGTATCATGCAAACACTGAAACACTACCGTGGTTTTCTCAACCTAGGCTTTCAGGAGCCAGCAGAAGAGGCAGAAGGATGTTACAAGAGGCAATTGTTCAGGTTTTGAAAGATGTTCCTATGCCACAGTTGGCCAGCTAAGCCAGGTGGTTTTTTGTTCTGCTTATTCTCCAAAGTTGCATGGATGTGTAAGGGAGAATCTGACTCAGTCCCTTGGAGCTGCAGAGACAATGAGCTGGAACACAAGCAGAAGAAATATGCTTCCTATTATCATCATCAACTCTATAAACAAATGTGCAAACTGGCATTCTGCTTCTGGGGCACAACTTCCATTATTGGTGCTATCTTCATTTTCCTACTGAAAAATCAGAATAAGAAGTCTTTATTCATAAAAGTGATAGCTGAGCATCATGAAATGTAAAGTGCCTGCACAGTTTTTACAACAAAGCTAATGTCTGCTTCTTTTGAAAATGGTTTTCTCTAACTTGCACGTCTAAGAATGTCCACAGATAAAATTATTAAGTACACACCAAATACTTTAAAACTTCAGAAGTTTATTGTTCAGAATACCTCACATAGTACAGTTACATTTTTTTAAATTTTGTTACAGGGAAATGAAGCAAAACAGTAGAAATGTATACAGTAAAACAAAAGCCCAGCCTAATAATAGCCCTTTACATCCACCAAGTTATACTTCAGAAAGTGGCTAGCCAAACATAAAGAAGTAGAGCATCTGAAAGACAGTTTCATGTTTATGGTATAGATTCTAAACCAGTATTAAGAGTATTTTCTGTCCATATCGTTAGTATCTTTTTTTTTCTTTTTTTCATAATAGCAAATTGAAAAAGGTCTATGTGGATAAAAAGCTAACTACTGCAAGACTTTCAAACCTCAGTTATCACCTTACAGGTTGATAGTTACAGATAACAGGAGAAGGCACATGATGTAGTATTTAAAATATACAGAGACCTTTTAAAATCCAAAGACTAAAAGGAAATGGGAACTGAAACTCAAAATTCACAATTATTACTTTTGCATTCCCTAATCTGTATTCTATAAGTTTGCATTCAAGCATTTTACAGCTTTTTCAGAAGAAAAGTGTAACACACCCAGGAAAGACTTCAAGGCTTTGCTTTCAGTTACTTTGTTGGTGGGGTTTGGGTTTTTTTGTTTGTTTGTTTAGTAAATGGAATATAGGATAATCTAAACGATAATAAAATGCAGCCACATTCCCTCACTTTTTACTAGCGCCCAATAGACCCACTGCTGAAGGTTGAGTATGAGTAAGAATATGAAGAGCTTGCTGAGGCATCAAAGCTTCCCCTCCTGGACCCACTGCGTGAGCCTGAACGCGAGCCAGAGCGAGAGCCAGAGCGGGAGCCAGGTGCTGAGGAGACATTGTAAGGACTGGATATGCCTTTAGAGGAAACAGAGGCTGCTTCCAACAATTTAAGCCCAGTGATGTCTTCCACCATTGACCGGTTCATTGCATCTTTGTAGGATATTTTCAGCTTGGTCTTGGGGCAGGTCAGAATTTTGGGATAGCTGTTGGTGTCTTGTAATTTCTGGGCAGCACGACCATCAATCAATCCATTCCTAATGGCTTCTTCAGTAGTTATTCTTCCACGCACTTCTGGGTCCACGAGCCCTCCAGTGAGGTACTGGAATTCAAGGAACCTCTGCCCAGCCTCATAAGGCAGCCATTTTTCCTTCACTGCTTCAGCTGCTGACATCCTCTTGCGCCCGCTCTTTATGCCTTCGAACCCTATGAAGGCCTTCTGGGCTGGTTTGAGACGTGTGGCCATATCCTGGTCGATGATGCCTTGGCTAGTGGCTTCCTGGAGGGAAAGCCTCTGGCCAGTGGTAGGGCATATTATGCCACCAGTGCAGGCCTGGGCTTCAAGTAACCGCTGCCCAGTGATGCTATCCACAATGCCCCGCTGTATAGCTTCTGAAATGGAGATTTTCTCCAAGTTTTCCGTGTCAAATATGGCTGCAATAGGACTGCACTCATCTGGGGTCTCTGAGAAAGAGCCACTCCTGATCACTGAAGAAGAACTCTTGACACTCAGCACGGTGGGGGACCGAGTCACGGACTCATGCCGGAACACCTCGTCAGTGCCATTTCGGCAGGAGATCATGTCTGCAAACTGGGTCAGGCTCAAGCTGCCAGAACGGTACTGGTCAAAATACTTCCGCTCCACCAGGCCTTTATCAATGGCATCTTGGACGTCATACTGGCTACCTGTTTTTCTGTCGACAAGGACTACTCTACTGCTGCCATCTGATCCCGTGATAGTTATTTCTTCCCACTCACACTCCTGTTCAGCTAGTTCTGTGTAGGTGTCATAATCTATGAGGCCTTTGCTGTATGCCTCCTGAACAGACATCTCCCGGTTTGTTTCTGGATCTACAATGACCACCCTGCGCTTCCTAAGGGTGTTCTTCTGCGAGGTGTGCATCACCTTCTTCTTCTCTCTCAGGGGCAGAAGGCAGAGCCCTGTTTTATCATCCTTTATGCATCTATCTTTCAGCTGCAAGTAGGTCAAGTTTTCCTCTGTGTTGGGATCAAAGAACCCTTTGGTGTCATCACTGGGATCACTGAGGATCTGGTTGAGCTCTTCATTGAAGTAGCCACGCTTGTAGGCTGTCTCGACTGGCAAGCGGTAGCTCTCTTTGGGGTCGATGATCCCTCCAGTAGCGATCTGGGCTTCCAGCAGACGAATTCCATGGCCTCTCTCTATGAGCTCTTTGTTCATTGCTTGGAACAGAGAAATGATGTTTCCAGTTTCTGGGTCTTTGTACCCAGTGACAGCTCGTTCAGCCGAGAGAAGTTTCTCTTTAAATTCAATTCCAACAAGGCCTCTTTTGTAAGCTTCCTCAACAGGCAGCCTTGCATTGCTGACCGGATCCACTATGAACCCTGTGGCTGCCTGGGCTTCTAGGAGTTCAAGGGCTGTCCCTGGCCTAACCAAACCTATTTTCATAGCCTGATAAATGCCAAGTTTCTCTTTAGTAGCCTCATTGTAGATACCAGCAATACAGCTAGAGCCTTGAAGGAAATCAATAATTCTCTCACTCACTTCTTCCACTGTAATTGCGCCTCTTTCCAAGTCATTCCTTGTTGATTCCTTAATGATTCCAGCCTCAAGCAGTGCATCTGCTGAGACAGGCTGCCTGATGCCTTGGAATGACATACTCCTCTTCTGCACTGGAAGGAGGAGCAGACCAGTGTGTGGTTCAATCCTGCATTTTTCCTTCAGCTGTATGTAAGTGACTGCCTTTTTGGTGGTGGGATCAATGAAGTTCTTTGTATTGCCTTGGCAGTTGTTTAGCAACCTGTACAGGTCTTTGTCAATCAACCCACGAGACAAAGCTATCTCTTTGGGTAGGAAAACACTGTTGACAGGATCAACAATCCCTCCTACAGCCAGCTGGGCTTCAAGCAGACGAATTCCGGTTTCTCTGTCAACCAAGTTTTTCTTGATGGCTTCAGATACTGGGACAGTTTTGCCTGAGAAAGGATCCTTAAATCCTGTAATAGCCTTTTCTGCTGTATAGATCTGCTCTCTATCATCAAAGTCAATCAGATCCCTGGCAATAGCACTGTCCACTGTTAATATCTCATTTCGATGTGGGTCTATCACACCTCCTGTTGCTGCCTGGGCTTCTAGGAGCAGGACTGCATTTTCTGCTGTTAGCAGCTGATTCCGTTTGGCCTCAACAAATGAGTACTTCTGCCTGGGTGAAAGGGACACCCCTGCAATAGCACCTGCCCCTTTGAGGTAGGGTTCAATGTCAGCTGCGACCTCTTCCACCGACCTCTGCCCCTTCAGCAGCTTATCCAGTGTGAGTTTGTCTATCAGCTGACACTCATACAGCTGCATGGCTGTGATCTTCTTCCGCAGCCCATTGAACACCAGCTTGGAGGCATCAATACAGAAGTCTTCCTCGGTCTGCGTAGATCTGTGAGCACCATATGGGCGTTGCTTGAGCTTCTCAATCTCTCTTTGCAGCCTGAGACGCTCTGACTCCAGCTCTGACTGGTTTTTGACAGCGGTCTCTTCCAGTCTGCACCGGTATCTCTCCTCAATCCGTTTGATTTCCATCTGCAGCCTTTCAATCTCACTCCTCAGGCTGTTCTTCTCCCTCTCACTCTTCTCCCTCTCACACTGGATCTTCCTTATGGATTCCTCTGTTCGGGAGTGCTGGCTCTTCCACTGATTAAGGTCATTCAGAATTTGTTGCTTCTCACTTTCCAGGCGTTGCTTCAAACGTGATTCTGACTCCAGGGTAACTTTCAAACGGTTCAGCTCCTCTTCTAATCTCTGCAGTCTGGCTTTGTCTTGCTCCAAAGCACTCATTTTTATCAGCAGGGTTTCTCTTTCTTGCATAATGTGACTACACTGATTTTTGGATTCTTGAATCCTACTGGATGCCTACAATTGTGGAGGAGAAATAAACCAAGAAAGAATGGTTAGAGTTTGTGCTGGTTAGAGTTATGCCCTCCGCCTACAATGCTCTCCAGCCTGTCATTTAAGCCGCAGCAAGCTCCCACTGGAAAACATTCTAGTCACAGCAGTGCCTTATCCAAGATCATGGAGACACATAAACCAGAGAGGGCACATTATCCCTTCACTTACAATGTCTCCAGCACTGCCAGAGACTCAAGAGACTTCATTCTGTTACTGACAGCCTCCATCTTCAGCTGATTTAGTTCTCTGCAACATTTTGATATTTCTCACAGTCCACTGACAAATTCACAGAGCATTTATGATGCTCAGCAGATGTCCTGGTAGTCCTACTAATCCAGGGGAGTTTGCATCAGCTAAGGACTGGTGATAGACAGATAAAAAGGAAACATATGACTCAATTTTTGCTTTCCTGTTAGTTTCAGATGTCACTCCAAACAATTTTACCTGCATTGCCTTCCATTTTAATTCACGCAGTGTCTTCATATATGCATATGCACAAACACCCACAAGCATGCACATTTGTATGCAGTCCATATTAAACTGAATACAAGTTTATCTACTTATAATACATGCATATATATGTGTGTGTATATATATATGCACAGGTGTTACATAATCCCAAATGTTAGTATTTTTTAATATCAGTATTAGGATTTTTAGAATAAAGGATATGAGAAAAGAAATGTAAGGGACAAGGCTAGGAAAAAAAAAATTTCCCATGTGCTCACTCTATATATATTGAAAAAGTAGTTCTTTGTAGAAGAAACCAGGCAGAGGAACAAAATATTAAAAACTGTTTTCTTTAACTTGTTTATATTGTCACCTAAAGTTTAAGAAATAAGGGCCAACAGTAAAATTTGCAAATGCCCTTAGTGACTTAGGAACATAAATCCACAATATAGTCCATGAAAGATAGGCTTTTAGTACCTTAGGTACAGCTGACATGACTTCTAATTCTCACCTGGAGTCAACATCTTACCCAGCTAATCAGCACCTTGACAGCTTGTTGGTTCTAGGACTTTCAGCCAGTTTAGTTTGTGACAGCACTCAGGTCAGCCTCAAATGACGGCTTTAACCCATCCTGGCTGAAACAGCCTGGGAAGCTCACAGCCAGCAGGGAACTGTTAAAGCACAGTGGTACTTCACATGCTCCCGTTTTTCCCTAGGATGGTTTGCTGGACACTGGCACAGAACACAGATTTCTTCTAGAGCAAGGCCTGAGAACAAGACTCTCCTAGGGAATGAGACCTTATGGCTCCCTAGAACAGTTCCCAGGGAGTAAAGAGGCTAAGGAAGTGGGCAAATCCTGACATTTTTGTTTAAAATTAACCAAGAGGAAGGGTCATAAAGGGGATGTTAGTCACAAGTATAGTGACTTCAAACAGCAAAGGGTGAATTAATTTGCTCAAATCAACACTGCAATTAATTATATATTTGAGAAACAGTAAAGCTGGGATCAAAATATGTGTGAATACCTCTAGAGCTTGCTTTTGGAATTTTTCAATTTCCTGTCTCAATTTTTCCCTTTCTTTCTGTAAATCATTAAGCAACCCCTGAAGTTCCAGGGTTTGCTTGCTGCTCATCTGAAGCTGATTCTTTAGTTCAGAAATGGTGGCATTTTTCTCATCAACTTCATTCCTGACCATTCTGAGGTCATCGTACTCCAGTCTAACATTTCGCAGCTCCTCCTCCAGTAACAAGTGCTCCTTGGTAAGGTTCTCGGTCAGAGACTGAAGCCTTTCGATCTCTATTTTGCACTCATTCAAGGCTTTGCTTTTTTCCTCAGAGCTTTTCTGTAAGTGCTCATATCGTAGGTGAGCCTGCTTTAATTGCTCCTGTTCTTGGACCAACTGACGACGTAAAGCCTCAATATCAGATGTGTATTTTCTTAACTCCTCCATGTATCTTTGCTTCTCTCTCACATGACCATCTAATACTTCTCTTTGGTGTCTAAGGTCGTCTTCATTCCTCTTCTTTACAATAGATACTTCCTCTATCTGCTGTGTGAGATTAGTTAT
Source organism: Brachypodius melanocephalos (assembly GCA_013398615.1). Classification (NCBI taxonomy): domain Eukaryota; kingdom Metazoa; phylum Chordata; class Aves; order Passeriformes; family Pycnonotidae; genus Brachypodius; species Brachypodius melanocephalos. The sequence goes on along the minus strand of VZSR01003809.1, from coordinate 3,080,379 downwards.
TTTAACCGATTGGTCTCTCAGAGATCTCCTCATGCCTTCTATTTCCTCCTCCAGTTTTTTCCTCCTGGATGTTTCCTCCATTAAATTTTTGTTCTGTCTGCAAAGTTCCTCCTCCAGCTTATGTTTCTGGATCTGCAAGTCTTTTACAGTGCTCTGGAACTTTGCACTTTCTTGATCCCTGCCTTTCTTCTCTTGTGAAACTCTTTCATAGTCAATTTTCAGTCTGGCCAGTTCCTGCTCCTGGATCCTCAGCTTGTTAATTGTCTCAGTTGCACTCGTGTTTGCTTTCTGCAGGTCAAACTGGACTCTTTTCAACTGACTGTTCTCATCCTCCGCTTCTTTCCTCTGACTTGTTTCTACATCCAACAACTTTCTCAGCCTTTCAATCTCTTTGTTTCTTTCCTTAATGGTTTTAGAAGCATCATCGAGTGACTGCTTGTACCGCATGCTTTCATCAGAATGTCTCTGAATAACTTGTTTCAGCTCAATCTCCAGCTGCTGTTTCTTCTGAGAAAGCTCTGAGCCAGCTGCCTTCTGCTGCTGAGCATTCTCTTCTACTTTCCGTAAATTATCAGTTGTCTGACTTATTGTATTCTTCAGTCTCCTAATTTCCTCACACAAATTCCTATTTTCTCTCATGGCATTATCAAGCTGTGTTCTATAATTATTTGTCTCCTCTTCCTTTTGCATGGTGACCTGGTGAATTGTGTTCTTTGTGATATTAATCTCAGTTTCATATTTGTTCTTTAAACTAATAATTTCCTCATCATAACTGTTTCTTACCTTAGCCAATTCATTTTCAAGTTCCCATCGGCTTTTAGCCTCTTCCTGAAGCTGAAGCTTTAGCCTTTCCAGCTCCTTAGTTTTATCCTGAATAGTTGAGGCAGCCTCCTCAAGAGCCTGTTTGTATCTCGAGTTGTCCTCCCCACGAAGCTGAATGATCTGTTTCAGCTCCAGCTCTAATTGATGCTTCTGCTGTGACACCTCAGAACTGCAAGCCTTCTGCTGGAGAGCATCTTCCTCTGCCCTCCGCCGTTGGTCTGTCGTTTGCAGAATGGCATCGTTCAGCCTCACAATCTCATCCTTAAGGTCTCTGTTCTCTCTTGTCAGTCTGTCAACCTGGGCTCTGAGGCCTTTTGCATCATCATCTTTTTGTGCAGCTATCTGCTGGATTGTTGTCTTCTTAATATTAATTTCTGTTTCATACTTGTTCTTTAAATTACTCATCTCCTCGCTAAACTGGTTTCTTACCTTAGCCAGCTCATTTTCATACTCCCTCTTCCGTGCGCCTTCGTCCTGAAGAAGAACCCTTAATCTTTCTATCTCATACTCCTTCTCCTTGATGACCTTCTCAGACTCTAACTTTTGCCAACCAAGGCTGTCTTTCTCATTTTGCCTTGTTTTTTGCAGTTGGTCATAGTCATTCTTCTGCTGCTCGTATCTATCCTCCAGCAACTTCCTTTTCCTTTTCTCATCTTCAATCTCATAAGTCAACCTCGTTATTCTGTCATTTAGATCCTTTATTTGGCCATAGCATTTGTCAAGGTTTTGCTTAGCAGAATTTCCATCCATTTCAGCTTGTCTTTTCATTTCTTCCAAACTCATCAGCTTTGCCTTGAGCTGAGAAATATCCATCTGGTACTTCTGCAGATTTTGCTCCAGGAATTTATGTTTGTTGCTTGTCTCTGAATTTGAATCCCTAGCAAGCCTGAGTTCTTCTTCCAGGAGCTCAATTTTGGTGTTTTTCATCTGCAACATGATAGCAGAAAAACAAACAAACAGAAAAACCGCCCATAAATATTTGTAACAACTGTTTCAGAATCATCACGTGCAATAAAATATACATTTGTAACACTGACAACTTAAAAATAAATTTTTTCACTGCTTCAATGAGACCTAAACCTCCTTTTTTATTTAATGTCATCAAGACAAATTCTGGAATCTTTATTTATTCAGAGTCAAACCTTATTCAGAAATCAGCACATAATGATTTTAAGAGGGGAAAAGATACTTGATAGGGGGAGGGAGGTGCATTACTGATAGTAAAATGTGGTGTAGCGGAAGTTCACCAGCAAAGTATGAAACAGTCACCTTTAGAACCTCCCTAATTTTCAAACAGATGAATATCACATTCCATATATGTAACTTCTTTACTGGGCCTCTCTGATTCACTGAGCTGTATGAAAAAAGAAGTTGCTTCTTTCCAAACACTTTGGAATATGGTCTAAAATGAGGTGCCCTCAACCAGGAGGAGCAAGTTTTCAGTACTGAGGTAGCTGTGCTGTCATTGAGGTCAAGGCTGGAATGGGCAGGGAAGGATCGCTCATGTGCCTTAATGAGCACCTCTTCATTTACCAAGGGGATCAGCTCTCTACCTCACTTCACACACCACCTCGGAGGTCACTCTCTGAAACACTGTACTCTTTCACAAAAGATGCATGACAATGCTAATATGCCTCCTTTGTAGGACACCTCTGAGTTCTAGATGTAGTTTTGTGAGCAATTTTACACTGTACTTTCTGCTTCTGATCAGTGATCGTTTTCTAGTCTGTAATAAAAATGAAAGCTGCAGAAAATAAAGGAGTTGGAATACCTTCAAATCCTCCATGCTCTTTAACATTTCACTCAAGAATCTGTAATAATCTCCTGATCTTGTAAGGAGCTCTATATAGCGGGACTGAGCCTCATTAGCCTTGAAAAGAAACAGAATTGTTAGCAGCTTGTACTAGAGTTAGACATGAACATACTTATGTTCAGACCATTTAAAGGATTCAAATCTACTTGAGCAAACATATCACTTGACAAAGTAAAAAGCAAATTGTCCTCCTCACAAGTTTATATGACTTTCTGAGGACCCCAAAAGTGTAAATTCTTCCTTACGAAAAGTCCATGCCTTTTTTGGCTTTTCAGGATTGTTTGCCCCCCATTGCTGATGTGATGTTAAATTCAAGCCTTCATCCCCTGGTTCATCATGCTCTTCCTGTCTGACAGTCACAAGTAACCCAAGCTGAATTTTTAATAGCAGTTAATTCCCAGGCTGAAAGTGACTAAACCACTTGGGGCACAAATCTACCTTTCTCACAGTATGCATGCAGCAGACACTGCATAGGGATGAGATAAATTCCTGAAGCCTAATCTAATGTCTGAACAAGCCCAGGTCTGATTTTACAGCACAATGACTATTCTGCACTAATTCCTCGTGCTTACGTGCTTAGCGCACATTACCAGTGACGGTGATAAGTATTAGAATACGGCTGGGGATGACTCACAAGGGCTCACACAGACAAACAAATGTAAGCAGAAGATTGAAGGGGAGGAAAGAAAGGTACCTCTTGTAGAATCAGCACTGCAGGAGACTGAACCACACTCTTCTTGATAGGTATGTTGAGCAATGTTTCTAATCCCGAACTGTAGGAAGCAACCTGTAGTTCATAATCCTGAAAAACAAGACAAAAAGCAAGACCCGTTTAGAAACTGCCAAAGAGTGCTCTTTTCAGAAATTTTTTAAAAATTTTCAGAATCTATTTCAGAAAATGCAAGTTTTGGGAGTTTTTTTGGTTTTGTTTTCTTAATGAAAAGCTACATTTTTCCCTTCTTTATATTTCTGACTATGTACAGATGATCCTCTGTCATAAATAGAACCCTGTGGAGATTCATGGAGGAGAATGACAAGAGAAAAAGAGGAAAAGCATTTTACAAAAACAGGAAGACAACTGTTTCTGTAAGTTGAGGGCTACATGGAGATGATAAAGATTCATGGGAGTAACTGGTCTGAGTACTGTTATCCACCAAAACTTCATCAGAAATAACAGTCTCTGCATCCCTTTTGTATCACATATGCCATGTCACACATATAGCAAAATCTTTGTTGCAGAGAATAAGACTGAGCTGGAGAAAGCACGGATATAAAGGTAGCATAAAAATGCAAGGACCACAAAACCATTCCCTCTGTATGTTACTGGTTTTCATGGCTATTGCACACCATTCCTCCTGCTAATCTGCATTTGTCTTGCCTCCTACATCAGATCCTAATCAGATCTTCGTTAAGTACCAATCTGTTCTTGACTTCCTTATGTTTTTTAACATGTGAACTGGAAAGTTTGGTCTGGCTGGAAGGAGGCTTTGATTCACCTGAAGAGAAGCTCTCACTGATATCTGCTGCATGATCCCATAGTCTTCAGGTGGCAAGTACACAAATTGTTTTCATTGTGTTTTGTACTCAGAAGTACTTCACCCCAGCATTTCTGTACACACACATCAGGGAGCTGACTTTGCACCCGTCAGCAGAGCAGAGACAATGGGACATGCCTGACCATGAAAAACCACACCCCACAAAAATGCTGAGATCCAAGTACCTTAATTGCAGCTGAACACTGATCTGCATGCTTGAGAAGCTCCTCAACTTTGTCTCGCTTCCCACAGATTTCACTGTGCAAGTTCTGTCAAGAGAAAAGTGAGCCATGAAACACTCCTGTAAGATTTACCAGTATTTCCTCCTGTACATGCTGCCTCCATCAGAAAGCACCTACAGCAGCAGACTACTGCAGTCCCTGAAGCTGAGACCTGAAATGACCGGCAGCTGGGCAGTTTTTACAACAGCAAGCTCTTTGGGCATGAGAAGGTTTTTCTCACAGAGAACACCTAGCAACTGAAAAACTCCCAGATCTGGGAAGGCAGAGGTTCCTTGACTTTAGCTTAGATGTATTTACTTGATTTTTATTTTTGTCCTGTAATTTGTCCCATAAGTTGCACCATCTTACAGCCCCTTTAATTCAAAGCTGATGTGTAAAAGTGTCAGTGAATGTGTAGGAGCCAAACGCAGTCTTGTTCATAATCTGTTGCAGGGTTGACAGAAAGTAATGAGGACAATAATACTTCCTCCCTCCTGCCTTCTACATATGTGGTGTTTTTTGGTAGCTTGCATACTTTATAATTCAAAACAGGCCACTGTGCTGCAGACTGCATTGATACTGACATTTTCTGTATAGCAAGACAATTTAAAGTCCAGATAACTGAAGACAACTCATGCAGGTGCTGCATACCTTCTGATCATGTAGGTATCTCATGATAGTATTGGAATCACACAGCTTCGCGGACTCAATAGAATCCTGCCGGCGCTTGGCATCACAGATCCACTTGGACAGAGCCTGGTAGAGATCTCGGTAGGTTTTCAGCTGTTTGATCTGCCTTTCTAAATCCCATGATCTAGGGAGAAAAAAAAAAAAAAAAAAAGGAAAAACCTGTCAAAATGGAAAGTGCATTCTCTTTCTCTCTTTTTACACAGTTTTCAGAAATAAGACTCAGAAATAAACCTACATAAAACTATGGGAAGCTCTGAAAAGGAGATTCTGAACAAATTTTTAAATAAATGAGAATTGTACTGGTTGTTAGTCACCCAATATGGGGTTTTAATACCTCACTTTTGAGTAACTCTGTAATACACAGAGATTGGTCCTTCCTGTCTAAGTGAGGGATGAATAAAACGTGCAGTGATAAAAATCAAGTTTGCTGACTTCAGTACTCTTGTTCTCAATTTTCACTGAAGAACCAGCAACCAGCTAAAATCACATTTTGTCTTCAGATAAAAACAAAATAAAATAAACTAAAACAAGCCATACTCCAACCCCCATCTCTCCCCCTCAAACAATCAGAATATGCCTTCAGTTCACAATTCAGATTTAAGGTTCGATTTTGTTACTTAATCCTTAGTGTTACTTTTTTAACCCTCAAGTCTAGGGTGCTGAGGAATAAGCATGGTTGCTTTTTTGAGGGGGAAAATGCTGACTAGAAATACTTGATCCAAGAACATTAGCAAGAATTTAAAAAAAAAAAAACAACAGAACAACTCTTTAGCACATAGGTTAGACATTTGCATGGGTAACTACATTTTTTCTGCTGGATCTTACACAATTCCTTTTGAAGTATGTTCAACCTATTCACAATTGCTCGAGTCTTATTGCCCTGAAGTCACCATTTGTCCTTTGGAAGCAAAGATTACTCCACATCAGTTCTTTTAGACTTCACTGCTAAGATGATCTTGGTAGCAATAGCAATAAGGAAAATGCTATGAAAACATGAACAAACCTGTTATCTATCTGCTTATCAGCCCTCTGCCAGCGGTCTATTAGCTGGGTAACTTTGTCACAGTACTTTCCAATGTCCATGTCATACAGGGTGTATGACTGGCAAGACTGTGAGTGAATCTGAAGTGTTCTCTGCAGCTCATTTTCCAAGGTATTCAGCAAGGACTTCTTCATATTTAGGTCCGCTTTCATTTTCTGGAGAAAAAACCAAAATGTTGTAATTTAATTTGTTCTTGAGAAGATACTGATATTTAACCAATTTAACAGCATGCAAATTATGCTGGGAACTAAAGATGTTATTTTTAACTCACTAAGGTAGGTATAGTGATGTCAGCTGGACTTAACCTATTTAAAGTGAAACACCTATTTTGGTAAACAGTTTGGCTAAAAAATGTGCTTAAAGCTAGACTAAATAATTTGCTAAACAAAAGCCCTCTGCTGTTCTATTCTGAAGCCAGCCTTTCAGTTTCTCAGAACTCTGCAGAGCAGTTACCAGAGCAGAACAAGAGCCTTGCTTGTTCCTAGAAACAACTGACTAGAAAATTTCACTGAAGTATAAAAGATTCCTGCACTTGCAACAGCTGTAGAATCAAGCCTCAGGAGTGGCATATCCAGTTTTTAAACACCTAAAAATCTGCACAGATTTTTTTTTCTCCTATTTACATTTTTATAAACATCTTCCATGGAGATGTTTCTTTACACACACACATACACACTTGTTTAGGTACACATACTTGCATACTGTGGGCACCACCAAATGGAATATACAGCACAGGCAGTGGTCTGCCTTGCATCCTCCAGTCACAGGGATGCCCAGAGCCTTCAGTCATATGCTTAAGCTTTTTTTGGTTGTCTAGGTTTTAGTTGTTTGGGTTTTTTTTTTGTGGGTAACTCAAATTTACACCAGCTAAGAACAACTCCCAGCGACTGAACTGTAGCTCTCATTTGACACGATAAAAAGGTAACTGGGGTGTGCTCCACTTGCATCACCTACACACTTTCTCCCTACTAAAAGTAAGAACAGAAAATAATGAAAGAGTTCTTGCTCTCCCAAATGCATTCAGTGCACAAAAGGACCAGCAGATAAAGGCAGATGAAAGACTGGATCTGCAAGACAACTTTGTGCTCAGCAAAGCACTTATTTCCCTTTTCCCCTTGTACAGGCTGGATACTTTTCACTCTAAGATTTGAAGTAGACTCTGTGGCAAAACCAGGACACTCAATAACACTCAAATTTATTTGTTACACCTAGAGGACAACAAGGGCAATTAACAAGGCTGTATGCAAGAAAGGAGGTTCTACCTTCAAATCCACATTCACTAGTGATATAAATAAAAACAGATAATAGTCTACAGAAATGGGTTACGGAAACCTTCCATGCAGCTGCCCTTGCAGTGGGGGCAGCAACAACCAGGGGGTGGAAGAATAACCTGTATATTACTTTCAATAATTTCACAGAATCACAGTTTCCTGAGCTCAAAATGACCCACAAGGATCATGGAGTCCAACTCCTGGCTTTGCACAGGACACCCCAAGAGTCACACTACATGCCTGAGAGCATTGTCCAAACACTTCTTGACCTCTGTCAGGCTTGGTGCTGTGAGCACTTCCCTGGTGAGCCTGTTCCAGTGCCCAGCCCACTTCTGGATGAAGAAACTTTTCCTGATATCCAACCTAAACTTCCCCTGCCACAGCTCCTTCCTGTTCCCTTGGGTCCTGCCACTGGTCACCAGAGAGAAGAGATCAGTGCCTGCCCCTCCTTTTCCCCTGTGAAGGAGCTGTAACTGCAATGAGGTCTCCCTTCAGTCTTCTGTTTTCCAGGCTGAACAGACCAAGTGACTGTAGCCACTCCTCACATGGCTTTGCCTCAAAGCCCTTCACCATTCTCACAGCCCTCCTTTGGACACTATCTAATAACTTTATATATTTTTTATCTTGTGACACCCAAAACTGCACACGGGACTCAAGGGGAGGCTGCACCAGCACAGAGAAGAGCAGGACAATCCCCTCCCTTGACCAGCCAGCAACACTGTGCCTAAATTACAAACCATTGTATGTCTATACATAAAATACAACAGGATCAGCACTTCTATCTCCTGTGGTTTTGGAAGGGTTTCCCCTAGCTCAAAAGATCAGTTCTGGCAGCTACCAATTTTGTTTTGCTGTGTCCTTGGGTTTTGGCCCCTCACCTTCAGACAAGCCCGATAAGCCTCCACTTTATCAAGATCCAAAGGAACAGTCTCCTCTTCAGACAGTCTGACTTCAAAAACTCTAATCACATCTTCTGTTTGCAGAATAACCTGGAGCAGACACCTCAGTGCATTCAAGCTAAAATAAATCATACAAGGCAAATTCATTATGGACTAAGGAAGGAACAGTGATATTCTTAATTAATTGCAGATTACTTGCTAAAGACAATACGTAACACAAGAAATTTCTGTGATACCACACTTCTCACTTCCTTTTTTTTAAAGTGCTTTTAAGGAAAATAGAGAAATTCAATTCCAAGTGTCTGTTTCTATCAAGAAATTCCAAGTGTCTGTTTCTATCAACAATTTACAGAGAAGAATGTGTAATTTTACACTACTGGTAGCAAAAGGCAGCTTTCTGGACTTGGAATTATGGTGGAAAGTGAATATTTATTGCTATAGCCTCAATTTACTTACCTGTCTAAGTAGCCAGCAGAAACACCATTAATATTTTCCAGTTTTTGAAAGAGGGCATTTATCTCTGATTGCAAGTACACATACTTCTCACAGCCTCTGAAGTTAGGCAGCAAGTCCTTATGCTTATTGAGGGTTTCAGCCATTATTTGAGAGTCATTCTGCACACCCTAAGGAAAAAGAGAATGCCTGGTTTACACATTTTTGGTTGGCTGAATGATCATCCTATTCTATTTGATATTCATATAGAATTGGTCTCCTTATCCAACCAGTCTGTTCTTACATAACTAGCTTGACTGAGGATTGAGCTTGCTTTCTTCAAGGCAAGCACTATTTGGAAGTTTCTTTTTTGTCCACAATAGGTCATATGTCTTTTTGAGCGTCTGCACTCCAAAACTCAGCTCTGACTTGCCAAGGTCCTTCTGCTCTCGAGACCTTTGCAACCTCATTGCCCCATGGGAATTTCTCAGATGCTGAACCTGTTACCTTTTTGTACCAATCTTCTCTCCATGGTCTCCTACAAATCTAAAGAGCTAGGAGAGGGATACTAAGTCTCATGTATCCAGTCTGTATCCCACAAAGAGCACTTTTCAGATAGGTGGTTAAGTGAAGTCCTTGGAAAAGGATTTTAATGGCACTTTACTCTGGATGAGGCTTAACATGAACTCATAGCCACTGGCATCAGTCTTTCTATATTCCTTGCCTAGCAGAATTTGATTTCTAAAATTCAAGGGTCAACTTTTTCTACTTGGAAGGTAAATTCTAATCCAAATCATTATGGTTAGCTTTCAACTGAGAATTTTCTGCACAGGATGTGTGTCTTTCCCAGCTGATCATAAACAGAAAATCATACTGAGCTTGAGATCCTCAAAGACAAACACCCACATTTACCTCTAAGTCCTTTATTCTGGCTGAAAAGTCGTGCATAGCCCCTTGATCCACTCCAAGAGGAGCTCTTTGAACCATCTGAATCTCAGCAGCTTCAATCTGACGTCGAAGTTTCTGAAGCTCCATCAGCAGCCAGGCCTCCTGCTTGTCATGCTCTCGGTTTCTCTCATTAACAATAATGGTGTTTGAGGAACCCAGGGGACAGGTCTCAGTTGGGACCACTGCAAAATGAATTAGGTAAGCATCAACTGCCAGAGAACTGAGCAGAACACATAGGAAGCCAAGGCAGTGCCCAAGTGATCCAAGCACTGAGGTGATCTGTAGAACTTAGAAGAGGTCGAAGATCTGGGCCCTTAGGCAGCTGTTTCAGGGAATGAAATCTCTCCTTCACAAAAATATAAACTTGCTTCCAAAAATGCAGCAGTAGGATTTTGCTTACTAATAACAGAAAATGTATCAGATGGACTAAATTCCTCTCATTCTCTCAGCAAGTTCCATGAATTTTGGATCACTATTCCCAGGCTCTCACCAAAGGACAGAAGAACAAAATCTTCCCCTGTGCATGGCCAGTTTTGTTATGTTGGGAGACTGCAGAACAGCTCTTAAACATATTCCCATTCATATGTTGAAGAGAACATTTTCACATAAAAAGAAAGCACCACCCCCCACCTCTGGAACAAAGAGACCCCAGCAATCCAAGCTCTGCTAAAGGCAGGACAACAACAAACCTGTTTGTGGCTGTCGTGGTTGATTAGGCAGTTGTATGATCAAGGTTTGGTAGTGCTTCTGAGCATCAGTGAACTGGGTCTGCATCTTTCGTTTGTCTTCATCACCAAACATCTCTGAGCCTTGGCTGTTCCTGAGGAATTCTTGATAATGGATCTCCAAGTCAGTTATTATTTTTTGGTAATCCTCCTTACGCATTGTTTTCAGCTGAAATAAGGAAGAAGGGAATTTTGAAATAAAAGAAAAAAGAAAAGCAATTGGGGAAGTTTTATGACTAGTTAATCATTAAGGATCAAACTAATAAACCTATAAAAATCCCAAAGTAATCACATTTTAGAATAAATTCTAACTAGGCTGCTTCTAAAAGAATAGTGCTAAGAGTACCATCTGAGTTAATCTATCCTTGTTACCATCATTTCACAGTTTAGGAGCAGTTTGAAATTCTGCCTCTTACTCTATTTATCCATGCCCTTGTACAGTGGGAACAAGTACAGAAAGTGTGTAATCAATTCCCTTAGCTAATCTTCCTGCTTATCTATATTGCATTTGAGTAGGAAAGCATTTTGTTTCTCCTTTAATATAATTACAACTTCCATATGTGCAAGTGTTGTGCAACCTAGCAAAAGGAAGGCCCATAGTTTTGTAGAACATCTGCACAGGATAGTGCAGGGTCTGCTGGGGACAGCAGCCATCAGGTCATGAATGTCTCTGATCCGCAGGCAAGGCCAGCTGGTGTCTTACCTTGGCAATAGTCATGGCTCTGATTTTCTCAATGTCAATCATGCAGTAATGCCAGGACACCAGGCTCTTCATGTTGATATATAGCTGGTTCCACAAAGCTAAAATAGCTTCATAGTATTGCTCAATTCTGGCATGAGAAAAAAAAAAAGCATGATCAAAATGCATCTGTCCTTGTAGCACAGCTACAAAACATCCCAAGAAACATCCACCAGATGTGGAGTGTGTTAAGGCTCATTCTCTACTTGAAAAAATGTTGGAAATTAATTTATACATGACTTTCATTAGTACAGATGAGAAAAACCTCGCAGAGATTAACATTTAAACATTTCTAAGCCCCAGCCTAGACCCCAGCAAGTTTCACTGAAGTGAGTTTCCTCAAGTCAAGGGTCTAACCCTTAATCCCCCACCTTTAGGGGCAAGGGGAGTGCACTCTGACCAAGGCACATATTTTGTGACTGGCTGCTATTTTGAGCGAACTCTAATCCCCATGGCAAGTGTCCAAACTCAGGCAGCCACTCACTTGGTAGCAAGATCCACTGCCAGTGGGTTGGGGGGTGGGATGATAAGACTGACAGATGGCACCAGCATGTCCACTCCTCCAGGGCCGGTCACCAGCCACTTGCTGCGCTCGTTGTTGTCCTTCAGGATACACTCGTCTCCTTTGCGCACTGTTTTCTGGAAGGGATGCAGAAGAATGTTTTCCTTTAGTCAAGCAAGGTGGAGCTTCCAGGAGAGATAGACAAGGAAGATGCACCTAGATCACAGAAGCAGGAGTGCTCCCCAGCTGCCAGGTCTGGGTGTGCATCCCAGCTTCATACTGGGGGCAATAGATCAGTACAGATCAACCCCTTCTCCCTGAATCTGGCTTCCATGTGAAGAAAACCCAAAAAGCCCAAGAGTGAGCCAGGGAACACTCTTAGCAGTTGCCAGTCTAGCAGATCATCAGATCTGGGGCTTGCCCTCACAAAGACTGGATGTGGACACATGGCCTGGTAAGCTGTGCAACCATGCATGGCTTTAAGCCAGTGAGCTGAAGGCATGAGGATATTTAGTGCTGCATCCACATTTGCAAAGGGACTGGGAGTGAGTGTGGCAGAGCCAGATTCACCAGCTCCAGCTGTCAGAAATCCTGACACCAGGGTGTGGCCATGGTGCAGGAAAAAGCACATAAGCAGAAAGCACATCTAAGTTTACTGTTAAGGAAAAAATACAGAAATAGACCCTGGCAGCCTCAGTACTGAGGAGGAAGAAAAAACATCACCATTCATTTCACAGCCCATCCAGAAAAGAAATGGGAATACCAATGAATAATTGTATATTCCTCACTTTTGTCAGATAAGTTGTTCATCTAAAGATCCAGAGAGGCACTGGAAAGGTGAGCAATCACCAAAAAAACCAGCTGTGGATGCTGAGAGGCATCTGTACAACAATTTTAATCTTATTATCAGTTCTAATTTGAAATGATTAATGAGTATTAATACTAGATTAATAATAGTAAATTCAACTAGATTTATTAACCAATAAGAACCTACTTGTTTATTCATAATGGCAAGAAAGGCAAAGCTTCTTCTGTCAAAGAAAGTCAAGCTGACCAAAAGCAGATAAAGGAGTTACATCTATCAACTCAGCAGTTTGCTTATTAAGTAATTTGCAATGTTCTAGTTTACATGATGTTCATTCCCAGCCAAAGAGGGATACAATACCAGATCCTGCTTGTAGTCACACAGAGCTTTGAGGATAATGGGCTTGTTACTTCGATAGTCTGGGTTACGTGGCTTCAGCTGCACAATCTTCCTGGATTTATTCACCAAACTCTGCACTTGCCTCTTGTATTCAAGAATTCTCTCTCGTTCATTCTGCAAAGATTAATTATATGTTACAAATTTATTTTAAAAAGAAAAGGCATCTACTTCCTGCTGTTTTATTGGGAGAGGGAAATATTTGGAGCTTACAGTAGGCAAAGCTTACTTTATCTCCAATGGGATGAGTTTTGGCCTACAATGTAAAACTGCAGTTTTAAAAAGAGCAAAGAAACATCTAACAAAGTATCTTTGCAGCTCCAGCAAGATGCAAAGTTTGCAAAATTTGCATAGCAGGTTTTTCATATAATGTGGTTGAAGTGGTGTTTAAGAAACACAGGCATAAATTGAAAGAATATAACAAAAAAAGGGGAACAATTACACTTTCAAACCTGACTTCATCAACTGACCTTTTACACCACTCTCCAATTTGGGACTGTACTGCTTAATTCATGTTAGAAAACAGCTTAAAAAGCTGACTTCTAGCCTTTCAAAGAGACTACAGTGATAGAGTGACATGATGAATCATTTATCAAATGCATTTATCCTTTGAGGCAAAATCGATTCCACCACCTAAGAATAAAAGTATTCTTTTTTTTTTCCACTTGTTAGCATGTCAGAAACTTGGGAATTTGTTGGACTCATTCCAGACTTAAAGACAGAATGGTCTCAAATACAGTACTGTATTTAAACACCGCAGTGCACTTGGGTTTACATTTGGTAGCTAAAGAGGGCAGCTGATTTCCCAGAAAAGCAGAACATAACCTGTCAGGCAAGTGTGACAGTACCTCCAGCTCTTTGATCTGCTCCAGCAAAGTCTGCAATGACATGCTCTTATCACAGATGAACTTCTTTCTGATAGAGTCTTGTAAGTTTTTCAGATAGCACTCTGTGGCTTGGGCCTCTTCAAAGAACTGCAGGAGAAAAGTTGTGAATTTGGCTGTGTATAGCTCTTAAAAATGTCTGCTAAAAACTGATGGACTTCTTTAATGAGAAGTCCCAGTTCACCTCTGGCACAATTTATAGCATGGCAACAGTGTGCTATGCACAATAAATATATCTTTGATGGGGATTCACAGCTTTTGAAAAGTAGTGTGAATTTTCCACATCACTACTCACCTGAAAGTAAGCTGCATTCTCCTTCAGATGAACATCAATACATTTGGTGATTTGAAGAATCCAGCTCCACTGAGTTTGCAATGTATCCATGTAGGCCTAAGAAAAACAGTAATATACAAAATTCAGGCCACCACACTGATCCCTCTCCCACACCTAGACTCAAGCAAAATTATCTACACTCCACACAAATGCAAATGAAAAAATCTGCTGAAACAAATTCATGCACACCAGAACAATATAATTCATGCAAATGGTTTCACAACTTCTAAGCATCCACCTAACTGAAATGAGTTAAATACATGCTTGTGAGACACAAAAAGAAATTTGTTCATGACCTGAATTTGTTTGATCAAAATAAAGCCCCAGGTGCATTAACAAAAAGGGGTGAAACGTGCAAACAGTACTGCAAATAAAGTATTTCAGCTGCAAATGGCCATGTTCTCCTTCTTTCAGGGAACACCTCCAAACATGACATTTTATTCTGGTTGGGTTTAGATTCAAAATACTCATGCAGACATAATGTATATTTTTTAAAAAAACTACACACAACTCTCACTTTACTGCTGGAGCTTAAAAGAATCTTTCCTTTAAGAGAGAAACTGACTACAGGAGAAATAGGATTTTACACAATATAATAACAGTTAACCAAGTAAACACACTGAAAGGCAGAAAGGAATTTTTTCTTCCTTTTAGCTTCTTCAGTTGCAGAGTTCTTACACAGTCTTGAAACTGCAACAACTACAGCATTTCCTAATAAAATGAAGTCTCTTCCAAATGGTTGCAGCCTTTTTAATTAAAAAGTAAGTGTACACCAAGCTGTGAAAGCAAAAGCATCTTGGCTAAGCTGTAGAAAGGCACTGTGAATTTCAGCTGCAGAAAGTATTTGCACCTGGATAAAACATAAACCCTCAAAGGGTGTGGCTTTTTTCAAAACATGCCTACTAAGACAGCAGAACAGCAATGACATGCCTTCCTACCATAACTTCTGCACTGTAGTCACCTCAAACATGATACAGCAATTTCAACACACTCTCTAAAATAAGAATTAATTTTTACTTGCATCTATCACCATGCAGTTGTTAATGGCCAGGTTTGTAGAGGAAGGTGGTAACATTTATTAGAGCAGTTCATACAGCTGGGTAAAATGGACATGATTTTAGGCAGGTAAACCCTTCTTGAGCCCAAATGCAGCACTTTGTATGTGAACTTTCACTGAGAACTTTTCCCATGTGGCAACTAAGAGAGCAAGTGAAATCACACAAAGTCTAACTCACCTCGATTTTGTCTGAAGCAGGATGCTGATTGAGCACTAGCTGGTCACTTTCTTGCTTTAGCTTGTTGAGTTCTTTTTCTTTAAGCTCCAGTTCACTCATACGTTTCTAAATAACCAAAACAATGCATTAACAAAGCATTAAAGAAACTCCAAAGGTACACTCCACAAGATGATTTCCTTAAAATTTCCCAGATAGTTGTGATAATGTAAAATTATCCCCTCTAACACTATAAAATGTTTTCATTAGGTGTACTGAAGTTAATTATGAAGTAGAATCAAAGAAGGTGCAATCATCTCAATTCTAGTCTCTAGGCTTGCTGTTTAAGAAAGCAAAGCACACGAAGTTCTGCCTTCCTTAAGAATGATGGAAGCAAAAATGGCTGCATCTTGCAACATCCAGAACAACTGAAGGAAAAAAAAAAAAAAGGCACCTCCATAATAGCATGAACTTTCATTCCTTTTTCAATTTGGTGATAAGCACCAATACTGGTTAAACAAACACATATGTTCAATTTCCCTACACACCCATAGATGACAAGGAGCAGGGCAAACTTCAGCAGACTGTGCACACAATGTGCTGCTGGCAGAACCATCAGAGGAAGAGATGCTCTACTTCCTGGTGACAGATAATCAGGGCTAATTATCTGTCCTCTGACCCCTGCATAGTGCCAACAGGGAGAATCAAAACTGCTTGATTTAAGTCCCTTAGTTTGGCATGCCGGCATAATGACTGGGCACAAGCTGTGGCGACCATTGGTCTGTAGTGGATTGTACCACGAAGGCCACATTCCAAGGTCAAAACAAACTATGAGAATTCACTGAATGGGAGCAAAATCCTCCAAAAAGTGTCCTGTCCTCACTCAAAACATTATTGCATAGTACTTTATTAAAAACTGTCGATAAAAAGCCCCAGGAATTTCAAAAGAGTGAAGAAATGCCCTATGATGAGTCTCTCCCAAGAGAGGCTGTTCCTCCCTGACTACTCCAAGAGAGGGCAGATGGAAAGCATGGGGAGGTTGAACTGTCTTACAGAGAAAGACTCCTGCTTCCTGGCAATATCAGTGTTCCTGTCACTCCAGTCATAGAGGAGCTCCTCTTCCTCACAGTCATTGATCCACATGATCTCTCTGCTGGTGGCCTGGATGAGGTTCTGGAACTGGCGAAGCTGATCCATTCTCTCAAAGGAGTATTTCTGCAAGGAAGTACAGAAATGAGAAGCCATAAACACATAAATGCCTGAGCTGGGTGGAGATAGGGAAGCTGAGAGCACAGTACAGCGGGGTTTTTTGTTTTCTTTTCTTTTTTTTTTTTTTTTTGAAATAAAGTAACAGTAAAACTTTCACGTCTGTAAAACCTGTTAGCAATGGACAACAGATGTGCCTGGGTTTATTGAACCATGAAACCTGTTGGCAATGGACAGTGGACAATATGTCAGGATTTATAGAATAATGGGAACCTGATGTCAGCAGCTTCTCAAAGTTATTTCAAACACACCTGTAGCAGACATGCAGCGGGCAACCAAAAAGGTGTGCAGGGAAGTACAAGAAATGTCCGAACATTTAACATCCTTTTACTTGCATTTGCTGCTCATAGTACATCCTGGATGTTACAGCAGCATCTTTTGCACAGTTGACACTTCAAGAAAAAATTCTTTGTCTTCACATCATAATAGACATCCTGTTACTTGAAATCAGGTTGCCAGGAATCAGATTCTGATCCCAAGTATTAAATAAACAATCTGCAGAAGATGAAGATTCTCGCTGTGTTTTACATGAAGATCCACAGCAGGGAAGATGCACAGCCCTACACAGAAATTTGGTTCTAGTCCCACA
This sequence comes from Brachypodius melanocephalos, assembly GCA_013398615.1. Lineage (NCBI taxonomy): Eukaryota > Metazoa > Chordata > Aves > Passeriformes > Pycnonotidae > Brachypodius > Brachypodius melanocephalos. Next base: position 3,063,255 of record VZSR01003809.1, on the reverse strand, counting down.
TTTGAGTTACTTTTAAAGCTTCATATACAGCCTAATTTGATCACTACAATTACTCCCATTAAGGAGGTAGAGTTCTACTCTTCACCTGCTTAGTGACCAACTCCCTTCACCAGGTGCAAACTAGAAACTTCCTTGTGAGAACAAGTCAATTATACAGCAGGCAATGCATTAGTCTCAAGTCCATGACTCAAAATGAATCTTTCAGAAACTACAAAGCACTTTCAGTATACTGCTGAACAGAATTATTTAAATGTGCATCTGTCAAAACCTGAAGTGCCCCTTGACAACCATATAGGTGTTAATAAAGCAGACAGGGTCTCAGAAATGACCACATCCCATGCTTACCAGCAGGCCTTCATATTCTTCCTCCAACTGATGAACCGCAGCCTTCTCCCGCTGGAACAAAAACAGCAAATACTTAGTGAGCCTTTTATAAGTTGCCTATTTGCTGGTATTTCCTTTATAGTGTCAATATCATAATAATTGCAGGTGGTAACCTGCAAATGCCTGCAAGTGACATCTGTCAGTAGAAGATTTGCTCCACTGGATGACTCAGGAAGTTCAAAACCAAGGCTTGGACAGACTTACTACTCTAATGGATGCTCGGTATATAAGCAAGTCTGCACATAATCTGTAATACCAAAACAACACTCGAAACTGGATTTCTTTCTGCACCAAACTCCTCCATCAGCTAGTCCTAGAGCAAGCTTTGGAGATTGTGAACTAGTATAAAATACAATATGAGCAGACAGCTCCAGTCTTTAACCCCGTTTTTATGGCTGGGAACCTGCCCAGCCCTGGAACTGGTATTCCACAGGGCAGACTATCACCTTTCCTATTTGAAGCAGAAGGAAAGAGGGAGCAAAATCCTTTTCACTCTTCAGTTTGGTTGAGAGATCAGGGCTTCAGAACAGACTACTTTTTCTTTAGATTGAACTCTCCCCTGCCAGCTAAGAGAAAAGATGAATGGAAATTAAATAAGCCTCCTCTCTCCTATACCTAACTGCTGGGCTGAAAGGAGAGGAAGTTAACACTGCATTTTCAGTCACTTCTTTATGCCAATCACAAAATTCAGAGGGCAACAGAAGTCTGGGAGGTAAAAAAAAAAGAAAAAGAACTTAAGAAAAGCTCTAATCTTAGCCCAGAATATGAGCATTTTTCACAGAAATAAACCTGATGACTCAAGGCTGCATCTGAGCACCCACCTTATACTTTCACTTTCTTGTTTAATGTACTGAGACAGCAAGTGAGAATAATCATTCTTAGTCATTTGTCTCACAAATAATACGACAATATTTATTTGTCAGCCTTGGTGCACATCAACAAAGCTAAATAGTGACTAAATTTTTATTTTAAAATTCTAAGGAAAGAAGGGAAACACAAAATTATTGAGGAATTAAGAGTTGAAGGCAGTTGCTATCATGACACCAGTGCTTTCTGAAAAGAGAATGAACTTCTCAAGATTCCTTTTTTGTAGTGGAACACCAGTAAGCCAATGCTAGATACCTAGACCAAGCAATGTGTAAGGGAGGACAGTAATTACCAGATCTGTTTTGACTTTGTCCAGGTGCCAGCGATAGTCTCCGATGGCGTTGTGAGTTCTCCTGTGCTCAGCAATTTGTTGCTCAATGGATGCTGCATCAAACCCCCACTTCACTTGCTCCATTTCAACCTGGGAACAAGAAACAGGATTGGTCTTTCATTTCCAACATTACTGCCTTAGTTGGAGCATAAAGGAATTCAGCTGAAGGAAATATACTATGTGGTAGAGGGTAAAACTGAAAGAAACAGAAGTTCAGGATAGGGGGTTACAGTTTCTTTAAATTGCCATCAATTAAACTGTGTGACAGCCTCCCAAGGCAGGAGAAACAAAATAGGAAAAATATTTCAGTTGTTTATAGTTGCACTAGATGAAGCACACTGAGTAGTGTATTTTCATCTCGTTTTCTTTGGACCAAACTGTTATTTTATGTCTTGCAGTAAAATTACTTTCTTATCACTCTGAAAACAAACCATGACTTTATCAAACAATACTATTCATGCAATTCATGTGAAAATACCCAGTTAAGTTCTATAGCCCAGTACACCAGATTTCCATTTTAATTTTGCTCATGTAAACTTCAACAACCTCAGTTAAATGCAGTCACACTAAAATAACTTCACAGAAGATAAACTGAAATGATTAGAAAACGTGTTGTTTGTCTTGCATTTTGGCAACATTTATTGTAGGATGCCAAGTGAAAATGCCTAGAAACAACCTTGAAAAACAGTAATGCACTGCTAATTACTAACCCCAGAACTGACTGCAGTTTCTTGTTTGATTTTTTCCAAATATTAAAAGACACCTGACTTTAAATTCAGCTCCTCAAACTCCAAATCCTCTTTTATGCTGCAAAGACACACTACAACTCTGTCTGAATGGCTGTTTGTGCACATGCCCAGTAAAGAAAGAGGAATCTTAATCTTGGGTTGGGACTGAATTTGATAATTACCAGCCTGCAGTCAAATCTCTATGAGTCAACAAATGACAAAGCCATAACTCAAGTAGGGGTTCAAAGGCAGTGCTGAAAACAATCCAAGAAACGAAACCATATTTCATTCAGCCATTTACAAGTTAGAGGACTTTGACCCTTCTCGTTGTATTTAAACAGTCTAAAGAGACTGTAGCAACAGTGGCAGTCGTGGCTGGCTGCCACATGCAAACAAAGGCTGTCTGGATTTCACTGCACTTCCCCAGTTCTGCCCTGGAAATTTGACCAACCCTCCCTACCACCTGATTCTCCTACCAGCAAACCATCCAGACAAAAACCAGAAAAACAGCAAAATGCTGCAGCTGCTCAGAACTTTTTCCCACATCTCACCGCATTACTAGGGGAAACATTATCCTGCTCTCAATGTGAGCAAGTAATGGGACACAGCAAGGCATGGCAGAAAGAAGCAGCATCGTGGCAAGTTCAAAATAAATTTTCCCAGTGAGGTAATGGGAATGCTTACTGGCCCCACCTCAGCTTTGCTGTAGAGATGAAGGGGAAAAGAGAGTGCCTTTTACTTTGACAGGAGGTGCAGTGTGGGAACACAGCTATAAAGCACTAGCTTATGCTCCTTGTGTTTAGCCAGGGGTGTCTGAGCAGGGTGTCACATGGTATCTTTGGGAGGTGCAGCCTGTTCACCATCTTTCATCACTGGAAGGGTGCCCAGAGTCTGTCCAACATCACTCCTCAAGCCATGGCAGGTCTGACAATCAGCCTCCTCTCCCACAGCACATGTAGAGCAATAATGTCAGCTGTTGCCATCCAGGCACAATGCTTATACACATTACCACTCAAGGAGTACATCTTCACTTCCCCTTCCTCCTCTGAAACATGCCACACTGAAAGACTAGACTATAACTAGCACTCAAAACTACTGCAATTCTACAGAGCCCTACCCTCCTCATTTGGTTTGTGTAAGAGCCACCTAGCAAATGCCATACACAGATAATAATGACAGAATTGCAAAGCAACAACCTAATAAAGAGAGATAAAAATAATGCAATTTCAATTTACAAGGAGTCTGCAAAGTGTGACTTCAGCCACCTTGTTCCATCCTCCCTACTTGTCTCTCAGAAAGGGCTGTCCAACCACAAACTTACAACTTTCGCTTCAACACACAACTTTCACCTCAGCAGCACAAAAACCGTGTGTGTTCTCCACTCCAGGTTACATCAGCAACAGCTGTGAATTGGCAAATTTGTTCTCAGAATGCAACAAACAGCAGCTTCAGCAATTCCATGTGCATTTCAGCACTGACTTCTGAAAATCTAGTCCCTGGCAATCAGCTCTACCTCTCTATGACAAAGACAGACTAGAGGGGGAGAACAACTCTAAAATACTAGACAATGTTTAAATCTGTGAAGATGGTCCTGTCTGTGTGAAGTGTTAAAATAAATAGGAATCAAAGGAGATCTGCGCAAGGAAGGAAGGAGGGAAATACTGAGCACAATAATCTCCAACACACATATGCCAATGCCTTTTGTTATGTTAACACCTGTGTTTCGTTTAGCTTTCAAATCTAACTTCCACACCTTTTCCTCTGCAAAAGAGGACCTCATTTCATGTTAGGATTTCAGTGAGAATTCACTATATGTACAGTACTGGGAGGGAAAAGAAGAAACTTGGAATAACATGCAAGCATTCATGTGTACCTTTACTTTTCTATTAGCACGCAAAACAACACTACATATGAGATGATGTTGATAAACAACACCAAGTTTTAGCATTGTCCCTGGGTTTTGCACAGATTTACCTTCTGCTGCCTCATCCAGCCTAAACATTCACTTGTGACACGTTTTGTGTACTCATCCCAGCCGGAGCCGCTCTGAGAGGAGAAGCAGCCACCTTTGGAGCTGGCCCTCCTGGCACGGGGAACGCTGATGGCCTTGTACAGGGCACGCATTTGCTCCTGGAGCTGAAGCAGCCTGAAAGGGAAGGAACCACTTAGTATCTGCAAGCAAAACACTCAGAAAACACACAAACAATGCAATTTATCTCTCCTACAGGACCACCAACTATTCAAAACAAAGTGTTGAAAGCGAAGACACTGGAAAAAATACCCTGACTAAGATTTCATGGAGACAACCAAGGCGGGAATTTCTATCAGAAATATATTACTGCAAGACCCTTCTCCATGTTAGTTGACCAAACAGATTGAGTTCCACCTTATTGATTTCTATTACATCTTGCAACACAAGAGAAGGTGAGCATTTGAGGTGCTACAAACTTTTTATCAGTCACACTCCCGACCCCAACCCTTCCCTGACAATACCTTTTCTGATACATGTCACAGGGCTGGCCCATCTGCCTCATCTCTCTGATCAGCCCATCCAGGATGTCCATTTGGTCATTTGCCTGGGCAAAACAGTCTTCCAGATCCCTGTTCCCTCTAAGTGGGACACCATCCCCATATTTCAATTCCTAATGAAAAAAAAAAAGGGATGGGAGATTAAATTAAATATTCATCATCTAAACTTCCTTTGGTTGTCTTAAAAGAGATATTTTGAGGACGGGGTTTTTTTCCCAGGAAGCATGATAAGTTTCAACTGCCAGGTCCCTGACTGCCAGTTTTAACTGGCAGAAGGCTGACTAGCAAAGGATCCACAGTCACTGGAAAGTCCTCATTGAAGTAAAATACAGAAGAAAATGATTAACATATAATATCAAACAAAACTTTCCATAAAGAGCAGCAAGTCTTGATGTTTATTCCAGTGGTGCCAAGGCTTCACATGGTGTGATTCTTAAGACATAAGAAGCATATGACATTATGCTTTTGTGTTCAGAAGGTGAGAAGGAAATACTGTCCTAGCAGGAGATGGTAGATATTGCTCCTGATTTTCCACAAGGTTCCCTGAGGTTGTAAGGCTTCTCCCTCCAGCAAAAAAGCGAGCAGTACCCTCTGCCTGGGTCCAGCTCCATGCCCCATCACATTTGCAGCCCACCTTATCACCCAAAGCCTAGGGAAATTCTCCATGCACCCTCTCTCAGTGCAGTTGCACCAGCACAGTCATGGTGTTTCAACCAGGAAGACATGGCTCTTTGACCTCATCCCACACTGACACAGCCATGCTGAACAAAACATAATGCAGCTGTGACCTGATTTTGCAAATAAAATATCATGGACCTCATTGCTCTGTCCCTTAGAAAGAAAAGAAAGAAACAAAGCAAGCAATCCATGTTGTGGCACCAAGCTGGAACTAAACATATCTTTCTTTCAACTTCACTGGAATAATATTAATCCTGAACAAAAGGCAGTATTTACTCTGGCATTGATTTTTACATAAACAAGCTCACACGTCCTGTATCTCTGAAAAGGAAATGAACTCCTAACCACAGAGTTCAGTTCTGAAAGAATTTTCTGTCCACAGAGAGTCCAAAAGTGCACATTAAATCACATTTACTGCCAGAACTGTGAAAGCATTTCACATCTCAGTGGCCTCAACAGCAGGATGCACTCAGCACCCTGCACCTCCTCTGACTTCAGCAGGAACAGAGGATACCCCATCTTTGCCAGGAGTGAATTTAGTTTAGCATCAATGAGCAACCCACCCCAAGGTACTCTGGTTTTGTACCAGATACTGCAGAGATTATCTTTATGTATTTGAGCTGAAACAGCCAGGAAGACTTTAATCAAGTTTCATTTACTTCTTTAGGAATCATCTGGAAAAATAAAGTAAAGGTAATGAAGGTATTTCCTAAGGTGGCTCAGGTTCATTATGGCCCTGAAAACAATGACAATATCCTACAGAACATACTAAGAGAGTGTAAGTAGTCATTAGTAACAGGTGTTAACACTGACAGTGGTCCTGATCTAAAACTGAAAAATAAGATGCAGTAGAATCTGTTTGGGGTGGTTTGTTTTTTCAAAAAAATCAAGAAGACCCCTTTTATTAACCAGATGCATTTCAATTAGTTTTACTGAACAGAGTACAGAGGGAAGAAGAAGACCTATGAAGGAGATACATCATTCCAGTTGCCTCACACAAACAGCTGAAAGGGGAGAAAGGAGATGAAGAAGCAGAACCTGTGAGTCCAGATAACAACACAGAGAATGTATGTAATATTCACAATCATTCTGGATAGGAAGAACAAGAAGCACTCACGGGCTGTACTATGAGCTCAGCTCGAGTCAGGCAATCCGAACAGTTTTGCAAAAGCTCCTGGATGGTGTTCTGGCGTCTGGACATGGTACAGGTCCCATTCTGGCTGTTGTGGGGGAGAAGAAGATGAAGTAAATACAGAGCAATTGCATGTTTTGAAGAAGTACAAGAAACACAAAATCAGAACAGTTAAAGAAAGTTATACAGAATAAGCCACCTCATATAAGTTCACAAAGACACACACATTAACTGCACTGTGAAATTTTAATGATAATTCCATGATGGCAGAGCCACTTTATATTCCTGCAACAGCAGGCATGGACTGACTTTGCCACAGAATAGAGCAGAACGTGGAAACTGGCATGCCATAGAGGAGAAAGTATTTCTTCCAGCACAGGTATTTGTAGCTTTGATAGACAAAACTTTGGCAGCATTACAGCGAGAATGAATTATTCACAGCCTTTGTTAAAGTCAATACATTAGAGCATAGCCTTTGTGTGATGTAATTGCTCATGTTATCACACCAGCCATCAAATGTCATGGCACACAAGGAAAGGAGGACCCTCAGCTAGGCAAGCACGGGAGCACACAAGTCCACACAAGTGTAAGAAGGGGCCTTTTATCAGCAGAAATGCACAAAGCTAGTGCAGTGTCTTAGGAATGAACTGCAAGATACACAAGCACTACAAAAATAGATGTAGGGCCTGGAGACAGAGGATATGCTTTCTCACAAATACATAAAGTGTGAGTTTGGAGTCTCCAAGTAAAATTCCAAAACTAAAAACTAGTGTGGGAAGAAACCAAGGCAGGTAACAGGGTCATTATTGTTGTCTTGCACATCATCTGCTGGATCCATACTGCCAGAATGTTGCTTTTCCAGCATTTAGGATTCAGCTATCAAAGTGAGCCACTGTAGTTGAACAGGGGTGAGGTGCTTCAAGTGAGGAACCATTGCTTGGTGATGGGATCAGACCTCCCAAGCAAGCCCAGGCGGCTCCTAAACCCAAACATTTGCCAATGAAACTAAACTAAACTTCCAACAGACAGTAAGAGCTAAGATGTTTCCAAGCCTTGCCTAGTTTCCTAACTCCTATGCTCACAGCACGTTACCTTTTCCATTACAGATCACTGAAGAGACAAACATTCCTTACAACACTAATTCCAACAAGAGTACCAGTGTGAACCTGTCCAACTCAGAGCCAGCAAGCAGTCTGGATTCAACAGAAATCTTTCCACTGACTTGAACAGACTCTGACCATCCTTCACAAAAGGAATTGTGACAATGAAAAAGCAGAACTGTCCTTGGCAAAATCACTGGAGTGGTGAGAGACATTCAATATTTTTAAGAGTTCTTCTGCAGCATGTGCTTTTGATGCACCAGCAGCCTGCTGTTCTCCTATCAGCTCATCTGGAACAACTAAAAAAGGTTTGAGCAACTTTCCAGCAGCTTCCCCCATACCAGGGAACAGACCCTCAGAGGTGTAAAGACAAATCTGCAGAGTCACTGGGTGACACAAAACAAGCTGCACACATGCAGCCCCCAGCTTGTACTGTGACCCTTTGGCTGCACAAACGCTGCGCCCCACTGCGCTACGCACCCCTGTGTATCTTGGAAACAGCTTAAAGAAAACAATTATGAAAAGTAACATATGGGCCCGATTTTGTGCCAGCTTCCTTTTCTAAATCATTCCTTCTCCTTAGGCATCACTGCCGTGTTTAGATATAGAAATATCTGACTGCATCTGAAATTTACATTTAATTATATCCACAATTATTCCCATGAATGAAACATAATATAGAAGAGAGAGGAACCTTCCAAGCAATTTTTCTCTTTTTAGAACAATGGAAGAGTATTTTTTCTTGAATCACTTTTTTCATCATGTTCTGTCAGCTACAAATGCTGGATACCCATTAAAGCCAAATGAAGTCTAGATGGTGACCAGATTTATACTGTAACCAGTCAGTCTATCTCCATTGGCTTCAGGGTAACTTCACTGAGCTCAAGACCATATTATTTAGACCATAGCAAGAGGTCTAAATAATAGTTATGATCGTTAACATGGTAAGAAATTGTGAAGAAAAGCTATTTTCAAATAAAATTATTACATTAAAATATAAAGAAGTAGAAATACAAGCATTTTGTGTCCATTCTAACGATGTTTGAGTGCCACATCCATAATTATTGTCCAAATAATTTAAAAAATTGAAAACCTGAAGATGGGTAAATATAGATGCACAAAACTGTTTCAAAAGCAGGAGCAGAGGTCTTGAAATGAGAGCCTTAAGTACACCCTATCTAAGTCTTCAAACAGAGTAAAAACAAATTACTTGTTTACAGTTCACTGGGACCTTCACAAGAAGAAAGCAGCACATATTTAAGGCTCTCCAATCCAGCAGATAAAGATATAACCAAAATAATGGCAGAAGCTGGAGTTACACAAATTGAAAACAGAAAAGAGCACACTGTTTTATTACTGCTTTTTTGTTGTTAAAAATCTAACCAGTTTTACCAGTGAAAATACAGAGACGGATCCTACGAAAATGATGAAAAGGTCATGGCCTGTTAGAGGCACTGGCTTTCAAATCTGTCAGAAGACCAAAGCGAGCTACGTGAGGTTATTGGGGCACAATAAGAAACAGCAGATGCCAGCATAGGAACTGATGTTTGATGGCATAGCTCCACCAAGCCAACAGGAATCTAGAACCTCAAATCTGAAGGAGATTCAGCTGTACAAACATGCCCACGGGTATAAATCAATCTCTGAACTTAAAAAATAAAAATATTTAGTGAGACAATACCTCAACAGACATCTACTGATGTTGATACATTGGATGTCGATACATACAGTCTCACAGGGACATATCTTCAATACTTTTCACCCATGAGACAGGAAGGTACTTCATTAGCAGTTTCAAAGTCCCTCAGTATTATCTACCTCTTAATGAAGCCAACAGGCCTTTAATGGGGATCAGCAGATCAAAGCAGAAACTCCAATTCAGAGTAATAAAACAATCAGCCTTGAGGCAGTAGGAAAAAGACAGCCAAAGTAAAACCATACCCAACACAGAAAATACTGGACCAAAGAAACTGAGGCAAACCCCGAACATGCTGGACAGCATCATAGCATGGAGGCAAGAATAAAGTTGGATTTTTAAGTGAAAATATGTAACCTACATGCTACATAAAAATATATTTATGTCCCTTAGACAAAGGTAGGATACTAACAATCCTCAGAGAACACAGATTAAGTGGGTTACTTTATGTGGTATTTTGTCAGTGTCTCTCTTGTTCTGGCCGATTTTGTTTACATGAAACTGAATGAGTTTAGAGTAATTTTTGGTCTTTGTAACACCTACTGCTGCTATGACAATTTGCTTGAACTCTGCCAGGATCTAATCCTGGAACCTATGAATAGGATCCTGTTGAATCCGACACTGTAGGCACACCGTGCAGTGAAAATATGGGCTGATTTTTCATTTGTTTTACTGCACCCCTGCAAATACAGCGTATGTTATAAACCATTCCAGCAGAAATGGAAAGAACTGGAGGCTGGTCTTTTAGCAGGATTCATAACAAAAGAGTGCAGGGTCTACTACTAATAAATATGTATATATTTGCAATAACCTATTTGCTGTGCTGCTTTGGTTTTGCAAACCCTGCAGAACAGTGCTGAGTGAACAGACTGGACTGCTTCTGACCTTAACCATGTATTTGTCCCTACAACTCATTTTAGACCATGGCACTTATTTGGAAGGCAACTCATTAATTTCAAAAAGGTCCCATTAAGCAGAGTTCTTTATTAAAATAATTTTAACAGTGATTAACTATTAAAGGAACAAAGGAAAACAAAAGGGGGTAGCGTCTTTGTTTTAAAATTACAAAGGCACTTCAAAACACAGAGGAATTGCTTTTACTTGGGATGTTGAAATGCAGGCCTGTTGCTCTCCACTGTCAGGAGAGCCCTAGGAAAAGCATAGCATCTCCCTGTCGTCATTCTGTACAGGAGCCACCCTTTTCAGTGCGTGTCAAGGCAGAACACATTGCTCCCTTGCTATAATACTCTCCCGCTCTCCCTGAGAAACAAGAGAACCGCCCAACCCCTGCTGCCACTGGGATTTAGGCAGGATAGCAGCTCAGATAACACCTCCCTGCTGGAATATACCCCAACTGAGCTAAATCCAGCCATTACTTTACTGTTGAATCCTCAAGTGTCTGAACTAGGATTTGCGTTTAACTGATGAGCAATACCTGTGATCCTTACAAGACCCCCCCAGCTCTACTGAAACAAGACAGAACTGTTTGTGCTTTTCCTAAAAGGGGCTGAGAAACATGTCCAAGGCCATATGATGAGTTATGAGAGTAGAGACAGACATGTCAGCAGTGCCCACGTTCCCAGATCACAGCAGGGCTGAGTACTGCTGGCATCGACTTACTCAAGCAGCCAAAACATTATCCTGAGTGATGCATTCTGAATAAACCAAATATCCTCTCCAGAAACACAGCTTGCACCCTCACAGGCCCACTGCACAACCCAAGGGGCAAGGAAGGCAGCTACCTTCTGCTTTCCCATTTGCCTCTTGCTGCTGCAAGATCTGCACACCACCAGCACAAACACCTGGACCATGGAGGCTGCGCTGGTGTCTGCACATCCAGAGGCTGCTGGGTTATCCAGGGTGTGATCAGTGCCCAGAGAAGCAGGGCAAAGGAGACACAGAAACACATCCAGCAATTCTGAGGAGCCTTCCCACAGCTTCACAGCTCCTAAAGCTTTGGGAGCACAAAGAGGTTGCTCTCATCCTGAAGATACTATTTAAAACAAATTAGAATAATTCTTGTTAAATTTTCCAAGCCCTCCACAAAACTTCTAGCCTTTTAAAAATTCAAAGCTTTTAATTTTTTTTATTTATTCAAAAAAGGAGGAAGCTTTAAAAGAAAGTCTTTCAGCAGATCCAGAATATTGAATGATTCCCATAGCTCAACAAGAGCAAAAAAATAGTGCTTCTTTTTCTTCACACTTCCCACCCCCCTCCACACAAACTTGTTTGAACAAGCAAAAGATTCATAAAGGGATTACCTGGTATGCCCAGGGTAGGCAAGTCAGAAGAAAAACCTGACCTGGAATCTGCATTCCCAGCACAGAGCCTGCACATACCACCGCCCATCCACCACCACCTGCCAGCTGGGTGTGTGTATGCTGGAAAATGCAACGGCATAAAGGTGGTGAATCACGATATCCATAAGGATATAACCAGGAGTTAAAATGCTGTACTCCAGCTTTCCCCCTCCTGCCTCAAAGAAGGTGAATACAAACTGTCAAATCATCAAGAGCTCTCCCTGTATGTCTCTGCTCTAACTAGGACCAGTTTTGGCACACCACAGGCTCACCCAACTAGTCCCATCTGCCAAGTATGCACATACACTAGGGTTTCCATGACAGCTGGAAACCTCAGAAGACCTCTGCATCTGGCACAATCAGGCTCTGAATACCATTAAAAATGTGCAAAAATCCCGTAGTCACTACTGAATTATTGAATTATTTAGGACCCCCGAGGCTTAGTGCCTTTGCAGCAATGCAGGGTTTCACAAGGGATCGCACCACACCTGTTCACAGGAATCCTTATGCTTTTTCCCACTGCTATGAATCACCAGGAGTAACAGAACCGTTCCCAAAGGCCGTACCTGTTCCCAAAGGCCGTACCTGCCCGATGCAGCAGGCTGCCCACACCTCCGCCTCTGGGAGAGGGAGGTGCCAAACACTGGCACTAGCTTGGACCATGGAAATACAGCTCTGCTGCAGAGCTCGAAACGCAGCACACCCCCTTCTCCTGACGGAGGCTTTCCCACCTGCACGTCCCTACGGAACAGAGAGCTGGGAAAGGCATAGCCTGAGCCTCTTGTCACGGCGTGGCAGCGTCACCGCTTCCCTGGCAGCCAGAGCACGGCGCAGGCTGTGCCGGCAGGGCAGCAATTCCGCAGCAATTCACATCCCACCCTCGCCGTCCGAGCAGCTCAAAGTTATGCGCCAGCTCCACCACCACTCCGCTTAGCCAGGACTCTATAGATCCTTGCGAGACTGACGGGCAAGGCAAAAGTGTGGCTTTGAGTCGGTTTTCTCCACGTTTACTTTGTTTCTTGGTTCCTCAAAGTAGTGTCAGGGCAGGGGAGGTAATCTTCTGTCTCCTTTTCTAACTTGAAGCACAGAAGTTACATTAATCTTTAAGCAGAACTGTGTAAATTAATTCATGTTCCTGTCGCTCAGTGACCGTGAATCCTAGGCTATTTTTTCCCTCATCTCAGCAATGACAAATAAAATTGCACATCTTTGCATTTTTTTTTCTTTTCTCTCATGGTTTATCAGATTTTTCTATCTCCATAGCAAAGACATTGATAAATATTTGACTGATGAACTGGCAGTTCAGCAGTGTGTGAGTCACTGTCAAGCTGAGTATCTGTACTCCGGGCCAAGCTCATCCTGAGTTCCCAAGCCAGAAGAAACCGGGAATGTTGTAAAAGCACCTTGCTGAGCCCTAAGGGTAGGGAGCGCCTCATATTGCTCTGTGAGTAATGTAATACTCAGCACAGACTTGTTTGGCAGAATACGCCCCAAAACTTACAAGACTAGACCCTAACTTGAATCCTGCTGCATTTAAAAACTAGGGTAGAGTGATCTTCCCCACAGAAAAAAGAACCCTCCGTTTTCTGAGTTCAGTAGATGCCACTAAACTTTGGCACTGAATATGGCAGACTAAATGCAGTTAATAAAACCAGTTCCATACATGATGGCCCTGATCCCAATAGCACAACATGCAGACCATTTAGTGGATTTTCTGCACACAATCACACATGCAAAATCAGGCAAAACTGCTTGTTTCATTAACTGACAATAAACCACTTGTTTTGAGACACATTTTAACTCATATCAGCACTGCTTAAAAATAAACCTATGCAACTCAGTAAGGTGGCAAACACGCATTCGGTTGCAAAAAAATATTTAAATTATTTTGGTCAGATTTTTTTCACATAAAACAATATGCAAATGCATACATACTTTTTTAAAAATCTTGATAATAATTGTCTTTAGTTTCACTCAGAAGTCTCACAATAAAGTGAACAGGAACTTTCATTGCAACCTCCTTGCCAGACATATCTTCCCAGAAAAAAAGATATGAATATCACGTTATAAAAAGCAAATTAAATAATGTTGATATAAGGTTGTTAACCGCTTGATCAGGTCTGTCCTTTCCACTCATGCTACACCACCACTGAATGCTACAGAAAGAAAAGCCTAACAAACTACAGACTGGCTTAAATTATGTAACTATAGCCAAAGAATGCTAAATTAAAGGAAAGCATTTCTCCTCTAGTGAAAGTTTGGAGTGATATGGAAACAACTCTAGTGCATCCAAGTAGAGTTGCACCAGTGTAAAGTGAGGAAAAAGAGAACGGCCAGGAAGTAACACACACTGCCATTCATTTTTTCATGGCTGTCTCTTGTAAACAGTAAAGGCATTTGCAATTAAGCACCACTAGCAAGACAAATCCTCACACAGGCAGTGCAGCAATGGCATTTTGGAGGCCGAGTGTGTGCACTCCCCAATGCTACATAAGCTATAATGAATTGTGCTTATATAGCAATAAATAAATATTCCCATACTATTATATTGGTAACTCGATGTGTTCTAGCTGCAATTCATAGTAACTAACTTACCTATGCACACAACAAACTAAAAGTCAAACAAAGAACTAAAACTAAGAACTGGGCAAAGTAACATACAAAAAAATCCATAGAATGCAAGTTTTGTCATTCATCCCGGGGTCCTCTAGCAACTGGTCTGACACACCGAAGAAGAGTACACTGTGCTCTCTAGGATAACCCTAATTCTCTATGGCCACTAAATCGGCTTGATATAAAAAAGTCTGAATTTTCCTCATCTGTTTGTTTACTGTGTATGCTGTTTATTTACTGTGTATGTTTAATTCTCACCCTTCTGCAATCCAATTATATACTATACATAAAATTAGGGCTTAAATTCTAACACAAAATACATGACAGGGCTTCTGCATCAATTCCTGCGTCAGTGGCATCCATAATTAGACCAATTGACTTAATACAGCCATTCCACACATGCAAACCAGTCATCATCAGCTGTCCTTTGTGATGGTGCTGCACCATGCACCAGCACTGCTTCCTTCAGTAACTGTAACTGCTTTTCAGTCCTGTGAACTCCCAGACAAGGAGATAAATGGAGAAGTCTTCATGATTACTGCACTCTGCAGAAGGTCCTTGTCAGACTTGAGGTGCACAGATTGCTGGTACAGCTGTATCCATGAGAACAGGCACTCCCCAAGCCAGGATTCACAGCTGGAATCACACCCTGCCTACAAGACCTTGAATGTGCTCACAGCACCAGGGCAAGCAGAAAGTTAAAAAGGTAAGAGGCGAAGAGAGCAGAACGATGTCGCTTGTCATGCGTCTCTGCCCTCTGCCACCAAATGTCAGGGATCGCTCTATGAAAGATCATGACTTAAACTCCCAGGCCTCACACAGAAGCTAGAAACAAACTCGAAAGTTAACTAGAGAATATTTCCCACTAGTTAAAATGGTTTTATAGCCCTAGTTATGCAACTAGTCGGGGAAGGCAGAGCCTGGGTGTATGGGGTATAAAGCAATTCACTTCAGGTCAGCTTGTTTTGCGTCACTGAGCAAAGTGGGGCTTTATCAGCGCAGAACTGCTGGGTCAATACAGCCAGCACAGACCCATTTACAGCCCTCAACGCAAATAGGAGACACTGTCTTTAGTCCTGCTACTCTCTTCAAGGAGAGTCACCACCAAAAGCAGCTTTTTGAAAGTAAGTCCTTCGCTTGCATTTAAAAGCCTTTTAGAAGTTAAGACGCCTCAGGGAAGAACAGGATAAAGAAACTCGCAAGCTCGCAGCGAGGGAATCCCATCGCGAGCGGGCTCACAGCAGCTGTCCGGAGGCGGCCCCGAGGGAGCGGGGCCGGGGGCCGGCTGGACCCGCACCTACCCGTATCCGTCGGAGGCGTAGTCCCCTCCGTAGGTCTTCTGGTAGTAGTAGGTCTTGTGGGTGTGTGTGGTGCCGCCGCCGCCGCCGCCGCCGCCGCCCCCCACGACATGGGAGCTCATCTCGTAGCGCAGGTCGGTGCCCGACTCTGCCCGCGCCATGCGGCCCAGGGTGTTGATGCGCGGGTGGGAGCCGCCGTTGATGCTCATGGCGGCGGGGGAGCCGCCCGGGGCGCCGCGGGGCGAGGGGCAAAGCGACGGGGACACTCAGCCGGACCCGACGGCAGGAAAGGCATTCACGGCCGGCAGCGCCCGCCGCGGTGCCGCCGCTCCCTCGCAGTCTGCCGAGGGCCGGGGAAGGGCCGGGAGCCGGGGCGGCCCGCAGGTGAGGGCAGGGCAGGAGCGCGGTGCGGAGCCGGGCGGGCGGCGAGGGCTGCTGGCGGCGGCGGCAAGAGCGGAGGTCCCGTCCCGTCCCCTCCCCGCCGGCAGAGGAAAGGCGAGGCCACACCTTTCCATGGTGGTTTTAAGCGGCGCTCCTGGGCGTGGAGCCGCGCCTCGCCTGCGTTCTCCGCGCCTCCTCGGCGGCCGCCCCCGGTTCCTCCTGGCCCCGGCCCCGGCCTCCGCCCCGCCGCGCCCGGCGGCCCCGATGTCCCTCCCCGGTGGCTGCCCGGGTACCGCACGGCCTCTGTCACCGTCGCACCGGTGTTTCCACCACCTTTCCCGGTGCGTGTGCTGCCCTCAGGAGTCGCCGGCGGAGGTTGGCGTCCACCTGAAACTTCCTCCGGAGCCTGTGTTTGCGGGCTGGCGCTTGCCCCGGAGTTGCGGCCGAAGCCGCGGGGCATGAGGCGGCTCGCCCGAGGGCTGGGAGCGCTGCGGGGAGGATGGACGGGGCAGGATGCCCTCGATGCCAAACCTTTGTGCCTCTCCGGAAAGAACCCGGCACCTGGACGAGGCGGTGCTGGATAAATCGGCACCATTCCGTCGAGGATGGGTTTGGTCCGCTGGCAGCTGCCCTCTGCCCTGCGCATCACAGGGTGGTGATACACGTCGGGAAAGCGACGTGCGTGTTTCATCAATTCCAAAATACACAGGATCCCACATTCAGGAGTGTTTTGGGCACTCCAAGCCCAGTGCATTTCTGAAACAGGGCTGAAACTTGTGCCCCCGTGCACGAAATGTTGGACTAGTGCCATATGCTGACTGCATTTGTGCCTGTGAAATAAGATACTCAGAAACAGGCATTTAAACTTGTTTTTTCTCCTCAGGTTTTCTTGATTCCCGCCTTCTAGTGCTCTGAAAGTTGTGTTGAACTTTCAAATAGGCCATATCTTAGGAGACAAAGTCATTTTAACACATTCATGCGTGTACAGGGTGTCAGCAAAGCAGTTTGCTGTGGGATGCTGCCTTTGTTGCCCACCGGTGACCATCGGATTAGTCTCAGGTGAACTGAGCACCATTTCTTAACTACTCTCAGTGGCACTGCCTTGGCTGGTCTGGCCACTTGTCCATGGTGTTGGAAAACAAAGATGCCCAGATTTTAAGAAGCAGCAGTCACTCCTGAATAACTGTGCCAGGCTCTTCTGAAATAATCCTGAGGCTTTCATCCCGATGTGTAGTACGTGAGCCAGCCGTATCAGCCACCTGATGCTCTGCGACAACATGCCTGCTGGAAGTTTTTTAAACTTGCGTGAGATTACCAGCAGCCCACACCATGCATAAATTTTGGGCCTGTTTCTGTCTTTTCTGCATTCCTCATTTTCCTGGTATTTTAAATCCAAGTGATAGGTCATGGGACAGTAAGTAACAACTAGATAAACATATCAAAACTTCCTA
Source organism: Brachypodius melanocephalos (assembly GCA_013398615.1). Classification (NCBI taxonomy): domain Eukaryota; kingdom Metazoa; phylum Chordata; class Aves; order Passeriformes; family Pycnonotidae; genus Brachypodius; species Brachypodius melanocephalos. The sequence continues at coordinate 3,045,767 of VZSR01003809.1, read as the reverse complement.
AACTATTCAAGAGAAAACCGAATGAGTGCAATCCTCCCCAGTGCCACTGAAACCACTGGGACTCTGTGGGAGCACCATGGCCCAGGTCACATGAGAACCTGCGCTGCTGCTGGAGGAGATGGGCAAAGTGTGGCATAAGAGCTCCTCCGAGCAAAATGTGAGTCTGCTTGGTCCTGAGGGACATCCTGGTGGCACTGCCCGGAGCTGTAAAGAGCGCTACAAAGAGGCGGAATGCAAGGTGGCTTATTATATGTGAAGTCATGCAGTGACTTTTATACTGTAATATATATGCTGTATTATATGTAATGTGAATCATTATATATGAGTGCATATATATATACATATGTATACAGACATACATATATATTTGTGTATATATGTGGATTTGGGAGCTGCTTTGAATACAGATTACATCTGCACGATTGGATGGTTTGACATTACATTTCAAAGCCATAAGGGAGCAGAATACAAAACAAGGATGAGTAAGAAAAACAAATATAGAGGCTTAATGCTGTAAAAAAGGAAGGAAAAAAGTAGAAAACAGATGTAGAATAGGCAGGAAATGCAGAATGAAGCAAACTTGAACTTTGTGCTTTGATACTCCAGTCCAAACTTTTTGAAACATAAATACAGATCTCTGAATTAGTACCACCAATATACATAAAAGTCAGATTTTTGCATGGTGGTGTATCGAGCCAAGCATTTGTATTTAGACATACAAACATAAAGCTTTTTTTTTTTCCCAGCAAATCCCTTTGAAAGCTGTCAATTTATGTTTATGCATATTTAGAGAGCCAAAAGTATTACACTGATTTGAGATTCTTGCTGAGTTTTAGCACCACCTCCAATCAGCCCCACCTTTCAGCTTGGGCTGGTGTGCCAGCTCAGTGAGACACACCATTATCTATGGAGACAGCATGTATGTGATACACCCAGAGGCCTGGATGAGTCACTGCTACCTGGACACACAGAAAAGTCCTTAAATACTTAAATAATGACTGGGTTCTGGTGGTCCTGCTGGCATAATTAACCCCACTGAAATGAGGACGAGAGGATAAGACTGAGATGATACTGTGAGCAGCAGCATTCTCCTATCTTAGATATCTTAATAGATAGAGAAATGAAAGAAATAAGTACAAATAATTAAATTTGCTGAAATAGTCAGTGTTTCTTGGGTGCTTACCCTAGCTGGACTCAGTTATCTTGGAGCAGGAACAAGTCACATAGATATTGCTTGAAATTCATCTAAATGCATGAAAATATCAGTGTAATAGCTGGATGATCTCACTTAAACCTTGCTCCACTATTCCTGGAAAGGCCCAGTCCTGACATACCTAAGGCCACATCCTAAGTTCCTTGACTTTCTTTGGCATCAAGGAGTTTTTGAGTGCAAATGGTCAGTAAACTGCAAACTGCAGTCTCACAGTGTCCCTCCCTCATGGTGTCCCTCCTGCTGGCAGTGGGGTTGGAAGTAGCTGATCTTTAGGGTCCCTTCCCACTCAAGCCAAGCCATGATTGTGTGATTTTCCTCCCAAGAAAAACTACATGCAGGAGAGAATAAAATGTGGTAATTTGGATTTCATAGTTCATCTCCTTTAGCAGAGTTCTGTCTCCTAAGGTGAGGATTTATTAAAATTGTGTAGATCTTAGGTGCCCCTCTTTAAGCACGTTAATCTAAAGGAGGTATAATATTCCCTGCAGGCACTTGAACCCAAGCTAGAGCTAGGGTCCATGCTGCAGCCCTGTTTCTTCATGTGCCTCCCTTAGAATTGCAGACACCATGAGGGTATTAGCAGTGCCAGAGAGGCAAAATGTCAGCAGCTGATGACTGCTTCAGTAAACACAATTTTAGTGCTAGGCATATCTCTTTAGTTTTAATAAATGGCTCCTTTCCAACCCCAAATAGTGGACCCCAAAGCCCTCTTTTAGGCTTAGGCTGCTGGATAGTGGGTCTTTACTCAGAACACTACCTGAACTGGACTTAACACACTGTGTTGGTCTCTGTCTGTTCCAGGGAAACCTCTGTATTTTGTCTTAAGAACTGAATTCCAAGAGGCACACTGAAATTCCCCTCAATGGCTTGTTAATTCATTGCTTTTGGCAGTAGTTGCCAGCCCCTCCTATTTCACGTGGCCTCTTCTGAGCTTGTTTGATGGCATCCTTTCTTTCATGCCCTCTTTGCCTGGATAGGAACCAAATAAATTCAAAATAGCTGAAACACATTGATAACCAGTGACATCTGACATTCAAAGTACAAATCTGAATATGACTTGGTAATTGATTTCCATTACTGTAGCTTGCAAAATAACAGCTCTGGCCTTCCAAACAGATCAGATGATCCAGGTAAACCAGTATGTGTTCCTAACTCCTACAGTTTGGAGCAGTAAGGACAAGTTTGCACGTGCAAGGCACTAATCTGGCTATGTGTCTTTGTAAGGTGCTTGATATGCACCACCCCTCCCGTGCAGGGGCTGCCTGGGAAGAGGCAGCTTGGGCTGAGTGGCAGCATTCACAAGGTTCTTGTTTGTGATGATGTGAAAGTCAATCCTGGGAATTTCCACTGCCCTCTTTTGCTCAGGCAGAATTCTGCCCAAAAAATTGACAGCTAACACTCCAGAGTCTGAGCCGTTCTGTGCGAAGAGACACTGGTGCCAGTAGCAAGACCCCTGAGCAACAACAGACATGGTCCAAAATGTCATTAATAACAAACTGAGAGGGCTCAGACAACTTACTCAGCTATTTCCCTGTCATGGGGAGGATACATCTTAAATACACTCAAATGGTGTCTAATTATGGGCTGATTTACAGAGCCCTGCAGCAAAATGCACTTTCAAATGTAGGTATGTCCCAGTGAATGTTTGGAGAGTTTTTGAGGGGCAGGGTACAATTGATAGAAGATGCTCACTGTGAGCTTGTGTCTAGTCAAGTCCAGGACTGCCTGCCAAGAGCTGTCATTTCCAGGTTCCTGAACAGCCACTGTGCTCCTTTCAGACAATCCCTGGGATATTACCATCCCAGTCTCTGGCAGGGTTAAAAAAAAAAAAAAAAAAAAAAAAAAAAAGCCTTTGACTTCATCAAGAGGAATGAAGCTTAGGACTGCACAATTCCTCCTATACCATGCAAAAGCAGAGGGTGTGGTAAGGGATGTGTCAGCCTTGTCAGACCTGACTGACTACTCAGACAAAAAGTTTCAGGATGCCTCACTCTTCAGCTTCAGGTGGAGGAGACCAGCACGGGACATTGTTTTCCCAGCATGGTCCTACCATGACCCACAGAGCATGCACACAATATTTTACGCAGCTCTTGATTTCATGTTGCTGCAAGTAGAGCAATCGAACAGTCACTGTACAAGGTCAAATATTTAATGTTATTTTAATTAATTGTTATGATTCCTTTAAAGTCTCACTTCACCATTCTGTTTCTTTCACCAACATCTGATGATGTTTGCTAGAGCTTGAGAAGTTAATATATCTCAAGATACTTAATAGTGCTGAGAGCAATACAAGGCTATTTCTGACTAATTATTCTTTAGTAGCTGGACAAAAATCTTTTCAGTCACATGCCATACATGCAAAATGCATTCATTTATGAAGATGAATTATTTAAGTAAAATATGAACTTTTGGCAAGGTGCATCTGTTCCTCATTATTCCAACAGTTTGATAATTGGTGTTAAATACCACAGAGCTGTTCAACCACACACAGCACAAGGTGAGAAGTAGGACAGTAGAAGCTCCCAAGGGATCTTTACTTCACACTGGGGCTGCTCTAATTTACACCCAGGTGTCTTCAAGCTCAAGGGGATAAGGAACACCATGGTTTTATTGACGCCCATCCCTTTCTTCTGCTTGTGCCCTCATTCTTTGAAATTAAAGTGAAGGATCAAATGGGAGCCTCTGCAGTTGCCCTGTAGACACCTAGGGTTCCCCCTCATTAAAGTGAATCTTCCATCACAAGGTTGCACATCGTAACAGATGTTTGTCATCCCAGCATCTCAAATAACTGGGTTATGGCACTGGCCTGAGGCACTGATAGCCATATTAAAATGTTACCACCATAATTTAAAATACCTTTTAAAAGGAATACTAGATCAGAGCTGTTATAAAGGTTCCAAGCATCTTAACCAACTAATGGAGGAGGAAAGGGTAGAACTTTATAAAAAGATTTTCATGCACATCTCTCCTGTGCTGAGCTTTTATGATATATACAAGACCGTGAAGGATAATGGAGAACTGGATCTAATATATATAAAGGAATGCCAATTAACTCACTTTGCACTAGTTTTTGCAAGCAGACCTGTCATTTCATGTTTAATTTGTGGGTCATACCACAACTGCTTTGATAACAACCAGGGAAAGTAAAGATTCAGTTCTTTGCTGTGCCAGAAGCTCTGCTTCTCACAGCTGAGGATTGGAGGTGTCATCCTAAAGGAATATTTTGTTCTCCGAAACCCCGAGGCTACGGAGAGCAATTTATCTTCTGGTAGGATTGGAAACCTCCTTAACAGGATACCTTCTGTTCAAATTCCAGATGTTATCGCAGTGTTGTGTGCTCCAGCTGTGCGTGCTTGTACACCCAGCCAGCAAGAGCTCACCACACCAAAGGGACCTTGTGCTACTTCGCAGAGGCAGCTTTAAGAATTGATGGGTGTGGAAAAGGCCTTTTCAAATAAATAAAACTTGACTTCAGAAAATTTCCTAAGAGTCTTTTTTATTCTCATCATTCAACAGGGGATTTTGTTACTGTCAAGTTTGCAGTACAAGTAAGAAAAGAAAGGAAAAAGAGGCAGCCTTCTCTCTCACACACTCCCCTTAACTCTCTAATGACAAATTCAGAAGTGAGAAGTTGAAGTCAGCCTCTCTTCTCCCTCTAGCTGAGTCATGTTGATAAGAAATGGGAGCTCTTTTATTCCAGCTGTATTTTCCTCCATTATAAAAACACAACCATCACTAGAACTCATTTAAACCTCGAGCAGGTGTCATCAGAGGGACTAGAATACTGCAAGGCAGCCACTGGGGATCATGAAACATCTGTGATTGCTGCAGCTTTCAAGATGTGGTGATGTAAATATGGAAGTGTTCTCCAGTCTAGACCAAATTCCAGTGTTGGCTAAGTTTCTCTCAGACTTGCAATATTCTCCTCCTTCTCCTCCTCCTCACTTATTGCTGCAGTTCTGCTGCTCAGCATTCAGGAGCTGCTGTACTTTGCTTCCTTCCTCCAAACACCTACACGAACCTTGTAGTTCAAATAACAGAATCAATTGCATTTTGTTTTCTGCATTCTCATTCTCTGCTCCATGTAATTATAAAAGTCTGATAAAGAGACCAGAAAATTAAAGTCCTAATATGATGAGATGCTAAAGAAGCTGCTTTGCATCAGTGTTTTCTTTCCAGCTCTCCAGCTGATTTGGATGTGTGGGTATCTATGATATCTTCTCTATGTAAGTAGGTCTGAGTAAGATACGTAGGAAATAAAGTTGTTGTTTTATTTCCTCTTTTTTTTCTGTTTAGATCCACTTTTCTGCTAGGGTGATTTAGGTCCCTTTAGGAAACATCAGCTGTTTCCATTAAAAATGCTCATTTTTTGCATGATTAGCAGCATAAGAACCAGCAAGGCTGATGTCTATGTTGAGTTTACATGGCCTGGTTTTGGTAACAGAGGGGATGCAGGGATAGCTTCTATGAGAAAGTCCCAGAAGTTTCCCCAGAACCAGTGCCAGGCAGCTCCATGACAGACCCGTCACTGACCAAGGCTGAGTTAATCAGGAATGAAAGTAACACTTCTGTGATAACATATTTAAGAAGGAAAAAAAGTTATTGCAGAAGTAATTTGCAGCCAGAGAAAAGCAGAGTTAGAATGTGTGAGAGGAACAGCCCTACAGACACCAAGGTCAGTGGAGAAGAAGCAGGAGGAGGTGTTCCAGGAGCTGAAATTCCCCTGCAGCCTGTGGTGAAGACCACAGTGAGGCAGCTGTATCCCTGCAGCCCATGGAGGACCGCAGGGATGCAGTGATCCACCTGCAGCCCATGGAGGAGATCCACACCAGAGCAGGTGGGTGCCTGTGAACCTGTGGGAAGTCCCCTGGAGCAGACTCCTCTTTCCAGCTGTAGACCTGTAGAAAGAGAAATCCACACTGGAGCAGGTCTCCTGGTAGGACCTGTGACCCCATAGGGGACCCATGATGGAGCAGGCTGTGCCTGAAGGACTGCATCCTGTGGAAAGGTGACCCATGTTGGAAGACTTTGTAGAGAACTGTTACCATGGGATGGACTCACACTGGAGAAGTTCATGGAGAACTGTAGAAGGGATCCCAAACTGAAGCAGGGGAAGCTGCTCTTTGAACAGCAGCAGGAACATCCTGTGATGGTCTGACCATAACCCCCATTCTCTGTCTCTCTGTGCCACCATGGCAGAGGAGGTAGAAATGGGAAGGAGGAAGAGATGGGGGCAAGGTGTTTTAAGGATTTATCTTACTTCTCATTTTCCTACTTTAGTTTTGTTAGTGATAAATTCAGTTAATATCCCCAAGTTGAGTCTGTTTTGCCCATGATGGCATTCAGTGAGTCATCTCTCTCCTGGTCCTTGTCTGAACTCATAAACCCTTCATTCTGTTTTCTCTTCCCTGTCCCCTTATGGAGGGGAGTGATAGAATGGCTTTGGTGCATGCCTGGCATCCAGCCAGAGTCAACCCTCTACATACAAAATGACCCTGACAAGGAAGAAAAATTATTACTTTGTGTTAACTTTCTTGGCATAGCTCTGAGCTCCTATGCTGGCACAAAGAGGTCAACAGTTTTATTTTTTTTTCTGCATGGATTCCTAGAAAATTACCTCCAAATGGAACTGTAGGAATCCGGATCAGCTCACTGTACAAATTCCTCCTATGCCTCTTGCATAGGTCTCAGTGACCTAAGTGTGCTCAAGCAGGGTTTAAAACACCTGTGAACAGATGTTTCAATATGAAAGACTATGAAATGCACTGTATCCATGATTTCCTTCAATACAAGCAGAAATTTCATTTGCCCATGCCACTCTGTTAAATGCCGTGTGAATTTAAATTAAGAACAAGTCCAGTCCTGCCAGTTGCATGGCTGGTATGGCCTCACTTCCAGGACTTCTAGCCACATCATTGAAAAAAGTTTTGTCTGCAAGAAAGCAATAAAATAATAATTATGAACTAGACTGCTGTGTAGAGTTTTCTTGTGCTTTTGTAGCTAATGCACCTTGTTGATGCAGACAAGAACAAGAGGAAGCACAACCTGGCTCTTCTGGGAGAGCCAGGAGCACTCAGGGCTTGCTCCACCTTTCTGTGAGCTGGGCAAAGGACACATGGAAAGTGGCAGGAGAGAGACACTGTGCCTAAGGAGAGCTCTTGTGCAGTGGTGCTGGGCAGGAGGAGGAAGGGATTCTCATGTGTGCTGGACGTATGTGGCTGTGGAGTTTTGCCCACAGAGCTCAGCAGCAGCCTGTACTGCTGCAAGGAGCTGCTTCACCTCAGCTGCAGGACCTCACATTTGTCCTTGTCAAATGTCATGAGGTTCCTGTTGGTCCCTTCCTGTGGCTGCTCAGGTCTCTCTGAGTGGCATTCTGCCTTGGCACGTGTAAATCTCTCTCCTTTGGTGAGTTTGGTGTCAGCTGTAGGCTTGATGAAGGTGCACACTGTCTCCACTTTCACATCACCGACAAAGATATTAAATTGCCCAAATAGATCCCTGAGAAATTCTGCTTATAAAAGCCTCCAGGTAGAATATGAACCCTTTAAGCACAAAAAACAAGGCGGTTTATCACCCACCTACTAATCCACCTGTTCAGACCAGAATGTTCCAGCCTAGATACAAAGGTGCTCTAGGAAATCATGCCTAACATTAAGCTAAACTCAGAGCAGATAACAACCACTCTTCTTCCCTTATCACACAGAGCAATCAGCTTTGTCAAGCAGGGGAAATTCCCAGTCAATATTAGGGAAAATAAATTTACCATGAGGGTAAACACTGGAGCAGGTGCCCAGGGAGGCTGTGGATTCTCCACCCTGGAGATAACTCAAAATCCAGCTGGGCAAGACCCTGAGCAACCTGCCCTACCTGGACCTACTTTGTGGAGGGGTGGGATGAGAGACCTCTAGAGGTCCTGCAAAGCCTGTGTGATCTGATGATCCAGCCTTGGTAAATCCATGTTGACTATTCCAAATCAACACCTTCTCATTCATGTAACAAAGCTTTTGAATTCACCACTGTCCCTCAAAAAGGTTTGCTAGCAGCATGATCACACCATATCTGCCCTGGAATGTCCTCATTCCAAAGGACATAAATCACCTTCTTTTATTATTCAGTAGCATACACACAAATTCCAGCAGACTCAGTAGAGGTCCTGATACTTCTGCCTTTTGGGTGGATGAAAACAAGGCTTTTCCTAGGGCATTTTTTTATTTATTTCTTGTTGCTGGATGATAGCAATTAGAAGATGGAGCTGTCAGCATTGTTTTTATAATGGAAAAATAAGGAACATAGATGTGTCCAAGTGTTAGCGATATTCACATTCAAGCATGCTAAAACATTAGAGCTGGTCATAATTTTGCCAGTAACAATAGTGACGAAATACTTTCCAAAAATCTCCCCTCTATTTTGGTATCTCTGAGAAGTGCCAAATGAGCCAAAAAACTAATGAGATGAGACAACAGTTATGCTAACATTAGAAATGTAACAAGCAGAAAACAATGCAAAATTCTTATGAGTAAACAGCAAACAAGCTGATTTACAGTTGAAGATGAATGTTCATTGCTTACAACAATATGTTGTAAAACCATTAGACATCATCCTTAGGACACATCTACACTATCATTGCGGTTTGCTCCCTCTTTCACTCCTGGGCCCCTGATTGTCCGTACCACTTACATGCTGGTTTACCCCCAGGCTTCTACGCCGAGAAAATCAACTCTCTCCCTCCCAGAGGGCACAAAATTCCCAGGTCCCAGCTCCGAGGACACAAGATGCTCCACTGCCTAGGTCAGATTTTCTTCCTGAGGCGGTCAGGGTTTGCTTCCCGAGCAGACCATGGGTTGTGTAGGCTCGCTCGTAGTCTCTCGTCATACTGAAGTATTAATTTTGCCGTGTTGCTTCATCTGGAGCAGATGAGCAGCTTTCTGCAGGGCTACTGGAAGGTTGTCCAGGGGAAACTGTGGATAGAGTCCTTCAGTGAAATAGTCCACTGTGGGTTTAGCAACAGTCTATCCCCAGGAACATCAGGTAGAATTTTGTGTACCCTGGCTGGCTCTGTTCAGTTAAGCTTGCTCTGAGCCAATTTTGTGGTAAAAAAACTCCCTGTTTCCTCTAGGATCGTCATGCTGCTAGTAATGAGAGGGATCACCCCTGTAGTAGCAGCAGGGGTTTTCCTTAAAACTGTTTCAGATTTCAAAGAAACATTTCAGATTTCTGTCACAAAACCTGATTTCCTGTATGTTTGCAGAAAGCTGGATCCTTTATACATGGAGATATTGTCGTCTTCGGCATCATGTCTATAAGAGGTCTGTGGAATGCCCTGGCTTAAGATAATACCTATCATATATACATATGTACTCTGTGCAGAGCTACTTTTAAACAAACACACAAAAAGTCAGACCTAGAGGTCCTCAGGATTTTCATGTTCTACATTGCTATAACCTCCCTTCTAGTTTCACATGTCCTCAAGAAAATCAGGTTTTGGCTATCAAATTGACTGATGGGTGTATTCTATATCCATGACCACATATTTCATGCATAACAAGAATAAAAACATCCTGCTCCAGAAGAGCGACTGCATTCATTCATTCATTGGTCTGCATTTCCTTCCCCTTAATCCCTTTTTCTCTGTAGACTTTGACGAGTTTCCACAGCTGAAAACTCCGTGCAAAATTTACACCAACACACTGCAAACCCCACTGCTGCGTGGCCTCGTTTTTGATGGAATAGCCCATGAGGGTGCTTGTTCTAACACGCGCGATACAATTTTTGCACCAGCAAACAAGTTTTTATCTAGCACGCAGAACTTATTCAGAAGGAATTACTTCTGCTGGGACTAGAGGCAGGAATGAGTCACCCCTCTTTAATACACATGAAGTGCCCTGCCCCAAGGAGTGCCTCTGTTTTCCTCCCTTCCCTGTCTCGCACGCTCTCTCTCAAGCCTTAATTGTCTTGAGTTATAACGCTTTTGAGAAATCACTCTTAAAATTATGACTCCTGTTAAAGTTAATTAGACATGAACCCCAGCCAGGAGAGCAGGGATAGTTTCATAATTGTTATTCTAGCTGAAACCAGGAGGATTCCCTGACCACAGGAAGTTCAAAGGACCAGCAGCAAAAGGAGGAGATAACCTCTGTTTCCAGAGAGCACCAGCTTCAGTTGGGATGCCAGCGGATTTATGACAGGAGCTTCGCTCTAATTACTGTTTGGGGTGGAGCCTCTCACAGTGATAAACAATAGGGTTTCTACAGGACTGAACTTTGTAACAGCACCACATATTTAGGCACAGGCATGTTATAACAACAGGCATTCAGTGTATTTTAGAGTCTTCTCTCCCTAGAGCAGGATATCGCCCTAAGAGAGGAGGCGTTGCCCCATGTGACCCATTTGGGGAAAAAAAAAATGCTTCATTGAGGTCACATTATTTTAGCAAGCAAAATGTAGTCAACTTCACAAATTTACAAAGCCAGAAGACATTTGAATCTGTGACATTTAAGAGAGAAAGGAAGCTTAATATAGACAATATTTATCTATATAAAAATAAAGTCAAAGCAAACTAATAACCTAAACCTGCAACAGGACAACAATAATTGTAAGACTGTACTCAGAAACACCCTGTGGCAGAATTCCCATTGACTTTATTGACTAGATTCTCACCCAACAGATTTTTCTTAAGCTGCTTCCACACATAAAATTAATTTCGAAGTCCTTTCAAAGATGAATAATGTTCTCATTTTTTGAGCATCAATGGCATATTTAATGATTTATAAACATGCACAGCAGAGCCTTTGCCCAGAGGTCACCACAGTCTAGGTAAAATACAGCTAAAACAGACTCAGAAGAGCATTAACAGCTACCTAATATAAACATTGATCAAATATGCAGACTTACAAATATGGAGATGGATGGAGAAACATTTCAGATGCTGCCGTTTAAAGGGTTCATGCATATACAGAAGGTTTTGGAAAAAGGAGAGGAAGGTCATATGACTCAGTGTCAGGAGGAAAGTTTTGTTAGAAGGCACCAAGCTGGGCTCTGTAAACACGTGTGGTCTAGTATGGTCTACGGTCCAGAGGGAATCTGGAGCAGCCTGGGAGCAAGATAAGGGAGGAATGTGTGAGCAGATACAGAGACAGGGGTCAGGAAGGGCATCGCTTGTGAAAGCAAGAGGCTCCAAACTCAGTGCAGAGAGACAGGGAAACCTGGAGAGAGGAGATGTGAGGGGCCAGCATGGCAAGAAGGCAGGTCAGCTTCAGCAATACATGCACTTAGGATAATCCATGATGTGAAGCAAGGACTTACAAAAATACCATTTTGTTTTTTTCCTGCAAATTTTAAATACCAATTATTTCTGTTGAAAGAATGTATTTTGTCATTTTTTTAAGAGATTCAAGAAAAAAAAATTCTGTGTGTGAGTTACAGATCTTACCTCTCCAGTCCTATTGATGTTATCTTTCACTTTAATACCTGCAAGAAGAGGGCTGGTCACTTCTTGCAGAAAAGAGCAACACAACATATTTCCGCATAGGATATACATGTTTTCTATGAATATTATAATTTTTTTGGCAGAGGGCAGCTTGGCCCTGTATTAAGGATTTACTTCAGTAAAATTGTGGTACAGTGTGAGCCTTGGCAGCAAACCCTCACAAGGCAGCGTGGAGATTCAGGAGCAATGCAGGCATGGGTAGGCACAGGGCTCAAAGTGGACTTTATTGCTGCTTGAAACTCAGCAGGTTTACAGAGACTCAGGATCCCATGGCTCCCACAGCCTGCAAAAATGCAGCTTGTGCCTCCAGCACAAGAGAGCAGGGAAATTCATCCAGCTGCGGACTGCCAGCCCTGCACCTGCAGGAATCTCAGTTTGCTTCCAGGTAAAGAGTCTTTTTTCCACACCTTATTCTCATCTGCAAATACCCTCAGACATGGTCAGAAAGTCAGCAAATCACTACCTTGCAGGAAAACAGCAAACGCAATAAACAGATGGATATGCCAGCACGTGATGGCTGAAAGAGATGTAACAGAGACGTTTTCTAGGTATGCTCTATCCTGTGTACAGCCATAGCTTAAAACAGTGGGCTGCTTTTCACAGAGATGAAATTTTAAAGCCAGAAGGAACTGGTTCGATAATATAATTGGTCCCTGGCACAGGGCAAACTATGCAATCTCACCTTGTAAATCTAATCTTTTATCAAACCTGCATTTTGTGGCTGAGTTAAAGCATAACTTTTGGAAAGATAGGCAATTCCACTTTTACTTCGGATGGCTGTATGTCGGGTGGTTAAGGGCTTCAAGAGGGAAAGATCATCTTCAAAGGATCATTTTGGATCACAGGTCTATGGAGCTGACAGTTTGACTTCCCCTTATCCCTGGATTAGCAAATAGTGTGAGAGCACTTGAGTCCTGCTCTGCTATGGGAGAATTGTCACCTTGTATGGGACCAGCTAGGAAAGCTTAGGTGGGAAAAAGAGACATGACAAAGGGATACTGAAGTGGAAAGCTTGTCTTTCTTTCCAGCCACATTACCTGATCTGACAAAAGATTTTTAGTCAAAAAACCCAACCTTGTCTCTCTTTTACCCTTAAATCATCTCAGGTACCACAGTTCTACTCCTGCATCTTGCGTTTGACCTCAGAAAATAGCATGCTCCAAAAATTGTCTTTCAACAAAAGAGAAAACCACAGCAAAAAAACTCCAAAGCATATTACATCCCCATTGTGTGGCTCACAGCCAGGTAGGATGGTCTCAAGGTCTGTTATTAAGCAGAAGTAATAAACATTTGATCCTCTGCATGTAAAATGCATGATGGACTCAAACAGAGCAAGCACTCATGCGCATGCTGTCCATCTCCTGACTCACACGTGCAACACTGGAATGCATTACTTTCATAAAATATGCCTTTTATCTTGCTGCAGCTAACAGCAGGTCTGTGGTTAGGAATTTTTCAGGCATGCTTCATTCAAGTGGTGCTGCCTCAACAGAGAGCTGCTGTGCCTTTCCCCTCCCCCTGCAACCCTGCCAGGCAGCATATCCTGAGGGAGGGCTGGCACACTGGAAAACTGCCTCTTGCCAAATTTACCTTCTGAAAAGAGAAGGGGTAACATGGGGCATGGCCAAAACCAAGAAATCCTCACAGTGGTCCTCTTGCAGCATGACCCTTTTGCTTCCAGGAGCTCTGACTGAAACAAGCAGGATTGGGATAAGAAAAGGAAATTAATCTCATCCTGTGAAATAGCACTGCTTGCTTATGGTACCTTGGAGGACTTAGCAGAAGATTGTCCTCTGACACCAGCTAGGTAATCTTATATGTAAACCTCTTGACTTAGACTAAGTAATGTCATTGTCCATCCACATTACAGGAAGGATTTTTAGTTCTTCCACTTATGCACAGTAGAACCAAGGTCTCCTGAGGTGCAAAAGAACTGCAGGCTAATTTTAGTGACTGGTAAATGAGCTCAGTTTGTACAAACATGCTGCCTGGAGAAATATTTGATTTATGATGAAGTAGGTTTATTTCTAACATAGAAGGGTTTGGCACAGAAACTCCTTTTTGGATTATAGAGTTGCTGTATTTATAAATTTATTTATATATAAACTACAATCTCATCAAGACAATTACCTTCTTTTTACAGCATGTTCCATTCATGGTCCCTTCTGTTATATCTGTTGTCTTCACACATGTCCTAAAGAACTGGGGAGTACAGGGAGGCCTCCACCCCACAACATATGAAATGAAATTATCCCAGTCCTCAATAAGCTTGTTTGAGTTCCAGCTAATTCAAAGGCATGAGAAGAGAGTGAGGATCTGGCCCTCTCCCCCTTCTTCCATCACCTGAGAGAGCTGAGGCCCCTGCCCTGCTCCCCAGGCTCCTGCCACTTGCTTGAGAGGTCCAAGGAGGGTAGTGGTCTCCCTCTGCAACTTGTGATCCTGGGTGCTAATCTGGAAATCACCAGATTAGAGAAACATTCGATTCCACTCACTGAGACAAACACATCTTGCATTGGAATCCGTTGATATCGGTAGCTGTGCACAAGGGATGGATTTGCTGCACTGCAGCTAACCACCGGATAGCAGAAATTGTTATTTTCAAATAATGTGTGAGTTTATCTCCTTTATCTTGTCCTGGCCCTGCTGGCCTTGGCCCACCTCTCTTCTTCATGTGACTGCTGGAGTGACACTATTGAGCACCATGTCCATGTGGAATAGCAAGGCTAGGAAAGTCCATCAGTGTGGAAAGCAGAAAGCTTGGGTGTGCACATTCAATGGGGAAAGGAGCATAGAGGCTTCAAATTTTGCCCAGACTTTCTGTTCATCTAGCTCCAGCACTCTCTCTCCAGCAGTCATCTTCAGAAAGAAACACTGCTCATGAAAAATGTGTGGCTAATGCTCTGATGAATATGATTGTAACAGTGCTGAGAATCACCTGTTTTGATGAGAATGGAAGGAATCGTTTTCCTTTTCTCCTCTATATTAATGAGAAGTGATCTGAAACAGTCCATGGTCTAGAAATCCATCTTTTGAAAGGAATCTTGCAGATCCTCTGGTAGGTGATATTTAAGAACCTACAGAGTACGCTTGCAAAGAATAGAAAAGCAGGTTGCACATACAAGTTTTCATGTATTGCAAGCCTTTACCTTAAAGCACAGCCTGTCCACAGGTAGTTCCATCACACATTTAGTTGTGAAGGACTTTTAACTGACCAGCCAAGAGTTGTGTCTCAGAGTATAGCCACCTTTACAAGAAACCACATCAACATGCCAGCCAGACTTCCCCAGGAATTATTTTCCACTATTTCCCACTGACTCTTTCAAAATTCACACTGCATCTGACCTTTTCAAAGGCCAGGCCCTTTTCCTGGGCCAGGAAGGGAGAATTTGCCTCTCACAGGCATCCCTGATGCAGCTGCCATGGGGCTGCCCTCGCACAGAGCAACGGGTGTGGGAGGCAGGCAGCTTCTACCCTCTCATCCCCTCACTATTGATAAACCATCCTTCACTGAGCTGCAGGCAGGAACAAGGCCCCTGGATGAGCTGCAGGTAGGAACATGCCTCCTGGATGAGCTGCCAGTTTGGTTCTGCCGCTGGTGGCTGCCAGTAATTATCAGTCAGCCCTGCAGAGAGCACGAGGTGCTGTTGTTACAGGTCTAGCAAGCTGTGATTATAGAAGGGACCACAATAAAGGTTGAAAATCAACCTACATGGACAACCACCAGTAGAGAGGGTGTGCTTTGCAGCGTGGATCCAGACAGCTTTCCATTTTCCAAACTCGTGGAAATGCCCAGTTTAGGTCTGCTCTGCCGCAGTGTTGCACCAGCGAGCCAGGAGCGTATGCCACTCTCTATCTGCACACCTTCCAGCTCCTCCCTGACATTCATTTGCCTTCCAGACTGAAAATCGCTGCCCTGGTTAGCAATCACACTGCCAACAACAAAAAGGAGAGAGAGAGAGACAGGGATGGAAAAACCAAAAAAGCCTGTGGTGGTATAAAACAGACCCTGCAGCAATGGGGCTGGACAGGAGCGATGCCTGCCCTGCCAGACTGTGGTGCTAGGAGCAGGTGGGATTGCTTGCATTCATCTGTGGGACTTATGGAAGTTGGGAAGATACAACTTTTACAGGGCAATGTAAAACCCCACATGCTCTGGGCAATCAAGCAAATAGAAACCGGAGCCTGTGTTCTGTACATATTCAGACATTACATTGGGAAGACTCTGCTGCTGCATCCTGGTCCCCTGCGTGAGCATTGTCAGGAGACGCGACAGGGAGGAAGTAAAGGAACTGATTCTAGAGACTCTGAACTTATCCCTGCCCACAGCAGAGGCTGAGCACATCCAAACAAAAAGAAACTGGGAGAATTCAGCACTTGGAGATCCAATGCTGGCAGCATCGACAAGAGTCAGACTTCAGGATAATTCAGGGAGTTGTGATATCGTACTCCACTTTCCTCCATCCTTGTGGTATTTTCATTCAGAAAAATGAATAATCTGTCATTTTTGTTCCTCCAGGAAAGTGTTCCTCTGTTTAAAAGGAAACTTTTCAGAGATGCCTTAGTGAGTCCCATTTGTTTCCACTAGGTTTTACAGTTACTCAGGCAGCTATTTTAGAAAAGCTTTGCTTGGAAACCAGGGATATGGATACAGGTGAAAGTTAGGAGCCCAAAGATCTTCAGACAGGCATTTGGCAAAGCCCAGTGGGGTAAAGTGCTGAACTTCCTTCCACTGAGATAAACTGTTCACCAAAGAAATCTTACCACTCCCTACTTTTCTTCATGAAGGAAAACGGGAAGAGAAATTTACATTACGTGAGTGTGTTTAAACACAGTCAAAAACTTCTGCAAGTTCAACCCGTGATTTCACCCAGTCCAAACCAAACTGATTGCTTCTCACTAAGCCCCTTGTCAGTACATGCAGTGTGATAAAGTATTAGCATTATCATAGAATGACAGACTCATTTAGGTTGTAAAAGACCTCTTAGATCATGAAGTCCAACCATGAACCTAGCACTGCCAAATCCAGACTTTATTTCCTTTAAAGAAACAGCCACTCTTAGCCAGCTGCCCAGGGATGCTCTTATTACATCACTACTATACAAAATAATTTCACTTAATCTGAAATGACATAAAGAGATTGTTCCTACTGTGAGGTTGGGCTGTATTTAATGCAATATAATTAAAAATCTTTCCACATGTCCTGCATGCCTATTAAAGCACTCTAATTGTACTGCTAGGAGAGCGCTTTTGCAGACAACTCATTTGGTATCAGCAAAGTTGTGAGGAATCCAAGCTCTTCTCTGGCCATCAGTGGGAGTAGCTGCAGTTCCAGTGATTAATGCAGCTATTAAGTTACAAAGAAAACTCTTCATCTGACTGTCCTCTGACTCAGCCAAAAACAAACTTGCTTTATCTCTCCTTCTCCAGTCCAGGCCCCCTCCCTCACTCCTTTTCCACATCAACAAAGGAAAATGTGGGACAAGATGAAAGAGCGGGACCAGGGCTTTCATTAGCATACCAGGCCAAGGAAAAAAAGGTAAGAAGCTCAGGGAAGGACTCAGTGCCCAATTCGTGCCTTGTTGCCAATGCCAAGGAGTTCTATGTGAAGCAACAGGGTTGGTGTGTAGCGTTTAATGACATTTAATGTTGCTGCCTCCTACCAACACCAAATGTCATCCTTCAACATGGTTCTCACACAAGCTCTGGTTTTAATCCTGTCATCCTTCTGACACAAAAAGCACATGCAATAATTAGCACAGAAAGAGAGCTCATAAACCCATCCTGCTGAATACCTCTGTCAAAAGCTTTTTATTTTAAGCCACTTTATCGAACTGACTGTCACATGCTTTTAGCTTTATTAATGTATCTTCCTACATCTGCTTAATCATATATTTTACTATGCCATGTAGAAAGGCAGCACTTTATCAGGAGGTTTCAGTGCATACAGAATAATTTACAGCAGCTGAAGAGTGGGCCAAAATATATTTACAGTTCCACTATTTGTTGCTTTTTATTACTGTGTGCTTTTTAATGTACTGTGTATTCAACCCAAAAAGACAATAAAATCCAAACAAACAAGACTGATAATGAGCACTGAATAATATCTTTTATATCACAGAAGGATCTCAACCAAGCTAGACATTGTCCCTTGCCTGCAAAGATTGTGAGTGACACAACAGATAAAAGAGGGAAGGAGGGAAAATCCACACCATCACTGCAATGCTCAGTAAGATTCTCCAAGTTAAGATGGCCAGATAAGTTTCTGCTACAAGAATATTTTCACTAGAATGTAGAATGTTTCCCTTTGGTATGGATGAACACATTCTTTTACAACCAGTCCTGACCTGCTACACTCTTGGCAAGCCCAAATAAAAGAAGCAGTATCTTCCATTTCTGGAATGGATGCGGAAGAATTGTGTCTCCAGGTGATGTCAGGAGAGTCCAGTCCTTTTTGCTACAACGCCCCAGGTTGTGACTCACCCCCATGGCTGTGTGTAACACCAATCCTTCAGGATGTTGCTTCTATGAGCTCCATCCTACTCTTACCTCTTACCTTCTTTTTCCCAAATGGAACAAAAAAGCAAGGCATAGTTTCCAGCATATGCTTGTGCCCGCTGGATTTGTTGATTTATTTCATCCATTTCCTTATTTGAAAACTGAGGAAGATGCTGAGCAATCCCACTCTGTGTGCCCAGCTCCCACCCAGCCCCAGGTGAACCACAGTGAGATCTCACATAACAACAAGGGATAGTGATAATGTTTCTTCCTCCCACCAAGTTTTGCTTTCACACACCTACTAAGCTTCTGTCTTCTTCTGGAAAAAAGCTCCTACAGCACAAAAGGCACCCCAAACTTGCTTAAAGCTTTCTACAATGCAGGAAATAGTATTATAAAATTTATGAATGGAAGAGCAAGTCCTGCAATGTCTTGCTCTTCCTATCTGCTCTTCTCTTGCCATTGATATGGTGCAAAATGGGCTGCTGTGGCTACACACAGGGCCTCATGAAAGAGCACAGGCAGGAGTGAGCTACGGTTCCTTCCTCTTTACTGTCACAGGTGTTGGTGGAAGCCTCTAGCAGCCATCTATCATCTATCTATCTATCATCTATCTATCTATCTATCCATCCATCCATCTATCTATCCATCCATCCATCCATCCATCCATCCATCCATCCATCCATCCATCCAAATGGCCAGCAGATTTTCTCACCCCGTTGATGACATCCTTCTGTGACCATGCTTCTGCATTCACTTTGCCTTACCCCAGGGGTGACATCTCTCCCAGTAATTGGTGAAAGCTCCTTGTTTTTCTATAAGTCTTTAATTACCATGGCAGTAATCTTCCAGTAACTGACTTTGCTCTTCCAGTAATTACACTGTACAAGTATTTATGGGTGTAATGGATACATAGGACAACAGATCCACCAGAGTACCTATAAAAATTAGGATTTTTACTCCACCCAAACGCTGATTTCAGTAAGCACTTATGTACATAATCTCCCAGTTCAGTGAGGCTTTCCACAGATGTCCTTGTGTTTCTCCTGAAGGCTCCATTTTCCCAGCAGACCAATGCTGCTTTTGACTCTGGTGAGCATTGCTTCCCTGTGACTGAAATGAAGTTCGGTCCAATCAATCATCATCCTCATTAACTGATTTTCCCATCCCATCCCTTCCCCAGAGAGTGAACAACCAACCAGCCAAGCAAGGGTACCAGGGATCCTGCAGCACGGCCTCTTCCAGAAGAAACCTGATTTTCTGTCAGACACGGAACTGCGGATGACATTTGCTCAAAGAATGCTCGTCTTCCCAGTGGCTGCACAATGCCCATGTGTGGAATACAGGCTCTTCTGACATCATCAGATTTAGCAAAGGTCAGATACACATTCATACCCAAAAATATGCAGGAGACATGAACCTATTTCATTCACTCCCCCTCCTTGTTACTTAGAGTTTGCAAAAACACATCTCAGTGTTGAACACATGCACACAGAGTCATAATCAGGTCAGAAATATCATTGTGGGACGGTGCCCTGTGTGCTAACTTAGAATGGAAATAAGAAATAAATCTGTTACTTTCTTTCCAAAATGTTAACACTCTCACACTAAATGCTACACATCTGCGTGTGTTTTTCCCTTTTAGAACACTTCCATATTTGTGCCAGCACTGCTGCATTTCGTAAATATGTTAACATTAATTTTATTATCTTCACTTCTCAGCCAGAAAAAATATCAAAAGGGAATTTTTCTTAATGGTCTAAATAGTCAAAGCTGGATATGTCCTACATAGTAGACTCATGAGGTTTACATTAATGAATTGTGGTTGGAAGAAGGACATTCATGGCACATTTTTACACAGAACAATTTTCACTGAAAGAGATGAAAAATAGTCGTCAGGATTTTTTCTTACAGAAACTCAAAAGCTGGGAAAATACCATCTGTTTTCATTAAAATTAAGAAACATGGTATTTTCTGACCCTATTCTGTATTGAATTTATCTGATGAACCTCTTTGATCACAGTCGTTTTATACTTAATTTCAAATCAGCACAGACAAGGTCAGTACTTCTCTTCATAACAAAACTTTGTATTAATCCCTGCATTAATACCCACACTCATACTTGACAGGCCATACTTTTTTGTGACACTGCTTGTGGATCGTATCTAGGATTGCCATCCAAGTGCTAGTTAAGTAACACTTCAGGGAATACTGGTAATATTCATGCCAGATGCTTTCACATGTACCTGCATGACACACACTCTGCTGCCAGGAAACATGATAACTAAACCTTTCTGAGGGGTAGCCAGTGAATCTCAGATAACTATGAGAAAATAAGAGAAAAAGGAGATGGGATTCCTGCTGTTTCTCAGCTCATCCCTGTGGGGTTTCCCCATTTGCAAGGCCTTGAAGGATTACTGCCTTCAAGTCATCGAGATCAAATGCATCCAAATGAATTTGCCCTGCTAATTCAGGCCTGAGTACTCAAAAAATGTTGGGGTTTTTGATTCCTATTTTGAAATCCCTTGCACAGGCTTCAGAAGAGGCAGCCCTCTGCATTGTCTTCCTGCCATCTCCCAATAATTCACTACCAAAAGGAAACCACCAGAAAAAAACCTGAAGCTTAGATGTTTCAGAGAATTAGAGTTTTCCATCTTTTATGAAAAGAATTAATGGCAAAACCCTATCCAGAACGACCATAAAAATAACCCCTTTTTTCTTCAGCCGGCTTTAATCTCTCTCTCACTTCCAGCAAGGACGACTCCCAGTGGTGGTCCCAGATCAGATGCCGTTCATGAAGCAGCAGCATTTCAGAGCACAGTAAATCACTTGCAGATATCCAAATTGGCCACAGATGCAGAGCCAGCTCATCCAGCAATGTACAGGACAGTAATGCTCAGGAAGCAACTTTAGTTTCATCAGCTAAGGTAGCTTGGGTGACGCCTTTGCCGGAAGCGCTGCCCTGGCTTTCTGTTGCAGCCAAAAAAAAAGCTGCTGAGTGTGGACAAATCATGGAAGAGATTAAAAACTAGCTGAGCTGACGCATGTTCTTTGTATATCGTCTTCTTTCAATGTACGATTCAATCCAAACTCCTCAGGCATCAAATGGTGCACTGGGGAATGTGACTTGTTTTTTTCCTCCATTAGTAAAGAAAAATCCACAATATGGTTTTTGAAGGCATCAGCCTGAACTGATGCACGCCCACCCAAAAGCACAGAAAGCACCTCACTCCAAATTGCATAAACATTCAAGATAGCATATATTTTTTTAATGAGCTTTTTGGTATTGCTTCAGAAATTGCATATGCAGAAAATGGCTCCATGTTCTCTTACAACAGACAGCTACAGCTTTGCCAATACCTGCACAGAGCTAATGGGAAAGGTGCTTAGGTCTTCCTGGTGTCAAAGTATCCTGTGTGCCTCTTGCATTTCCCTGGACATGGTAAGAGTACATGTGTAGCACCTCAGAAATTAAAAAGTTACTTCAATATCAAAAGTAGAGAATGGAGATATTTCGCATCTTTCAGAAGCTCCTGCTGTGGCTGATCACTGTCATGCTACAACCTCCAAACCATCAAGAAGAACCACTAAGGATTTGCAAAGAGCCTGAGGTCTGCAACTAGTTTTTAAAGTATATAAATCGGAGGAGGGGGGAAGAATTGGACAATAGTTTTAATTTCTGGTGTTTTGCAAACATGATGAACAATTGCAAATACCACTGTAGTTAGGGCAGGGGAGCTGCTGGAAAGACAAGCAGTACCTTTTTGAACAGTCTGAGGTATCTATCAGGGCAGAGTATGGAGATTTATGTTAACAGGGGTTTCAGCGTGCCGTGAGCACGGAGTTTGGTCTGATCCCTCCCTCGAGCCTGCTGCAAGCTGCAGGAGAAACCCCTTGACTCCCATGGCCAGTGGGTCAGTACCACAGGAAAAAACACATCAAAACAACTTGCAGAGAGCAAAGGAAAAACAAAAGCACATTGCCAAGAGATAGAGAGCTGGAAGAGGGCTTGGTGCATCCCACTTCTGGAGGAACAGCCACAGCTGGTACCAAATGACAAGAGGCGGTACTGGGTGAGGCATTTGCAATTCAAAGGGGTGACGGTGCCAGAGGCAGAAATGGAAGTCCAGCAAAGCCTCTGCTGTCCCGCCCTGAGCACGACAGCAGAGGAAGGAGTTAACAGCGCGTAGGTTTCGCTTTACTAAAAAGATTTTTGTTTTGGTTTGGTTTTAAATCAGCATGCCTGCACCTGTCGGGGAGAAACCATCCACTCAGTACAATCGCAGAGATCTAGAGGGCAGATCCCCAAGGATCATCCATCACGCCCTGCTCTGGAGGAGTTGAAAAAGTTGTCATAAACACAATGCAAGCAAGCAAAGGCTGGAAGGAGAGATCAAAGCGTTCACCCGGCATGCCTCGCTGTGGGAATGGGGAGTGCAGCTGCGTACATGAAAGGGTTACACCCAAGAAATGAAGACGATTGCCAAGCAGGGTGGAAAGAAAATCTGTTTACAATTGCAAAGCCTCATGCTTCCATCATCAGGTGTTACGGAGCAGGAATCGTTCCCTGCTAAATTTTCCAATTAGCTTCCTTGACTTTTTTAAGCATGTAGTTTCCTTTCTTATTATTTGTTTGGAAAATTCTTTTCTAGAGTACTGTTCCCATGCAAACCAAGAATTAAAAAACCCCAAAAAACTCTGATGTCATTAGGATGAGCCGCATGCCAGTTCAGACAGGATCATAATGGAAAGAAAAACCCCAAAACTCTTAACTCTGCTCTGATTCAGGTTCAACTCTTCAGCTTCAGCTGTAACAAAAATAGTGATAACTTCCTGTGTCCTTATAGAGGCTCCAATTCATGGAATAATTTTAAATTTTATCACATTCTCCCTCCAAAAAAAAGTAATTAAAAAAGTAAAGCAAATTACTGTTGTTTTGTGTCTCCCAGAGCAAGTGAAAGTTCTGAATATGCCTTTCTTTATGTTTCGAAAGAAGGGGTCGATTTGAAAATAAAATTTGAAAAATTTGAAAGCAAGGACGTAGAAGCATTTTGAAAACCAAGAGTCGAGACCGCTACTGACTTAATGATGGACAATATTTTGAGGTCTAGGAAGCTTAGGATTGGGTTTTCAAGATGAATGTGTTCAGTACTGCGAAAATGAGTTAAAAAGAAGAAAAAGAAAGGAACTGACAGGGAGCCCTTTCAGGCCAGTACATCTCTGAAGATGAGGCAGGGCCTTTGCTGACCCTTCAGGCTGTTTGCTGGGAGGGGACTCAAACTCTTCCTGTTAAGAGATAAGGTTAAGAAAATTATCATCAAACAGCTGCATTGAAATGCTGCTAATAATACAGCATTCTGCTTTCCTGGGATGGTTTAAAAGCTTGCCATATTTTTATTGGACTTTCCAATGATGTCAGTTCGAGGCAGGGCTTAGACGAGTAATTGCTAAAGGGTGAGTCTAAAAAGGGTATAATTACTGCAGGGAGTGTCTGATGTGGGAAAGTGGCATTCCAGCTGGAAGGAGAGATGGGTCGGTCTCTCCTGGGTCCCAATGAAATCCCAGATGCCACATGGATATGCCCAGCCTCATGCAGTCAGTTGCATCCATGCAATGCTACTGACCTCAGTTATTCTTTAGCAGTTACTGGGCCAGCAGCAATTTCGTGTCCGGCGCTGTTCACTGCCCCAGGTGTGCTGGGAATGCAAGCACATCTTGAACCCTGAGATACGTAACCCTCAGGTTATTGCATCAGGCCAGGGTTGCAAAACAGACAATTGCTGACTTCAGTGAGGTTGTATGGGTGTAACAGAATAAAATTTGGCCCGTAGCATTGGGAAGGGTTTCACTGTGACTTGCAGAAGAAGGATGGGGAGGAATCCTCCTTTTGAAATGGAAACGCTGCATCCCTTGCTGTCCATCTCCTGCCCACAAAAGTTGCTCATCATCCTCTTACAAAGGAGAGGAATTCCAGGTGTCACTCTATACATCCATCCTCCTTTAAACCACTCCTTCACACTCACCTCTCCCACAAATGCTGACAAGCTACTAAATTGGCCTGTAAATAGTCTGTACCAAAATTCCCCTGTAGCCCTGAACGGTGTAGCTGCTCCTACACCCATGCCCATTGAGCCATTTCTTGCATTCAGATTTTGGATCTTGCCACTGACAAAGCCTGGAAGAGCTCTTTTCATCTCAGACAAGGTGTTGTAGTCAAACCGCCCCAAAATGTACAACCACAAGACAGTGGAATCACAGCCTCACCCAAGCACAAGCAGTTCAATCTCCTTGTCTGGTGCAGCCTGATGAACCCTGCCAGCTCCAGTGGCCTGGGAGCCACTCTTATGATGTGAGGATATGGCTGCCCTGGAAGTAAAACCATCCCTAACAAGCTAGTTTTGACATGCCTGCTCTTTGCTGCCTTCCCACATGAATTTCTGTGTCTTCTTTCTGTACCACCCTTCAAAAACAAAGCAAACTCCCTGAAGGGGTCACTCACTGGAGGCTTTTGCAAGAGCTGCTGTGTTGGTCTGGGAGCTTGCATCTCTTCATGGCCCTGGCTAACATAACCCTGAGGTAGCAAAAAGGCTTCAGCAAAGAGCTGGCCCAAGCCTGAAGGTGCTGTTATGGTGCACTGGCACCCTAAGGGCCAGCATGGCTGAGAGCACAGCACACACTGATCTATGGCTCTGTGCACTCTGCACTTTCACATCTAAGGATTTCACTTGTGTCACCTTATTTTTCTCCCTCACTTGTCCCCTTTCCTTTCAGTACAAAACCATAGGTTCTCCTGGCTGCCCTCCTCGTAAGAGCTACTTTTAGATTTGATCAAAATGCACTTCTCTTTCATTTAAGCCTTGCTACCAAACTGATTCAATTTCTCTCAGCTCCCATCTCCAACACTTCACCATCCCAGCCAGTACAATGTGAGAGAACGTCGTATCACCCAGCCTCACCGATTGTCAAAAAAATTGTACCCATTCAACATCTCCCAGAGCAAGATACAGAGAGCAATGGAAGCAGCACCAACATTATTGAAATATTTAATTTATTTCCAAGCCACAGAATATTCTGAGTTGGAAGGGACCCACAAGGATCATTAAGTCAAACTCTGAAGTGAATGGTCCACACAGGGATTGATCCCACAACGTTGGTGTTATTGGCACCATGCTCTGACCAACTGAGATAATCCCAGGTTGTTAATCCCATACAAACTGTAATCATTTAATTCTGCACAGCACAACCTATAGGTAGCCACAGGGCACTTAATGTAATTGATGGGCTTCCTATGAAAGGGCCTGGCTGGTCACAGAAAGCCAACATCTCATTTCTATTTATTGAAGTTTAATTCACTTTGCAGTAACATCTGTGGGCATTGCTACTCATTTCCCCACATGAAAAAAAAACGATGAGAGTGTTCCTCATTCACCTGTGGGAAAGGATATAGTCCATAAAATAAGTTTGACAGGGATTTTCCAGGATCTTGGGAAAGTTTTATATTGAAATACTTGGAAAGCCAACTTGCTGAAGGCAAGTTCAAATTGGTGTTTGATTCCTTTACGCAATAACCAATTTTGTCTGTCTTTTCTTCACTCTCAAATAAATAAATAGTTCCATTACATGCTGGAGTCTGTTCAACTTTGAGGAAAGAACAGGACTGGCTTTTCTCTCCACCATGTGTATAATGTTTAATGATAACTTAATGCAATCACTTTGGATGGCTGAAAAGAGATCTTCGCAAATAGGGTATTTTCTAGTTTTCCAGGGCTATGAGCAGTAATCCTTAGCAGCTCACAGAAAGGAAAAAAAAAGCACACAATGGATTCTTCTGAACTCTTCTTTTAAATGCTTTAAAAACAACTTTGAAGGAACCATTCACTTTCTTCTACTCCACCATCACTAATGTGCCAGAACACCAAAAATGTGACATGATCAAGAAACCTTCAGCTGCAAGCTCTTCGGCAGCACCATTTTAAGTTAGGTTCAAAGTTCCATTTCCTTCAATTGCATCAGGAGTTGAGCCTTCAGCAGGACTGAGCCCTTGGTCTGCTCCCTACCCATCCCCAGTAATGACTCGCACCCTGTTCTGCACTGATGCACCTGATGTCACGGAGGCAAGTCACTGCAAATCTGCCACCTCAGCCATATATCCACACAGGGAGTGGCTTTTCAAACTAGACAAAACTGCCCTGAGAAGAATCTCCAACTCTCCCTGCTGTTCCTTTGTTCTTCCCCATCTGTAGCTGGCGTGTAGCCTGTAGTGAAGTTGAGGAGATGAGACAAGGTTGGATTGTTAAGGCAGGGGGACTGGAAAGTGCCAATTGGTCACAGCATCCAGAACAAACAGTGATGCAAAAGAGGCTGAAGGACCACAAAGTAACAACCTCTTCTTCTCTTCAATTGCTCTTTCCCCTCTACTTTTGTGCCTCCAGACCACTGCTCCATCACTTGAGCTACCACTGAAAGAACGAGCGTTTTCCATATTCACCACTATTAGAGCACAGCAAACATTTGAATAGTGTGTTTCATACAGTATGGTACCACCTCCTTACATTTCCTTGAGGGCCCAGATATCTGTCACACCTGAGGTCTACAGTGCACAGTGGTAGCTCTCAAGTCCACACAAAATCCTTTTCATAGCCCAGAGAGACACAATGTTCTGCAGCACAGGTCCACGTAACACTCCACAAGCTTGTGCCTGACTGAGGACCAGAAAAGGAGAAACCAGACAAGGAGAGAGAACAAACAATTCCTTGAGTTCCTTTTCTAACAAGAAGCAAAAGCATTATAAGCCATATCTTATGTCAAGCACATAAATGAGACCTTTTCTTTTAAACAGCAACAACAGTAAACGCTCTGCTCTCCACTTCTAATCAGTATCAGCCTTCATCTCATCCTGCCAACCTGAGCTCTCTGGGCTGTGTGCATGCCAAATGCAAACCCTGGCAATGCAGACCAAAACTGCTCCTCTTACGACCTCAGAACAAACCTTACCCCAAACAACTCTACACACCAGACCTCACCTGAGCACTCAATCCTTACTAGGTCTAGTGAGAATCCTGCTTACCCAGCCCCTCCTGTCCAGACCTTGACTCCAAACTGCTTTATTTATAGGTCAACAGCAGCCTTATCAATATGGCAACTTTAATTTACATACCATACAAACCCCAGTCTGCACAGTAAAGAATCCAGAGAGATCCTACACCTTTTCAGACTTGCTGTCCACATCCCTTAAGCACTGGTGGCAAACTTGCAATATCTCCCTGCTCAGAATTCAGCATCAAACATCAATTCAGACTTCACAGAGCTGCCCATCCTGAGTCTCATCCATCTTTCAGGCAACCCACAGCCAGGGCTAAAGACAGAGAGGAATGAACAGTGAATTTAATTTCTGGGTCCTGGAAGTACCACTGAACTAGGCTGATTCTGGACATTTCTAGCTTGGCAAGCTGCTGGCTCCATCTGATCATGGGTGTAGATTATGGAGTGAAGGGGCTGCAGAACCAGCTTTGTCTCTTGTTTGTTTAGGTGCCAGCTGGTGCTGATCATACATCCCAGAATGATGTCTGGGAAATACGGGACTTTCCTGTTTCAGGGCAAGGCTAGAGTTGGAACTGGGGTTAACACTCAGGGCTGGAGGAACTAAAAAGCCAGATCTGCCCCCTAAACCTGATGGGTGAGGGGCTGCAGTCACCTACAGGGAATCAGCCCTGGCTGAGTCTGGGAGGAAAGTGACAGCAGACAGCACAGGGCTCATGTTCGGCTTCAGGGGCTGAGGCTCAGATTAGGCAAAGGGATGAAAAGAATGCACGAGAGCAGGAATGCCAAGTAAATGCTCTGAATCTCTAGAAGATAACTATGAATGAGGCTTTCTGTCCTCATGTCCCC
The DNA here is from genome assembly GCA_013398615.1 of Brachypodius melanocephalos. Classification (NCBI taxonomy): domain Eukaryota; kingdom Metazoa; phylum Chordata; class Aves; order Passeriformes; family Pycnonotidae; genus Brachypodius; species Brachypodius melanocephalos. The sequence continues at coordinate 3,017,685 of VZSR01003809.1, read as the reverse complement.
ATCACTGGCCTTCATGCCAACCCTTAACCCAGTCCTAATGCCAGAAGAAGGGTCACTGCCCATTGTTCATCCTGTTCTGCAGCAGCCTGATGCAACCATAGCCTGCTGTCTTTGGAAAAACAAAACAAAGCCAAAAAGAAAAAGAAAAAAAAGGGAAACAAGAAACACACAAAAGCCCCAAGCAATACCTGCCAACTGCAAGTCCCAGCCTCGTGGCCTTTGCTGCAGACATGGATCTCTGGGGTAGATTAGAGAGATAGCCTTAAACCTACTGCTGCAGGCTAGGTCTGGCATTCACACTGCTGCTTAGGAGAGCTCACAGTTCCAGGCAGGCTGCAGAGGTGTGCAGGTTGTTGCATGTCAGGAAGAAAGGCCAAGTTTGTTCTTATGTCAGTCCTTTGAAAATAAACCATGGAGGGGAGGTGGGGAAGGGTAAAAAAAAAAAACCAGCAGCTGTCAACAACTCTAACTGTGTTTAGGGCTGGTGATTGTGGCAAAATGGTTGCTACTTCTTGCATTACACAAAAGATGGGTATCTATGCCCATGAATTTGGACAGCTGAAGAATGATTTCCTTAGTATTTTTTAGAATCTCACCATGAGCCTTTATCATATGTACAGGAGAAAAGAAGTCTCCTTGGTGTTTGTCATGTGCCACCTAAATCTCTTCCAAAACCCAGCATTAATACCATCGCTGCAGACCTGGCCTGGCCCAGAACAAATTATGCCCCTATGTCCTCAAAAAACTTTGTCCAAGAAAATTCAGGAGATAAAAAACCTGCAAACAACATCTAAGTGTATGTACAACTCCATCAAAATTTATAGAAAGTTATGTAGCTGATTGAAACATAATTAGCACTTTTCGCATATTAAAGGAGCCTTGGCACTTTCCAACAGCCTGAGCATGAACTTACTTCTCCCTCTAGAGGACACGAAGAACACAGGTTCATGTCAAGACCAGAAAAGTAACGAGATGCTAAGGCAAAGGGTCAGCATTTTTGCTTTGAAAGTCTACTAGCAATTTAGAAGGACCAAAATTACAACTGCAAAAACAACGAGTCATTAAGTTTTGTGTTTATTTTTACAGCGATGCCCTGGAAAGTTCGAAATAAGTTCTCAGTTAACTTTCTGAGTTAACCTGGTATTCTGGAATCCAGCTCTCACAGGTCTTCATCATCAATCCCTCCACTACCTGTGACCAAAATCTGCAGGAAGCATCGGTCCTCCGAAAATGTCAATCTTGCTTCTTTTGTGTCTCGAAGCACCACAGGTGTGACCCTCGCCTGAGCACACGGGCCAAAAGCAAGGATGCAGCCTTGCCACAGCTGGTTGTGCGTTGTTGCATTGTTTAATCAAAACATTTCAGCATGGAAATCAAATCCCTCTCAGCAGATGTATCCTTACAAAGCTGCTTTTACTGGCTTCGTCACGGAGAAACCAAATCCACAAAACTCCACCTTCCAATGCCTCTACTGCTATATATAATATATCATAGGGAAAAAGCAACAAATTAATACCAGCCTGGCACAGACCTCAGACCTGAGCAGAAGCTTAGTGCCAACTACTCAGCCATACAGCACTGCAGAACTTCAAGGTGGTGGGGGGCTGAACCCGCCCCCCCCAAAAAAAAAAATTCCACCACCTCACTAATGAACTTTTTTGGAACTTAACATACATTATTTAGCATTATCTCCTTCTAGTCCTCTCCCACTGAATCCCAGTGAATGACTGCAAAGATGGGACTACTTGGAAAGGCACTGGAAGATAAGATTAATTGCTTCTGTACATTTTAATCTTTGACAACAGAGTTGTAAGTATTCCCACTCTACATACTTAAGCTTTCTAATGTCACTAAATCTTCTGGCTGCAAATTCCCAGAAATGCATTTTTCCAAGCATCTGATCTGTGCCTGAAAATTTGATGTCATATGCTCAGCCTGTTCTAAAACATTATAAATATATATATGTATATATATGATAGTAATAATAATAATAATTAAAAAATTAACAGCATTTCAGATTAGACAGCTAATTTCAAGCCCATTCTTACTCCCACAGGTGCAAACAGCAAAGGCAGCATTCTGCCACAACCCACCCACAGCCTACCCTCTCCATAAAGCACCTTATCCTGCCTTTTTTAAGCCAATCCTCCTCCACTACTTTAGGCCTGAAAGGAGTATCAAAGCAGTTGAAAGTTGTGCTTTTGCAGCTGTAAAAATTCCTCCTGATTGCCCAGCAGAACTGGAATCCAATCCATTTTCAGAGAAGACAGAAAACAAAACAGTTTTGCTTTGAAAAACACACCAGACAGTTCTCAAAAGCCCTGTTTGCAGAAATATTTCCAGAGTCTCAGTGACAAGAGAGTTTATGGCACGACTTCAGTAAAGATGTTCTCATTCAAAAGGGGAAAAAATAGTAATCTGGGTGCTCCACTTTGACACTGTAACACCCAGTGAGCAGTGGAGGAATGTTTGCAGTCAACAGAAGGGAATTCTCAGTCTTAGGGGTAGGTATCACACCTGCACAGTTCAGTCTCACTGCTGCTGTGACATCTCAGGGTCATCTCCTGGCTTCTGGCCTTCTCCAGGGTCTGTTTGCTTGTGCTGTGACATGAGGTGAGCTCCATGATGGAGATTCTTGCAGTAGTCCATGAGAGACCCAAGAGCCCTACCAGCAAGTACAATCTTGGGGAGTGGAGAAAGAGGAGGTAGGAGGAAAATGGTGGAAGATAAAGGGGAAGCATTAGCTTTGAGCTGGTTTTGTCCCCGCTGTTTGTATACATAGAACTGGTATATATGGTAACACTACTCTGCCTGCACAGGTGCCAGCAGCAGGGCACAGCAAAAACACACCGCCATGGCGAACAGAGTGGGCCTTGTAGGAGCCTCACCTCTGGGGAAAAAGTGCGGATAACTGAGTTATCTGTGCTACTTTGAAGCTTTTTCTTTAGCACAGGATACAAGGCCATGCCATCCCATCCTCATCCTCCCACACCCAATCAGACTGGTGGCTTTTGGTAGTTATGTGCAGCATTCTTCAAGCATTCTCTTTCTTTGGAGATCACCATGAAGATGTTTCTGGTGATTTCATGGCTCATGCCCAAAAAGCTCCCCATCCACCCCATTCCTATGGACTGCCTCACTTTAGTACCTGTCAGGCCCACAGTGGCCAGGACACGTGAACTGCACCCACAACCCACCTCGACAAGCACATACCCCACTGCAACAGCCACCCCCCGGCCATCTGCACTTGCACGTGAGCTTTTCTGGCTGTGCTTCACCTCAGGTCCCCTGCCAGCACCCTGACTATGTGCACCTGTCCTAGAGCAAACACCTGAGGCAGGCAGCTCATGCTTTGAACAGCCTGCACAGACAGTCCTGCTGCACATGACTGTGAGCGAGGTTCCAATCCAAAATGACAGATTCAGGATCTCCTTCCTGCTACAGGACAGCTAGAGCTAGGCAAACCTGATAAGGCTGTGGTGCACAGCCTGGAGGGAAGACAAGGTTGTGTGGGCTGGGACATTTCCTCTTCCATCAAGCACAGATGAGAGCAACCTCCTTTCTCTGAAGTGTCTTCTCAGGTAAAGGATGTAAAAACTGCCCTGTGGGACATTCCCTGTCTCTGGGGCTTCCAGGCTCTTTGCCAAGAACCAGCACCTATACCTGTCTTCAGAGCAGCCAGACCCAAAGAGAAGGTGGCTGTCTCTTGTGTCTGACAACCCCTGCCTCACTCTGATCAGCCATTGATCAGTTCCTGGTGGTCATCCACTGCTGAGCTACACAAAATAAAGCACACACAGCTTCACAGTCACTTGTGCTTACCCCTCTTCACCAAAAACACCAAGGTCTGCCCAGTGCACAGCTTGTTCCTGGGGAAAGGCAACAACTCGGACACTATTCCGCACTCCATCCACAACCCTTAGGCCCTACACACACTTCCTGGTGCACTAACCTCATGAATCACAGCTGCCATGGCAGATGCTCACACCACAGCCCTGTCAGTCAGCAGGGACAATCCCCAATCCAATGGGACTTCAAGGACAAAGTGTACAAAGCTGTTACTGTTAGTCACACTCAGCACTGCACTGATGAACACAACCAGTCAGGCTCAGGACAGCCATCAATCACTGAGGCCACCTCTGCCTGAACAGATCAGTAGACAAGCAGGAAATAAAGTGTCCATGCTTCTGGCAGCATCTAAGCCCTTGGTGCTATGAGAAAGAGCCAGCACCAGCACTCCCTCACCTCTGGATACAGGCCTTGCAAGTCCTCCTTCCTTCACTACCAAGTTAGAGGCTGGCTCCTCTCTTGTGCCTGATGTAATGCCAATTTACAAAATGCACCTATTTCATCTCAGCATCCCAACAAACATCCCCATTTGCTGAGAAAATACCAGCCTTGCTTGGCCCAGTAATACTGTCTACACTCACCTGAGTACTGTATGTGAGAGTGCTGTCAGTCCCTGTGTGGATAGAGAAAAGGAGCAGTGAGCGAGGAAGAGAGACCTGGAAGCCCTGATGGGTTCCTCTCTTACGGGATCTCTAGCCAAAGGCACCAAAGAGGCTGTGAAGGTCAAATTGGGATTACAGCCACGTGTGCACTTGGCCATCAATGGTGATGCAAGCACAGGGAGGCAGCAAAGCCACAATGCCTGCAGGGTTATCCAGAGGGACTGTGAGAGCCTGCAGAGCTCAATTTGCTTCCATACTGTGAAGAAGGTGTGGGGAGTAAGAACACAGGAACAAATCAGTGTGACTTTTGCAAAAAGTCAAACCTGCACAGGTAAAGAATTTTAGCAGGCACAAATGTTAGACTCCTTCTTTCCCACTGAGAAACCTGCGTCATACACTCTGTTCAAATAATTACACCATGTTATTAACAAAACCACCCTTACAGTTTATACTGTATGTATATAAATAAAGGATTTTTAATTTTTTAGTTAAGAAAAAAAGATGGTGACTGACTAATCCGCAACACATTATCCCCTTCTCTGAGCCAAAGCTGATTTTATTTGCCTTTCTTCATTTTTGCAGTCTTTTCTTTCCTCTTCTTCACATGCTTTGGGATTTTGGTTTTTCTCTTTTCTCTTTGGGCTTCTTTAACCATCTTTTTCCTTTCCTGTAAGGAATCAAACACCATTCATTTAAAACCAGATGAAAATGAAGAATTTTAAGCAAGTCAATCAATTGTTACATTAACAAGTTAATTAACACATGACATCAAAATAAGGTCATCAAGATAAAGAAACTTGAAAAATCAATAGGAACGGTGAGGGGAAAGGGAAAAGGAAATACAGGTTGGGGGTGGAGCCCAGACCTGCACACTGGTAATGACAAGACAAAATTCAAACTAGTTACAACCTGAGTTTCATGCAACCTTTGAAGAAAGTGAACAAGAGGCACTCTTAACTCATGCTATTTACACCTAAGATTACAACAGGTTGTCTGGTCTGCATTTTCTGCAACCCACGGGGCTACTGTAGTATGTGTTTCTATGTGTCATGCAAAAATATTGATCCAGTAAGTGCTGATAACTCAAAGCAAGCTGATCATCAGCAGGACTGGCAGGAAAGAATGCCATGCTACTGCAACACACTGTGCATCTGTGCCAGATGCAGAAGGGACGAGACTCAACTAGAAAACAGGAAGTCAGTGAAGTGGAAGGGGCAGGTAGAAGTAATTGCTGCTAATCAGTTGTTCAACCTACAGCTAAACACACAGGTTACAAAAAACCCCTCATCTCACACAAAAAGAGGTCCAAATGAAAACCTATCAATTAGGGTAAGAATTGGCCAAGACTCCCCTGCTTCACATCCGAAAGGCAGCAGCTCTATACTGGCAGCGTGTAGCAGAGTGCTGCACTTTCATTTGACATATATGAAATATGTTATCTTACCTTTTCTAGGAAGAAAAACATAAAATGCAGTGTCTCAGATCTTGAACCCCTTTAAGCCCCTCTGTTTTTGGGGGTTTTTTAACACAGCTAGCGCTGCCCAAAGGCTCTCACTAATGAGTGATACTCTGCAGGAAAGCCCCACCAAAACTGAGCATACTGTTCCACAGTTTGGAAAATGGAACCTCAAAAAAAACCCCAAACCCCAGACCCTAACCATAATCCCTTTGCTGGACTGCATTACATCTCTTGCCCACAGCAAAGCTAGCCAGCCTGTACTAATGGTACTGCAAAAGCCACTGTGGTACAAAAACAGTCACCAAATCTCCAGTTCTACAGACCAAGTGGTCTCAGCTGCCTGGGCATTAGGAGGTTGATTAGGGACCACAGCCACAAACCTGGACACCAAAGCCCGAAGAGTAGCCAGAGGGACTGAAAAGCTGCCCAGGCTTCATTGAATTCTACTTTGTGTAGCCCTGTAATTCCCTGTAGAGATCTCTCTTCTAGCTTTGCCTAAGCTACAGTGAGCTGTGTTCCACACTGCTCTACATAAAACCACCTTTAATAAAGCATCCCCAATGAAATTCACTGCCTCTGCTCTTGTTCTCCACAACAGGAAAGGTCTACAGCTTGTTTCAGACAAGAAGAAGCAAGAGCCACTGAATTTGATTTTTTTGGTGTCATATAAGCAAAGATGGGAAAAAACAAACATTTCCCAGCCAGCTGACCTTTTTGTCCATCATAACTTCAGCAGGTTTGTCTTTGGGATGTACAGATTCTTTACAGCCTGAATCAGAGTCCTCTGAGCTGCCACTATCATCATCATCAGAGTCTGTTTCTGAATTGTCTGCCTCTTCAAGAAGTGCAGGAATCTGCAAGATATATCAAGAATTATGTCAAATCAAAACCAAGAAACCTAATGACAGCATACACACACATATATGCATATATACATTCACAAAAAAAGAAAACAGAATCTGCTGCAAAGAAACCCTTGAGCAATCTGATGCTATCTCCCTTACCACTGCCCTCACTGAGTCTCAAGACAAAGAACGAAAAGTAGGTTAAGCCAAACTAAGAACAAGGAACTTAGAATGTACAACACAGATTCTTTTAGGTCAGGGCTCAAAGCACAGCTGTTATTTGCACTCCCAAACTAATTTCCCTAAGTTAAACAGCAATTTGCTAACATATGTGGAAGCCTATTTTTAATTATCCTTGGATCATGCCCAAATCTACCTTGGGGGCACTGTATGTATTCCGTATTGCAAACACAAATACCTGCACTGGAACACTCACTTATTCTTAAACAAGCATGGAGACTGTGCTACAGCCTGATCCCATCCATATTTATATTTCCATTTTAAATCAAGAGTCTACACCACTGCTAGAGAGCAAAGTAAGGAGGGGGAATCCACACAGTGCCTCTGCCTTGAATGACATGGCTCCAAGTGATCAGTATCCAACTTCTCATCCAATGTACTTCACAGAAGTGTCACTGTCAAGTACTTCAAATACAGCAAGACGTAACATTTTATGCCTTATGCTGGAGGACTGTTCTTTATGCAATATTACAATAAAGATAGCCTGAACATATCAAAACTTGCAGTCATGCAACAGTTTAAATCAATTACATTTTCCATAATCAGGAAGGACTTTCCCTCATCTTCACCTTAACTTTAGAAATCAAGAGATCATGGCCACAGCAAGGATTATAATTTCATTCTCAAGCAACCCAGCATCAGCCACAGTGCAGGAAAGCAAATTCTGTGTTGTGAGATACACTTCCATGCCAGACCCATCCGGGACACAAACGGTCACTCTGCACACAAGAGGCTTCTTTCATGGTGCCAGCTGCAGGACCAGGCATTCTCTAAACTATCTGTAAGCACTTTTCTGAAAATGGCCAAAATGAAGGATTTCAAAAAGATCTTCTCACCTTCTGAACACCGGACAAATCCTTCTTCAGTCCTGTCACAGTCTGGTACAGAATCTGCTCCAAGGGAGAGAAGAAGAAACTACATTATCAAATTATGTCTTAGTTCTTTGTGCCCAGAGAAAATTACTATCTAAAAATAAATTTAAAGAAATAAAGATCAGGATAAAATCCAGAATGGTAGCATTAAGCACTAACTGGACAATTTTAAAGTATTATAGAGATTTAGTACTCCGCACCTTGGTAGCAAAGCTTCTGTTTTCGTTTGTTGCTAAGAGTTTCCAGTAAGAAGAATTCATATTCCCTCTCTCTTTTTTGCAAGGCCTCAGCATGTCTACTCACATTATCTTGCTGAACATTCAATGCCATATCCTCTTCTTTCAATTTCATCATTATGTCCACATCCCTCTCATAGTTTTTAACTTCAGTCAGAGTTCGAGGTATGTAGGCCTTCTTAAATACCTAGCACAGTGAAAGGAAACAGAGTTACTGATTTACATAGAGTGTCATGATTTTTTCTCTCCTAATTATGCATCCTTAGGAGAATAATCACAATCAGAGAAATAACAAATGAACATAGCAGTCATCCACTACCATTTGAACTACAGAGTTGTTTTTTGTTTGGTTATTTTTTCCAGGAGCAGACTTAATGTGCAACCTAGACATTATTGATAGAACACAACTAATAGGCTCCTTCTTTAGTGTGACTCACATCAGCCCACTTACAAAATCCTCCAGCCATCTCTTAGCCTATTTGAGTCCTAAGGTTTTGTATCCTAAGAATTTTTCTAATGTTTTTATTTTAATGTTTACAATGCCTGCAGGAGGCAACTCTATTGAAATGCACTGCCAGAACTTAATCTCTTTATGTAACAGTATCTGCTTCAACCTACAGTCCAAGTCAAAAAATGTTCTTGCAGCAGTACAGTACCATAAAAACTAACTGCAGTATCAACAACATACTTAAAATTTGTCACATTTGAAACAGTCTTTCAGCAAGCTTACAACCCTACCAGATCAGAGACATGTGCTTTGCTTCTCTGCTTCATGGTATCAGTTCAATCCCAGTACAGATTCAGTACACTTCATGATCATCACTGCTCATCTGAGAGCTGTGCACAGAGCACAGGCCCCCACTTCCCCCACTGCCCTTACTCAGCTCTACTCTTGCAAGGGAAGAGGCACAAATTAGCTATGGTCACATGGAGTCAAAGAGAAATGAACTGAACTTAGATGCTAGGAAACCATCTCTCTTCAGGTTAGTACCTCATATAAACAAAGGAGTAACTTGCTTGCAGAAGATAGGCTTGCTACCAAACACTAGAATCTGACTCTGCAACTCAGTATTTTTATGTTGAGGCTACACTGGGAAACAAAAAACATCTTTCCGTGGCAAAGCATGAAGCAGTTAGTGAAACCTGCTGAGCTCCAAGACAGAAAAGTCTTGAATAAATCAAGTAGTGTTGACGCCAAAGATAAGAGGTTTTTGTTGGTTTTGGTTATTTTTAAACTCTTCTGGAACAGATAGTTAAGACTAAGATAGAAATGGTTCTATCTTTACATCAAGCATTTCCAGAACATTAACAGGTTTCTGTCATGGACTTGGGATGGCTTCACTTAATGTAAAAGCAGAGGAAAAACTAAATTAGACTGAGAGTGGAGCTTAGGATAAGCAATTTGGCCAATGTACATATCCAAATAGCCTTCTTCTGTATCACTATTCCAAAACCACTGGCATAATCAGATCTCTCTGCTCAGGTTTTTTGTTAATTAAACCTGAACTGGAAGATACATCAAGGGACCTAGATGTGAGCAAACAAACTGTTTTAGGAAATGGAATATTTGCCTTCTAACAGCTTATTGCTGTCCACTTTTACACATGGCATCCCTTAATACTTTGCATCTCAACTAGGTCAAGATATCTCAGTATCACAAAAATGTTTTGTTTATCATCAACTGTACATTTTTTCCAAAGAAAAGAGAACATTTTTCAGTGTTTAGAAGAGGTAAGGTTAATATTAAGAGGTAAGGTTAATATTTCATAGCAGTAACATAAATCCTCACTTCCTCATCCACTTTATCTTGACTGGATCTTTCCTCCTCTGTTCTTTTCGATGCTATTTCCATTGCCTAAAGAAATACAAAACATTACAAAAAAGTTATCATTCTTTAGAATGGCACCACTAAGCCTTTAGAATCACATCCAACCATTCCCATCTGCGTTTCTCCCCGCGCTCCACCGTCACTCACACCCACTCCAGCTTTCCCTTTGGGAATGCCTTCAGCGACACCTAATGGTGACCACACTGCTGTGAAGCACACTGACAGCTGCAGATCAGGGCCGGAACAGAGGGAAAAACACACTTGCTGCTCCCCTACACCGAACTGTGGCAGGCCCAGCACGGCTGCACATACAACACCACTCTCTTTATAAGCACGATTGTATTTCTGCAGAGCTCCTCCTTGTCAGAAAGGAAGAGCTAACTTAAAGAGTCCTGGTTCTTACAGCGCCTCAAACAGGCATTTGAGTCTTCATGATTAGACAGACTTTCTGAGAAAACACACAATGAAAGCAGTGTCACCCTACAATGGTATAAATGGAAAAGATCTATATGCATTTTTGAAGGACTAGCACAACAATGTCATGTGCTGGCTTCCTTATAGTAGATGTGGAATAAATGAGATGATGGAGCTTGAACTAGATCTGATTTTATTGTCCTCTCACTCAGCAACAAGGCCATGAAGTCTTACCTTAGACAGGTAGTCATCAATGTTCTCACTTGTGATAGAAGGATCAGTAATAAATTCAAACAGCTCCCTCACTGTCATCACTGCAACATTGTGCTTCTGGAAAAAGTCTGCCAGGAAACAAGGGAGAGACAAAACCCGTAAGTAATTCCATCTAACATACACAGCTTGGATGTTAAAGTGACAATTCCAGCAAGCCAACAACCCTGATGATTTGGGAAAGTCTCAGCATCACGTTCTACACCATAGGGAGTTTAGTTACCAGATGATTCTTGTCCATCTGAAATAAAACTGTTCATCTCCCAGATGCAACAAATACTAAAAGGAGAAAAACTGCATAAATATAAAAGCCAAATCAATTTCAGCAGGATCCTGACGTAACAGAGTATGGGCTAAGAAGTAAAGAATTCAAGACAGATGTAGTATTTGCAAGGACTAAGATTTAAAAAAAAAGTATTTCAAATAAGGAATAGAGACCTCAGACTTTTGCCAGAGAGAAATAAGTGGCCACTGAAATACATTACAGCCCCATCATGATCCACCCAAAAGGGGAAGACATACTGGCGTCCTAAAATCTTCCTCACTACTACACTCAAAATTGGTTTCTTAAATCAATTGTGACTGAATTCATAGGCTGCATTTCTGTTCTGAAAAGCAGCAGCAAGTGACACTGAGGACTGTTTAATAAATATTTCCTACTAAAATTCCCAGAGGATCTCTCACTGTGATAAATTGATCATAGAAAGAGTAAAAATCACTCAGTTTGGAGGCAGCTCTCTGTGCCCATGGAACCACAAATCTCTGCCAAGACCACAATTAGGGCAGAACCAGGTGTCTCTTAGAGTCCATGTAGAAAGTTTAGAGAGAGAGAAAGTTGCAACGACAGAAAACAAGCGAAACAACACCAAAAACCACTGAGACACCAGAATATCTAAAGAGAGTAGGTCAAAAAACATGAATAAAGAGCAAGGGTGCAACTAGCTGAGCCAGAAGGGAGTTACTAGAAATGCATGAACTGAAAAGGAATAAAAGGGGAAAGTAGCATACTGGATATCAACAGACATACAGCATGCACACAGTTCTTTCTTATTATGCACCAGACTTTCAAGAGGCTCTGTAAAATAAGAAAAAAAAAAAGAAAGGGGGGACAAAAGCAGCCATAATGAGAAATTTTTTTGTCCTCAGGGACACACCCTATCAGGAGGTGTGTATTTGTTACACAACATGTATATTCACATATGAAGACCAAATTCTCAAGAGAAAAACACCATCAAACTTAACTTATCAAAATACTATGACAAGTGATAACATCGCTAATTAATTACTCACTCTGTGCCTCCTCTCAGCTGCCCTAAAGTGCACGGAACTTTGTAACACACAGAAACATCTTGCCAGCTGAGGAATTCCAGATGTGGATTCAGCTCGCAGAAGGCAACACATCAGTATGTCTGCACAGTTTAAGACTGGGGTGAGTACTGCTGCTGGGACTGGGAGTGATCTCAGATCTACCATAAGCGTGAAATTCGGCCACATGACTCATTTCAGACAGATGGTTTCTAGCAAAATAGGATGCACTACTCTGAACTCAGCACAGTACACTGTTCCCTGAGAAAGTCATGAGAACATAGGAGAGGAAGTATTTTAATGGTATTTTGACAGCTTCTAGAGTCAGTTACACCTGCAAGAAGATAAGCTGTAACTGAGTCCATCCTGCTAAATAAACCAGCTGTCAGAAGGAGGGCTGAAAAGCAGCCCCCTCACCGTTAACGTTGGCACAGTCCTTGCGCAGGAACTCCAGCGCGTGCGGGTGGTCGTGCTCCACGGACTGCGACACATCGATGATGTACACGTCCCCTCCGTGGTACCTGTAAGGAAAATCCACACACAGCTGAACCAACTGCCCCAGACCACTGAGGGGCAGGGAACAAAGTGCTTCAAACTTAAGAACCAGCGAAAAAACAAACAAACAAAAAATCTTAACTTCTTTCTCCAGCATATGCATTGCATGTTAGGGCCATAGTGGCTTTTTTCAGGCTATCCTTTCCCTCCTCTACACAAGCTGTATAGTTAAACTTTTTTTAAAAATAGTCTACTCATTAACCAAAAAAAGCAGAGAGGTGCATGAAGAAGAAAAAAAACAAGAAACAAGTTATAAAAATATAGCAGTCAAATGACACCTCACTAATATAAAATACCTTATATAAAAATGATACCTTACTAATTTTTGCCTGAGTTTACGGGTTTTTTTGTTTTGTTTTTTTTCTGGTTGTGAGGAGGTTTTGTGAGGTGATTTTGTTGTGTTTTTAAATTTTTTTCTATCTTTTTTTAATTTGTTTGTTTGCCTGTTGGCTTTTTTTTACCAGAGAAAGCTCCAATCTGGGTTAAAAGCTACATAACTAATCAGATAAGTTACAAAACCCAGTAACGACAAGGACCCCGCCCTCGCTGAAAGGTACATCAGTATTCTCACACAGAGGTTGCCAATGCAAACATTTTAGATGTCACAATTCAGAGCAAGGATTAAAAACATACAGCATATTAAATTCACTGAGATCTGCATGAACAAGTCTGGCATCTTGGTACATTCTTCTCATGTACTGGATGATCTGTAGGTAGAGCTCCCGGACTTTGGAGTCAGACAACTGAGCATTCTTCAGCAGAGGAGCAGGCCTAGAAAGGACAAAAAAAGTAACAGAAACTAAATACTTTTTCATTCTTCATACCAGCTGCAAATGCTTTAATTGCTGTGCCTGATCCTTTCACTCCCTGAGTGTGTCAAGCAAGTCAAGATGAGCAACCACGTGCCAAGAGCCAGTAGGAAGGGCAGCAAAACTTTGCTACATGCCTGCTAAAGATTCTGGAGCTTTATTTCCAACAGGAGCTAATTTGGACCATGTTACATTTAGGTCCGTACCTACAAATGATAAACTATCTTCATGTATGTTTAGCAAGCCTTTCCAGCATTAATCTCTAGTTAAGACACTTTATGAGGCTTCAGAATCACACAGATTTCCTGCAGTAGTAGCTGACAAATGTCTGGGACCATTCCGCAAATCACATGCACGTGTTAACTTTACAGTCCTAGAATAACTGTAGGTAAATTCAGAGGATTTGTTTGTTTGGTTTTAATAAACCTTTGGGAAAAGCTATTGCTAAATAAAAAAACCAATCAACCAACCAAAAAAAAATATTTTCTAATGATACTTACCTATCACCTTTACCAATAAAGCCCATGACAAGCACATGACTCCTTAGCATAATTGGCTCTGGGCAAGGTATCTGGGCTGTATTCAACCTGAAACACAGGAACGAAGCCACAAACATAGTAAATCCAAACTCTATTTGCTTTGCACTAGTGCATAAAGGAGCTCTGCAACTTTGAACATAACACAGTAAGAGCTCAGGAAACCCTCCCTTGTGAAGAACAACTAGGAAATGCACACAAAAAGCCACAACCATTTTGACCCTTTTCTAAGCATTCCTGTGTCAAAGAATCTTTAGACAGCTCAGGTTAATCCTAGATTAACCTATATCACGCAGTGTGCTGCTGCTCAGCAGCAGCTATTTCTAGCTTTTCCTTGCTGATCAGTCATGTCAGACAGAGTTCAGACACTGAAGAGCTCAGAGCATTAGCAGGAAAACAAAAAGAGGATCTTTATTCTTCCCTCCCCTTTTGTTTCTCTCCCATAATGAAGCTTAAGACACTTTCCTGAACACTCCAGGGACCCTAAAGGGTAGTGACAGCCACAGTCTAGCAAAAAGAGAGCACCTCCTATAAACTCAGAAGTTTTGGTAACCTCTGCATGATGAAATAAAAACTGGAAAAATCACCTTATCAAATTCCTCATTTCTTTTTCGGCCCATGTCTTCACCATTTTTCTTGGGTTGCCTTTGCAGTATCCATGACGAAATCTTTAAATAAAAAAGTAAAAGGCAGCAGGGACTCTCAGTCTATCAATGCAGCATGAGCACCAGTGATTTTAACACCTTTCAGAAGAATCCCTCTGCCCCAGTAAAACCAGGCAGAAGTCAAACTCACCTGAATTCACCACTCACATACTTATCCCGATCTTTAAACATCAGAATAGAGGTTTTGTAAATCTTTATTGCTCTGTTCTCTCCATTTGCAGTACTGGCATGATATACATTGGCCTATCAGATTAAAAAAGGAAGAAATAACATTAAAGAAAAGCTCTTTAAAGGAACATAATCTTCTCTCTTCTTCTCATTCTGAGACCTGGAAAAGAGCTGATCTCACCCCAGCCCCTATGTGGCACCCAGCTGCAGGGACTACACACAAGGGTAATCCTTTTTCCACGAAAGGCAGCTTACAGGAAGTCCATAAGATGGGGCAGGGGTGCAACAATGCCCTCAGAATAAAATCAACATTGCACAAGAAAACTCTGCCTTATCCACACTTGAGGGACTGAAACAAGCCCTTGTGTGAAGGGTTAACTTGAGCCTGTGCACTGTTCAGGCCCTAAAGCATGGCCCAAATGTCTCATGTTTCCACCTCTACATAGGGCAGAAGTATGTCTTTAATAATAATTATCTGGGTTTGTATGTTTTTTAGGTACTATTTAATACTGTGGGTATAACATAATTTTGCCAAAACTTTTTGTTGAAAGATGCAATTAAAAACATCCACAAATTTAAGATAATATTAAAGCATTCTTAGAAATCTTTCATACTTGGAAAAATTGGTTTCCTTTTAATATAAATAATTTTTCTTAAGATAACTTCTTACCAATCAAGCAACATAAAAAATGTAGAACTAAGGCCAAGTATTTCACTACCTTTTCTGAGCATCATAAACTTCCACCCAGCTTGCTGAAAAGAAAAAGCCTACTATGTTATTTGCAATAAAACTTACTTCTTTCCCTGTGCTGATGCAGCCATTGATTTCTGATATGATACCTCTAGAGAGCATCTTGAACAGAATGATTCGGGTTCTTGGGTCCAACACCTTAAATTTAATACAGAGAAGTCAGCAGAGGGAAAAAAAAACCCCAAATAACAGTGTCCAATCTTACTATCATATTAAAGGACCCTTGGCATCAGACTGTACTCAAGGATCAAATAATAATCTGAACAGCAACCACACAGAATTTTGCCATGAGTCTAGGATGATATTTCACTTTTTCTTCAATTTTTTTTTTAAACTAAGCATATGTCTTCCAGCTAACTCTAGAACAGACAAGGAAATAATGTCCCACGCATAGCTGCATTAAATGTTTTAAAGTAAGATTCTTCTTGGGATATAGATACTATAACTGAAATAGAATAGCCATGTGGGCTCAGGCCAGTAATAATTCAGTCATGCTAAAGAAGAAAAAAAAAAAAAAAGGCAAACTCAGCATTTTTTCTTGTTTTTTGTAATTTAATGAAAGCTTAAGATGGAATTCTGCATTACACATATGAACAAATCACAATGTTAAACACAAAAATGAAGTCTAAAATGTTTATGGAACCAAAGTTAACCTTCATATGTGAAAGAAAGAAACAATTGGTCTCTTCAGCATAACAAAGGAAACAGAATTCCAAAACTGTTCCTGCTCTAACTGCTTTTTCATTGATTCCAAGATTCTACATTATTTGCTCTGGTCAAAAGGGAAATTTGATGGACAAAGGACCTACCTGTTCTACTGTTGCTCTGTCTGACTTGTCTTTGACTCGGTACCTAGCAGAAGTGAAAATAAAATGTTACAGTCTCACATATGAGCTCGGTGCTTTGACAGAGCAAACTGTGACATTCTGTGTCAAAGATAAGACGACAGCCTTAAGAAGTAAGGCTTTCATTTCATACAAAACCAAAGGTTTCTCCTGCAGACAGAGAGATGGAAAGGAAAAAATCAACAAATCACCATCACTAACATCAGAGCCCTTCACTTTCATAGATGATCTTCCTGCTTTTTCTGAATTATGCTCATACAGGAGATCTGTATCTGTCTTTACAACTTAGGGCTATAAGCTGCAGGCCAAAAAACCAAAAATTCTTAAGAAGAAATACTTTTCCCTCACCAAATCATTAGGAGGAACTTTCAAAAGGCCTCCAATACCTTTTTAGCTCAGTGGCTTAAGGATTTCTGTTTAGAAAAAAATGAGTATCAAAGGGTCCTTTCTAGGGGAATGACACCCATCACTTCTGTCTTTTTATACTACACCAACACAATCAGGTGTGCTGACAGTGATAAAAGAAACAAAACTTTGGGATGAATCGGGCAACTGATCTGGAAACCAAAGAGTTGAAGACTAAAGGGCAAACTGCACATAAACTACTTCTAAACTTCATTTTTCTTAACAAACTTACTCAAACAAGGAAATAAGCACTATGCTTCTGGCTTCAAAGTATTTAAGTGAAAATAGAAGCATCATACTCACATGTCTGCTTCCCTCTGTCTAGACTTTTCTGTGACTCTGTTTATAACAGAGTCATCAAAATTCAGCTTATCTGAAAAACACGTAAGAAGAAATGAAAAAACAAAACAAAACAAAATTAAAAAAAAAAAAAAAACCAAAAAAACCAACAACCCCCCCGAAAAAAATAAACAACCCAAAAACAACAAAAAAACCCCAAACCAAAACAAACAAAAAAAAAACCCAAAACCCCAAACCCCAAAGAAGTTTCTACACACCAGGGTTAACTTAGCACTTCTCTGTTCACATTTCAGGGTAGGACTAAGGTCCTAAGGTTACTAAGGTAACAACACAGATGAGTGAGACGATTCCACAGACTTGGAAATGTGATGCCAGTAATGCCTTTTGCATAACATCTCACCACTGAATTTATCTGTTCTTCTCTTATAACAATCAAATACCATTTTTCTTAACACAATAAGCAAAAGCCTCCCAGATAATTTTCAACGTTGCATTTTAAGTGGTGCTTGATTAAATGCTAAATGTATAAAAGCTGCAGTAGTTGGCTACAAATACCAGCAGCCTTCATCCTAGCACCACTCTGTTACAAAGGAAAACCCCACCTCTGATCTCAACCCTGTCAGAAGGTGCCAATCACAGCTATCCCCAGTCCCGACAAGCTGTGCTGAGGAGCCACCTCCATCTCAGGGTAAAAATCAAACCACACCAGCTGGGATGGCAGCTTCTTCACTTAGCACAGGAACTCTGCTCCTGAGAGAGAACTGCTGCATAATGAACCCCCTCCAATAATACAGGGGACTGCATTCATCTAGAAAATGCAGCTGTGGGAATGACCAACATCACAACAGAGCTGATACCCAAACTCCACCCAAACAGCTTGTTCCTACAGAGAATCTACTTAAGAAAGACTTCATGTTGCCTGGAGAAGTCAAGGGGAAAGAAAAAACCCCAACAAAACAGCCAGGTGGTTCTGAAGGTGGAGAGAGAGGGGGATGTCAGCCAGTTCATAGAGACTAAAGGCAACTTCAAGTACTCCAAAGCCATTTTTAATCTCTCTGGCAATGGCTAACTCACCCGTTCCAGTGAGTTCTGGCTTAACATAAACAGAATTAGTCTGAGAATGCCACAGAGTGGTAACTGTTTAAATAACAGACAACGGTGCAACAATACTCACCTAAATTGATTTTGTGTTCAAATTTTCTTAAAACCTTGCCTGCAGGAGTTGACAGTTTCGCTGAAGAGCAATTAGGGGTCTGTCTATTTGCCTGAAATAAAGGATTTGTTAACATAAGTCACATTCTGTACACAGCCCTTTGAAATTCAAACCATATCATTGGAGAACTCATCTCAAATGCCTCTGCCTAAAGCTGTAAGATGAAAAACACATGGGATGTAAGGAAGCAGACATGGATTAACACCAGATTTTACTTAAATCAAAAAAAAAAAGAAAATACAGGTAACGCATCAGTTAAAATTATAAAAATTAACCAAACAAGAGTTATTTTTAGTCTAGTAAGCTACAAGTCTGTCACACAGCACATTTTCTGTCTGTAAAAGGAAGAGAACGGAAGACAGAAACAAGGAATAAAGTAAGAGGGGGAAAATGCACAGATAATGACTGAGAAACTTTCCAAGATTCTGTCTTTTCTTACGTGTAGTCCTCCCCAAACACAACTAACACCTGAACATGATTTCACCAACACTGAACAGCCTAAACCTCTAAATAAAGGCAAGAATACACCACCCAGGACAAGTGTTGCCAGACAGGCTATGCTATGATGAGCACCACTCTGATTTCTCTCAACTGTTCTGCTATGTTGGTATCAATGAGGTTTTGAGCCTCTAGTGTCCAAGCTGATGTGAGAACTAGCACCCTTCTTACCTTCATGAGTGCCTTTCATTCTGCACAACGCCACAGTTTCTATGCCAACACCATGCACTCTAAATTAATTCACTTCAAGCACCCTCCGCTATTTCCTGTGCTTGTATTTTTCTTTGCTTTCTTCACTATTAAGTCAAAAATAGAACTGGTTTCACCCTGGATATGACTAGGAGATAGTCTAAAATAAATAGAAAGGCTGAGGAAGATGCTCAGAAACACAGAGGACAGATATCAAAAAGTAAGGATCATCTGTAGAGATCTGGGTGAGCAAAGAAAGAAAAGTTGAGAAAGGTAAGGAAGAGAAGGAAACTGCAGGGACAAAGAGAACCCAACAACAAGGTTTGAGACAAGAAAATTAAATGGAGCTCTGTACACATACAGCATGTCAGGGGAACAGATGCAAAGGAAGGAGATTCTCTCATAGAAAAATTTCTGCTTGCATTTGTCCTCAACATAACACTAACAACAAACAAAGCCTCCAGGCTGGCCCCATTAGCTCTTGGGCACCTTCAAGGCTCACAGAATAGCCTTCAACATACCTGTGGATTGCATCCACCCACAGCACTGTGGCGTTTCGTGAGTCTTCCCACCTCATCGTCCCAGTCCCAGTCTTCATCTTCCTCTTCATCATCGTTGTCATCATCACCATCTCCTTCCTCAGCATTAACTTCTTCACACGTGCATAACTGGCACTTCTCAGGGACCTCACCCTCTTTACACGTTTCTGTGTCTTCTGCAGACTCACTTAAAAGAAACACAGATGGCTCTATAACTAAAAATGACTGTTACAGTCACCAAAATTTCCATACACTTATCTCCATAAATGATTTTACATTTTCACTCGTGTTTTAGGTCCAGTTCTGAGGCCCTCTATACAGGAAGGATACTAAGGTGCTGGATCAGGTCTAGGAAAGGGAAATTAAGTTGATGAAGAGTCAGAAGCACCAATGAAGAGCAACTGAGAGAGCTGGGGGTGTTTAGCCTGGAGGAAAGAAGGCTCAGGAGGGACCTTATCACTCTCTTAAAAGGAGAAAGGAGGCTGTAGCCACGTGGGGGTCAGTCTCTCCTCCTACGCAACAAGTGACAGAAAAAGAGGACATCGCCTAAAGTTGCACCAGGAGAATCTGGAAGGATTTCTTCACAGAGAAGGTGGTTAGACATTGGAATGGACTGTCCAGGGACGTGGTAGAGTCACCGTTCCTGCAGGTATTTGAGTAAGAACTGGACTTGTTACTCAGTGCCATGGTCTAGCTGGCACGGTGGTGTTGAGTCACAGCTTGGACTCGATGACCCCGGAGGTCTTTTCCAACCTAACTGATGCTACGATTCTGTAATGTCAGTAATGTGTCCCGGTTTTCTGCCAGGACAAGTATGCTCCAAAGCAGCACACATACTGGAAAAGGGAAGCCGAGCGACACATGCAGCCTTTCCCCTCACCTCCCCCACTAACCGGGCAGCACCACCCCCTCTCCCTTCCCCGCTGCCGGGCAAGTCCCAGGGGCGCTCCCCGTCCCGCTCCGCGTGTTCGCCCGGCCGCGCCCGAGGCCCGGCCCCCCCAGCGCCCCCACCCCCTGCCCCCGGCGCGCCCTCACCTGTCCGAGCAGTCCGCATCGTCGAACTGCCCGGGCACGACCTGGCTCATCACCAGCGCCCGGTAATCCATGGCGGCGGGCAGGAGGCAGGAACCGGGACGAGCCGGGAAGAGCCGGGATGCCCGCGGGACGCAGGCGCCAGCCCCGCCGCTACGGCGCCACCAGAGGGACCAAAAGCAGCGAGTGCGAGCGCGGCTGGGACGGACCCGCCCCGGCTCCGGCCCCCGCTCCCGTCCCCGCCCGCTTCCCGATCTGCCGCGAGGGGAGAGCCTGGCGCCGGCAGTCGGGGGAATGTTTACAGGGACTTGCAGTGAGGAATTGCTTCACACTGAAAGAGGGTAGGGTAGATTAGGTGTCAGTTAGAAATTCTTTACTTCCAGGTTGGTGAGGAAGTGGAACGTGTTGCTCAGAAAAGTCGTGGATGCTCCATCCCTGGAAGTGTTCAAGGCCAGGTTGGATGGGGCTTTGAGCAACCTGGTGTAGTGGAAGGTGTCCCTGCCCACGGCAGGGGGGATGGAACTCAATGATCTTTAATGTCCCTTCCAGCCCAAACAGTTCTGTGATTCTGTGCATCCCCAGCACCTACCAATACATCAATACTGAACTGCGGCACATCGGTATAATATTAAATAATATTTTTTAAAAAATTAAAAAGAATGTGTTTTCAAGCCCTCATCTCTTGACTGGGAATGAGCATTCCTGCCACAGATTCGTGGTTGTTTCCCCAAAAACACAAGTGATGATCCGTGTCCTCTGTAGTAGATACTGAGAAGTTTTATTTGGTATACTCTGAAATATTAAATTCCAATCTTTAGTAAAATAAAGCTCTAATTGAAGCCAAAGGAATTCGAAATTTGCAAGCCTGGCTTGAAGCCATCTTAGCTCCTAATGCCCCTTGCATTGAATAACATTATAATCTCATTAATCATATAATGTAGGATTAAGAAAATAAAAGTGAGTGCTGGGCTTTTGCTAGCTGGTATGTAAAGGTAACATTTTAAAATGTAGTCTCTTTTTTGTTTGTTTGTTTTATGTTTTCCCATTATGCAAGTGGCATGTATAAAAGCTATGAAAAACCTGTGATTGTGCAGAAAACATGGATACTTGTGCAGAGCTACCTTTAAAAAAGATTTAATACAATAGGTGTCATTTGCAACACTTCCACAAAGTCAGCTTTTTTCCCCAATGCTCAGCCACCTACAACAGAAATCGGATTTAAGATCACCTGTTTACTGATCTTCTTCCTAGACCCAGGTGTTGGAGGATGCTTAATCCATGTGGGTTAAGCCATGTGCATAGAGAAGGCACTGTTCTACAGGATTATTTCACTCTCTAATAAATTATTCAGGGCTCTTAAGTAAACATATCCATTTATTGTAATGACAAGGGACTGTGTGAAATATAACACTGCCAGAGGGTTTCCACACTCATTTTTATTCCTTCTATGCTTCAGGCTTTCATAACTTTTTCTACAGCACACTTTTTGTTCCAGGTTTTAGAGCTCCTTTGGAAGCAGGTACAAACTGTTCTACAAACAATTCATCTGCAACAGGGTTTAGAGAAACAGTCCACTAGGCAATGGTGATACTTTCAGAAGGAGAATGGGGAAAAAGGTGTCAGAGATCTACCAGTTATCACCCCTAATCCATGGGAGGGCAGACATCTATCAGACTATGCATTTAGCTTGGACCACTGCAGCTCCATGTTCCCTGTCGCACAAGATTCCTCAGAAAATACCACCTCCCTTACTCTTCCTGTGGCTACATTATTATATTTCCTGAAGATTAAGAGTCAAAATGTTTGTTCACACCTGAATATCCACTAATTCTGTACTTAATGTGAAAAATTATGTAGGACAGCTATATATTCTGGTTCACACTGAAGCTGGGAAACTGGGTACAGAGACCATACTCAGAATCCCTGGAAGAAGTGACTTGAGAGGATCACCAACAGCTTCCTTTTCATATTTGCAGGATGGAATTTACAACTCAGCGGCAAGAAAAGACACTGCCTGCCAGCTCTGTGAAGCAACCTGTGCTCCCAAGCCCATCTTGGAAAATCTGACATGCAGTATGTTCTTTTTGGTGAGGCTGAACATGAGAGAGATTTCAGCTGCAATGTGCTAGGATGAGCATGTTATAATGACATTTATCTATCACATTCTCCTCCCCTGCCAAACTATGCCAGGCAGTATTTGGTAGTTCTAAGGATCTGTCTAAAAGATCTTTAGCTGTTGCAAAGCCCATTTAAATCAACAGACTTTGTTAGATTTTGAGGCCAGCTCTTACTGCCATGGCATGAATGAAGCACAAGAACAATACAGACTGTACAGAGCACAGGGAGACATGAGAAGGGGGAATAAAGCATATGGTCAAGGGACTGTTAGATGATTGACATAAAAACCAATCTGAAAATGGAAAATGGCATCTGTATCCTGAGCAGTTATTACAGCAACACAGCAAGTGACCAAGATCTTCTCTATCTCATGCAGTGTGATGGATATTTCAATATTCTAGGCTATATTTCAACTTTATACAAGACATTGGTTTAAATGGAATAGGCACACATATATATGAAAGAGAAATTAGCTAATATGATACTTGAATACTGCTGTGAACATTCATGTAGTTCCATCATGTTTTTGATAGAGGACTCTTGATGAAAAAGGATACACACTGAGGAGGCCAAGTGATACATTCATTAAGTTCTAAGCAAACTACCTGTTTTCTCAGCTGTATTATCTCCATGAATATTCTCTGAAAACACTCTAAAAGATATATGGACTCTTTTGAGTCCATATAAATTTTAGATCCAACAGAGCTCTAAGCCATAGAAATGCTTGCTATAGAACCAACATACCTTTCTGCATAGTTGATTGGAAGGAGTCTTTGGGTGTGGATACATTTTTCCCAGAGGAAGAATCCCTAGGCAAGGAGGAACAACCACATCAAAGGAGAATGTTGGGCTGGCAAAAAGAAAACAATACCAAAAAAGAGTGCAGGAGCCAGGGAGATGTTTCATTGCCAGAATAAATGTCTGTTAAGCCTGTTGCAGGTCCTCATGAAGAGCCATTTGCAGAAATGTGGGCTCACTGCTGGATTATATTATTAAAGTAGCCTCCAAAACAGACGTGTCTCATTTTCTCACTCAACCCCCTGTCTCTCTATTCAAGACCTACTCAGGTTTTGATACTGAGAAACAATTTCCTGGAGAAGATAACTTGAACTTGGCTAGCAGAACCCCTTTTCCAGGAGGAGCCATGGTAAGATTCCCTGCTGCTTGAATGGAAGCTTGAATGATGAAAATACCCTTCTCTGATAAAATTAGTAGTAGTGGGGTTTTTGCACCTATCTGGCAAAATTTTACATGTAGGTGTTGGGCCTCACAGATGTATAACATAAAAGAGAAGTGCTAAGAATACCAAATGCTGGTGCTGGAGTTGTACCTTGAATTAACTGAGTATATGAATGTAGGGAGTAATGCATTTGCATTGCAGTTCCCATTCTGATTACAAATTATTAAAAATTTTAATTAATATTTAAATTAAATTATGTTTAACTACAGTTATTACAAATTTAAAACATTAAATTAAAATTTAAAATTAAAGAAGTTACAAATTACATGCTTTTGGTAGGCAGCCACTGGATAACACATAAAGCCTCCAAACAATCGGAGAGAGAATAATGTGAGTGTATAATCTGATTCTTTCCATGAGAACACAGGGCACATATCAGGCCTAATACAGTCAAACAGAGAAGTGAAAATAGGTATAAAGAACAGTGTAATATAGTACAACAAAAGAAGAAGTACTCTCAAAAGGTTTCCACCAGCATCCAAGATGCTTTTTCTTTTTTCTGGTTTTCTTTTTTTGTCAGTTACAGGTGGTGTAAGAAAAAAACTAAATCAAAACATTTAAACATGGTGGATCAAACTCCACTCCTGTTTATTACTAAATTTATTAAAATATCTAGGAAATTCAGTTAAAAATGTATAGGCTTCTTCCAACAGACTAACTCAGTAGCATTTCAAACATCATTTTTGCCTTCTTTCTTTGTCTTCAGTGAGTAAAATCTCCCTTCAATCAGCCTTCTCAAAATTCAGTAAAGAAAGCAATTCATAGAGCATGGAAGACTTTTTTATTTCTTCTTTCTTTAATATTAAGATTTCTTTTTCTTGATTTTCTTGATGATAACCAAATGGGTTAGCTAACAGATGAATTTTGATTTCTTGGTGGGTTTTGTTTCCTTTTTTTAAATTCTTGCTTTAAAATCAGGGATTACTGTACATTAGGCCAGTTTCTGAAAATTAGACTCTTTAGACTTGTCACTCCACTGGAACTTGATGCAGGTGCAGGGACTGTAGGCACTGTAGAAGGGTGAACTTCTTCATTTTCATAATTTTGTAATTTTGCCCACATTGACTTGTCTTCACAGATGAAAAATTTTCGCAGAAGTTGGTGAAAAAATAGTCTGCATAAACTGGACAGAGGGTGTCACCTCTTGTTTTGCAATAGCAGAATGACACAACTCCATCGGTACAGTGACAGTATGGCTGGAGTTCACTCAAATTTGTCCTCATTTGCTTTCCCACCTTCTCTGAATAGAATGCTGTCAAGCCATGTGACCTCTCCTTCTTCTTATTAGTTGACGGTCAAAAGTGTTGTTCCCCCCAGGAAATGCTGAAAGTTGGTATGGACTCTTTATGCCAGCATTTTATGATATTACTTGCTGCCAAGGAAGAATAAAAACAGGGAGATTAAATGAAGGGATAAAGAGGATCCCAGTAAAGGGGATCTCTCCACTCATAGAATTGGGAAATCCTTATAGCTCCTTGAACACAGCCCAATTTTATCATCCTTTGCCTTCTTTATGTATAGCATGATTTAGGTGGAGAGTTGCGTGAGAGTCATATACACAGTAGGATGTTGTTCATTAAGCTTGTTAGCACATGCAGGGATGTGTGCTTTAATCTTTAAACCACTCTTAATTTTACAGAAGTTACTTTTTGACCATTGTGTCCTTCGAAGTTCCAGTGATACAACTTTGTTTCGCTCCTCAGAGCCGGAACAGGATGATGCTATCTCCACAGAGCTCCTATCTCCGTCTTATCTCCTCCTTCAGCCAACTCAGCCTGTCTCAGTGTCAGCTACACAAATCTCCATCGGCAAGGATAACATGGAATGCACACAGTGTATCCACAGAGAGTAAACCTCAGCCCTTGCCTGACTCCTTGGTCATCATCCTACAGCACTGAGGGAGAAAAAGGAGGATACACACAAAAATGGCTCCTGTCCTTGCAAACAAAATTCCAGGGAGAAAGGGATGACAAGCTGGCAGAAAGTCAACAGCCACTATCTAAATATAACAAGCTGGCTCCTTGGCTTAAAATTCTCTAAGCAGAACTTGAAAATGAGCAAGCTGAGATGAAGAAAACACAGCAGCAGGTTTGTGAGTTCAGAAGGGAGAACCAAAAGCTGCAGCAACAGAGGGTGAAAGAGCAAGGACAAAACCACATCCTGCAGCTCGAAACCGATGGAAAGATATATGATACAGAGAACCACAGACAGCTACAGCATAATTCAGTCTGATACTGTATGCACCAAAAATATCTACAATGCACAATCCCAATTATTATGTGCAGCAGTTCCCAGTTGCCAGGTACAGCAGTTCCCCGTCCCTTCTAGGGATAAACTTCCACAAATTCCAGCTGAGGGTTCTGTCCAAAAAGCTACCTTAAGAACTTTAAAGGTAAGATGGTGTTCCTGAAGTCCTTTACTGGATTTGAGTTCAAGTATGGAATTCTGTCTTACGCAGCTATTTATACAATAATCTAATTTCAAGCACTGATGAAACACTTTGCAATTTACTGTTTCAAGTAAACAAGGGAATAAAAAGTTATGATAATGAACTTTTTTTACTTCTTCGAGGGGAAAAGGAAGGAAAGGATCAGAATGTCAATGTTGCATAGTTTGTTACCTTCTTTCTTTCTTCAGCTTTGCAGAAGCTTGCAGATAGTTTGTCTGTGTGTTGCATGGGTTGGGGAACATTCAAAATTGGACACAATATTCTAGATGCACTCCAATAATGATTAGAGATGTAGAAGTCACTCACAAAGCAAACAGATCTGCTTTGTTCATTTCCCATAGCATCAAGTGTAACATCTAGAAATCATTCTTCAATTTTCTTTTTTCTTTCTTTGACATTGACAACTCTATCTTGGCCAAAGGTGGTTTTCTTACTTATTGATTACTCCACATGCAATTACATGTACATGTTCTTTTACTGGCTATATTTTATTTGCCTGTTGCACTTTAGGCTTAAGATAAAATTTTGCTTTCGCCATATGTGACGATTCTCACAATGGTAAAACCAAGAGATTGGAGGTTGCTTGGATGTACTCAGTGCTGCTAACAAATACTGCTGTAGTATATGCAGTTCACTCCCTGGGTGAGGAAGACTGGACTTATGAAATCCAGGTACACAATATTATATATTTTTGATTATAAACTGCAACACACAATGACACAAATCCACCAAACAGCCAGCCTGTCACTGAATTAGTAGCAATAATTAACTTGCAGTGTAGAATAAAAATAGCTTTTTATCTTTTCATGTCAACAATTTTGTTTCTACTCTTCATGCAGAGGCAAGAGAGAAAATCTTGTGGCTAAAAATACTCTGTATGCTTTAAGTTGTATATATTGCAAAACCATCACCTCAACCCAAGTATTGCACAGAGTCTTAAGCTGGGAAACCTTGGACAAGGCCAAAGGGAGCTCTGAGGTTCCTTTCCTGTTACCATCATGTGGAGCATATGGAATCTATAAATCTGATTAAGAAATCATGGTTAGCAATGACCAATTTATCTAGACTATTAGAGTTTTCATTTGACTTTTTTCTATTTCACAAAAACCCCTATGTAATTATTTAGCCAACTTTGTGGAATTCAATTTTCCATATATTTCTGTGAGAGAGATCTCCAGAGAGGTATCCCTCTCCTTTTTTTTTTTTTTTCCTTAGATAAAATATAAAATCTGTGTGTGGTTGAGACAATTTTAAGCAATAGGGTAGCTAAAATTCCTTCCTGAAAAAACCCTGGGAAAGCACCAACCTTCAAAGAACCACCACAATTCAGGCAAAAATTTGGCAGATCTCATTAAGAGCTCCTGTGAACACTGCTTTTTCTCCTGTACTACCACCAGAAGCAGCTGACAGGACTTCCAGGGATGAGGGTTACTGTATGACTCCTTTCTGCCAGCATCAATTTCCAATAAGTTAATTCCCAACAGTAACAATCAGTGGTGAGAAAGAATAATGTCATCTTGACAGGTCCAAGTGGGAGATTCTCACTGGTATTATTAATAACTACCACATACAGTAACTGCTTGTAATTTTGAAAAGTACTATAGAAATTAAAAGAAAATAAAAAAAGCCCTCAGAACTCAATATCCACAGAATTATTTCTCTGGACTACAAAAAGTAATAAAGAAATAAATCTTGGTACCATTTTTTAAAAAAAGCATTAATATTCCGTCTTCTGATTTCAGTGGGCATGATGTAATATGGAAGGGTACAAAATCGCCACCTGTAAGAGAAAAATTTGGAGAGATTTTGACAGTTTCCGAAAGCAAAAAAATGACCTTGTCTCCGAGCCCCAGAAGGTTTCAGAAAAAAAATAGCAAGGAAAAAACAACAGATTACCTTTTTGGGGTGCACTGGAATAGGGGGTTACTTATCAAAACTATTGCATTGACCTGAAGAGAACTGAGAAGGATGCAGTTCTTGGCATGTGGTAGCAAATGCAAAGTAGTAACACCTAGAGCAATGTCCACAGAAAAACAACTGAGAAAAAAAAGCCCTCCAAACATTTTGCTAACATGCTAAAATTCCAGGAAAACTCAGGGGACAAGTAAGAAAGTGATTGTCCTGACTGTCCTAACAAAATTTCCTGCTACAATACAAGCAAGATTTCTATCATATTATTATTAATAACATGATATTATTAATAATAATATCATATTATTATTAATAATATCATATTATATTGCAGCCAGCTTTTTCCTGACATATCTAGGTATGCCATACAAAAGTGAGGAGCAGGAAGCAGAAAACAGGCTAGGACTGTATGTGTGGCACTGCTCCTAAAAGTGCTTTGCTGAATTCATAGAAGGCACTGAGTAAACAATGAAGAGGCAGTCCAGATGATTCTTGAACCCTTGGCCATGCCAACAGCAAGTACTGTTAGCAAAATAATAAGTGTCTACAAAGACAGTTACTTGCCTTTTGCTGATATCTTCAAAGAGGAAACAACGTATCTGGGAGATTCATTTAAGAAGCTCAAAATGGAAATGTAAGGTAAATATTACTTACAGATCACTGACTAGGAATGCTCCCCCTTTTAGTAATACATGTTATGAAACTGAAGGCATATCTCCTCCTAACAGTTTTATGTGTAATTTCTGACTGAAAGTCTTCCCTTAAATGCCAGGATACCATGCTTGTACGTGACTGCAATCACATTCCCAGGGGCAATGTGAGCTCCAAGTGAACACCAGTCTTCTCAGAATTAGCATCCAGCATAACAGATGTCAAAGCTCAATGTCACAATAGTGGCACATATTGTCAACACTTATTTTATTATGCCTGTGAATGAACACGTGGAGCAGTCCATGCAAAAAGAAAAAGAAAAAAAAAGCCCCTGAAGCTTGTTTCAGGTTTCATAGAGAATTTTCTTTCAAATTATAACTTCTTTAATATGGGTAGAATACTTAGCACAAAAGAATGCAGCCTTATAGGCTTTTAGGTACAGCTGTAACATTGAAGTCAGCCTTGGCTTAGTGTGTTGCTGAAGCTAGTCAAGGTACAACTATTTTCAGATACACTTTTAATTATCACCTTTCACCTTTGTTTCTGTTGTCCCCACAACATACAAACCCAGTAAGAGCACCATACAGGTTAATTAACTGGTAACATCAAGAACAGTTCTCTCAGATGGAAAAGCAGCACTTAAAGTACATAGTCACTGTGTAGAAAGCACAAAATGTTTCAGATCCTGCAGTGCTATATAGGAAACCTCCTACAGCATGCCAGTACTCTTTTACTTTTCTGAGGAAAAAAATAATTATCTGCTTTCCCCCCTCAAAAAAACACCAACTCCTCCAAAACAACCAAACCACAACTAGGATAAAGACATCACCACCTGGTGAAAGACCTTCACCGAAAAAGTAGCATTATACCATTCAGTGGATATTATCTGACTAGAAATACTTTAACCAGTAGCAATGAATGTTTTCCAGTGTTCATATTTATGTGTCACTTTCAGGCAACATTTAACAGCGTTTCAGTAACATTTTCAGCATGTTAAAATAAGATTAAGCTTAGCTGGAATGGTTACTTCTGATAATTTTTTTAGTGTAATTTGCAGGTTCAAAATCAAATGAGTGAAAATGAGAAATAAAAGCCTCAAGACTACATTTACCATTGCCATAACAGCAAGCTGCAGATGCCAGAGTGACAAATTAAAGTTGCCTCAAAATACAGAATGTATCTTAACACTACTCTTGTTTCATTTTACCCTGTATGCAAATTGCTGAATAAACTGTGTGAGAAAAGAGAAAGCAAAGAGGCTGGCTTGGACCTTGGCATTTTCTTTTTCACTGAATATTTTGATTGTAGGGCTTGGGAAAACTCTCCATTTTCACATCCCTTGCATCGCATTTAACAAAAGGTCTACTGAGATAAAAGCAATGTATCAGTATCATATTCATTGCCTATCATGCTTTGGGAAATTTTCAATTGAACCGTCAAATATATGACTCCAAACCAGCTATTCTAGTGCAGCATGGAATTACGAGATTTCGATAGCACCTTTGTTTCAGTAATATGTTTTATCCTTGGTCTTTCCAGAGGTATGTTAGTCAACTTCTCATAGAATCACAGAATATTCTGAGTTGGAAGGGATCCACTGTTGTCCAGAAAAACTGGACTCATTACCTGGTGTGCAATAAGCCGATAATTACACACTTGAGAGAGCCATTGATAATTTTTTTCAGAGTTGCTCCAGCCTGGGTGCTCAGTGGTATTCCACAAATCAAGCACAACAACTTAACCAAACTTTTCACTATTTATACATTTTAACAAACAAAGGCATTAATGTTCATTATCTACAAGTTACATATTTCTCTTACTAAGCACTATTCTATCTTTTATTGGTTACTGAGTCTCTCACTTATCATGCTAATTAATCCGCATGCTCGGTCCTTCTCTGCTTAGGAGTCCGGGGCTTTCTGGGGTCCGTGGTCCGTGAGTCGGTGGCCGTGATCTGCACCTGCTAGAATTGCCTTTTATCCACCCAAAGCTGATTCAGCAAAGTTGCTGGGTTTATTAAGTTTCTTACTTATCTTGGGAGTTCTGCCAGATGTCCTTGTGGCCTGTAAATTCTGCATTCTTTGTTTCCACTATTACTGCTACATCCTTCTTCCCAGGCTCTGCCCAGGACTGAGATCATTGTAGCACATCAAGGCCTAAACCTCAACAAGGCACTTCTACGGACGAGTCATTTGTCTTTCTAACACCTGGACATCACACAGAGCTTGCTTGTTAGCTGCTGTTTCACAGATTACATCTTCAAATCCCACATTTTCCGGCGCCACGAGTATCGTCCAAGTCCAGCCCCCGGCGCTGCGCAGGACCGAGGATGGCACTGCGCGCCTGCAGCGCTGTCCGAAGGCTCCTGGCACGGGAGGTTCGGCGCTACCGGCGCTTCCCGGGAGCGGCACCCCGGGCCGGGAGCGCAGGAAGCGCCGCCCCCGCCGGGCGCTCACGTGGCCGCCGCGCCTCCTGCCCGGCCGAGCCACGTCCGCGGGGGCGGAGCGGGGCGGGCACGGCCCCGGATGGAGCAGCGGGAGGAGGTGGCTCCAGCTGCCGCTCCAGCCCCAGCGCCCGCTGCCGCCGCCATTTAGACGTTCCCGCCGCGGCAGCCAACGCTGGGACAGGGTGCGCGGGAGAGGTTTGGTCGCTGCGGCCGCCGCCATCAGCATCATCGCCATGAGCCGCCTGTCGCAGCTACTGCTGCTCGCCCTGCTCGTCTTCCCCGCCGCGCTGCTGCTCGGGGGCGCCCGCGGCGGCCCAGGTGAGGGCGGGCGAGTGGCCGTCGCTGCCCGGGCGCGGGGAGGGGGCTGGTGGGTGTGTGCGGGTGTGTGCGGGGGTCTCCGTGGCGCAGCGCGGAGGGGGAGCCGCTCCCGCCGGGCCTGCGGAAGCTCTGCCGGGAGGCGGCGGCGGCTCCGCTCATTCATCGCCCCGGACGCCCGTGCACGTGGCCGCCGCCGCCGGGGCTCCGGCGCCGGGCCCGGTGCCTGCGGGGCCCCGACCCCGTCCGAGGGCGCCTGGCGGGTGCAGGGCCGCGCTCCGGCCCGTCCCGGCGCAGCGACCCGCGGTGTTGGGCAGGGCCCCGCGGGCACAGGCCTCGGGCCCGGCCGTGACAGCGGCCCGGGAGAGCCGGAGAGCCCCGCCTGAGGTGGTGGCAGCGGGTTTGTCCTTCTCCCCTCTCGCCCGCGGTGCTGGTTCCCACATTCCCTAGCAGATGCGCTGGCTGCCACCCTGCCTTCCCACCTCGTCTGCCGCCACCCCCCGAGTGTCCTTGGCGACACCGAGGAGCGCTAATCTCTGTTTACGCTGTGGCGTTATCTGATTCACGATCTGGAAATTGCTCCCCTATTACTAAGTTTGGGAAGGCAGGAGGGGTGGGGAAGGCTTCTCGCCCAGCTCCTGCAGTGGGCTGCAGCACGCCCCGTCTGAGAGTCCCTTCCCAGAGCTCTCCGTTCCCGCTGTTGCCACATCATCAGCCCCTCTGACATCCCTCGAAAAGACCGTAAAGGGTCTGCGGGTGTGCTGGGCAGCAGATGGTAAAGGGTGCCTACAGCCTAACTACAGGCTGTTCATTTTTAATTTAAAACCCCCCACCTGTAAGAATTTTTATCGAAATTGAATTTTTTACCCACTTACAAACTTTAAACATCAAATGAAATCACGGTAGTTAAGTCTTAGGTTAAGTATTGCACATGGTCGAGCAAAAATCTTTGAGTGTTCCTTCTGAAGACACTTGAGAAAAGAGGTTGTGTTTGCTCTTTCTAGCACTGAGTGGCAGTTCTTAAGTCCTTGGATAACTTGTCATGCTCGAGGTTTCCTATTTCCCATGAAGATTATCAAATTTTTCTTTTATATTTTGTATTTATAGCAGCTAGGTCTTTTTTCAGGCCCATGTAAATCAGTCATCCATTCATTTCTACTCTTTCATAGTCAGAAAATGTTACACTTATTAAAAAAAAAAAAAAAAACTGTAGTTTTGTGCACATGTTTTAGATCTCAGCCTTGCTTGCATGTGCTCTGAACTGCAAACAGACAGACCTTTGTCCCGTGGCCAATATTTTCATTAATCATATTTGCTCAGTGTTTGAATGTATGAGGCTTGGCTCCATGGAAGCAAAGAGGCAATGGACTATCAGATCGCACTTTTATCTTGGAGCCTTGCTCTAGGTCACGTTTTTTTTCTGACTGGTGTCATGGTTCTGTTGGCTATATGGCTAAATACAATATTGAGGAGATCATGGTAAAAAACCCATTCTTTATGTTTCAAAACTTGAATGAAATGACGTACAAAGAAAAAAGTAACTTTTTAGGTACCTTTCAAAGTGTTCTGTTATCACTGTACTTATAACTTTTTAGACTTGCTAGTCTTAGAAGAAACAGTACTTACTAAATTAATTTCCTGGCAGTACCAATGCCTTATTTTCACTTTTGTAATTGCAAAATTAAATTATTTTCATATGTTAACGTGTTCAAAATTTGAACAGTAGCTTCTAAGGTAAGTTGGTTGCCTTCTGCAAGTGTAGGCATTACTGTGTGAATGCTGAACTTTTTGTCATCCAGCTGTAAATTTTTGGTTTTGAACTTAGTGGCAGATAAGTGAGAAAGCTTTTAGCGAAGGAGTAAGGCTGAAAGATCAACGCAGACGTCATTTGAATAGGAGATTTTTGCAACTGAGGCTTCAACATACTGTATTGGACAGGTTTTGAAGAAGTTCCTCAAACATTAGTTTGAGAATCGTACTTAAACATCAGGTTTTTTGTTGATTACCTAGACATTTAAACACATCTTGTGTTTGCATTTTGTTTTGGTAGGTTCGGGTTTATTAGTTGCAGCTCAAGATGCTACAGAAGATGAGGAAGCTGTGGAAGATACTATAGTTGAAGATGAAGATGATGAAGCTGAAGTTGAAGAAGATGAGCCAACAGACTTGGTAATTGTACATGAATGTTATTTCAAAAGTGTGAATTAGACCAGAAGTGCTTGAAGCTGGATAACATAAATAATTGAGTTTACTTACATTGCTTTTTTTCAGGTAGCTGTTTCCATGTATCTGATTAAGCTTGTGTTCAGTTTGAAGTGTCAGAAAGATTTATTTTTTCTTTCTGAGTTACCAGTTGAAAAACCACATGGGGACAACCTGATTTCTGACTATCAAAACTGTAGGCCACAAAAAAAACCCCCAAAAAAACAAACCCAAACCGCACCAAATGAGAGAACCACGTTCTCATAGGAGCCCTCTGTAGTTCTTTTCTATCTGAAGCTGCACCTCAATAAACTGAGAAGAACACTGGGAGACAGAACTACTTTATTCTGACTTCTTTGATACTGATTTCTAAGGGATAACAGAGTCCTGGTTCTTAGTTAAGCTCAGAATGAATTCTGAAACCCTTGTTAAAAAAATACAGCTAACTAAATTTACAACACCAATTCAAAAAATTACCCAAAAATTCACAAACAAAAAAGTTAAATGTTTTACATAGTTTTGTGATCTGCTTATAGCAGTTGAGTGTTAGACTTGCTGGACACATAGTGTGCTTAGAGTAGTGCAAAATTTTCTCAAATCTCTGATGTACATTGAGGAAGTTTGGAATATTAGTAAGAGAAGACATGAATAATAAAAATGCAGATTTGGTGAAGTGCTGTTTCATTCTATGAGATTTTACTGCTGTTGTTAAGTCAATGAACTTACGGTTGACCAGCTTTGCTAAGTTATAGAAAGTGTACTATGTCAGTACTGACAGAATATAATTAAAGAACCTTTTGGATGTAATTTCCTTTTAATAAATAGTCTATGACTCAAGTACAAAACATGGTGCTTTTTAGGCAGTTTCTTTTATTTGTCACTGAAGTAAAAGATAGGGTTTTTCATAGCGTCTTGTAATCAAGATGATACATGCTCAGCTCTGGCTCCCTAGTTCGTGGTACGTGTATGACCGATCCCGTAGGATTTCCACTGCTTCAGGAGGTTGTGTAGCAATTAGCCGAGACTATTCAGTACTGGGTCAGCCTTGTTTCTGTTTGGTGGGGATGGTGATGATCCTATGATCCCCTTGTGGGAAATAAGCCCTAAATGCTTGCATTTGTCAAATTAAAAAGTGAATCATCACAAGGTGAACTTGAACAAGTGAGTCCAGGGTAGTTCCCCCTAGTTACATAGTTCCAATAGCCTAGCCATTTCCAGGCATACATAACACTTAACTAATTAAAATTGAATGGAAAGCTGCCATAAACTCTCCCTGTAGTGAAAGTAACTCATTTGTTTTATGGCTGTCTTTGTATTGGAAATGCTTGTTTTCTAACTAGAAATAGCTTAGATGTGAACACTTAACATTTAGATTCTATTCTGTTCCTTCCACCCCCAAACAGAAGCCTTACTGATGCTTTTTGATTCTAAACCCTTCAATAGAGCTAAATGTAGTTCAGATTAGTCACTGTGTCAGATGTAAGAAGTAGAAAGATAAATGCTGAAGGGATGCTCATCAAATCTAGCAGGAGAACAGACTATGTGCTAATCCTGCAAGAGCGGGATTTGGTACAAATACTTGCCACTGTTGCATGCTTTGACACATGGGATTCTCATGAACCAAGCATGGTTTTTGCTTCACTGTTCATTATAGGATTTTTCAAAAAAGTCTCTTGTCTTAGACAGAAGAAAAAGAGGAAGAAGACTTGTCAGGAGAACCTAAAGCCTCACCTAGTGCTGATACAACCATCTTATTTGTGAAAGGTGAAGGTAAGAGTCTTCTGCTGATCTACCGTTTTCTTTACTGTTGCTTAGAATACATCAGTGTTTGCCTAAAACAGTGAAGCTCTAAAACCACAGAGTCTGTCCTAGATGCTGTCTGTTTAGAATTGGCTGTGTGTGGTGCAGGAGGTTTCTAATGGTTGAATATCTTTTGTTTTTGTGTGTGTTTCAGACTTCCCAGCAAACAACATTGTAAAATTTCTAGTGGGCTTCACCAATAAGGGCACAGAGGATTTCATTGTCGAGAGTCTGGATGCTTCTTTCCGGTACCCTCAAGACTACCAATTTTACATCCAGAACTTCACAGCTCTGTCTCTGAACACAGTGGTTCCACCACAGAGACAAGCCACGTTTGAGTACTCCTTCATCCCTGCTGAGCCTATGGGTGGTCGTCCTTTCGGTCTGGTTATCAATCTCAACTACAGAGATGCAAATGTAAGCCTGGTGCTCTAATTAATTTGAATCTTTCTAGTTCATCTGGAGGTGTCAGGAGGGAGCTACTTAGTCAAGTACCTCCCCAGAAAGTGAATAGCCTCTGTAGCATTTAAGCAAATCAGTAGATACATAGGCATAACAAGTGACTGCCTGCATGCACTTGAAGTTGTATTAGCAGTGGAAGCTGGAGTGCTTAAGAACTGTAGTAGGCAAGAAAACGTTTGTGCTTTTATGTGTTGAGTGAAGCTAGCGCAACTTAAAACCTTAAGAAAGTCTTGTGCAGGAGTTGCTGCTTTCTAGAATTTCTCCAGGAACATGGAAACATTTGTGTTTGTGTTGAAGAAACGAATTTATAACGTTATGTGCAAACTTTGTTCTAGGGCAATGTTTTTCAAGATGCTGTCTTCAATCAAACTGTTACAATTATTGAAAAAGAAGATGGGCTGGATGGAGAAACGTAAGGAGACTGGAGATACAGGTTTAGCTGGTGCACTGGTAGAAGAGGTTGTTGGTGGTGCCAGTGAAAATACTTCTCGTATTGTCATTTTATTGAATGTTAGGTCTACTGTGTTTTGTTTATGATGTAGCAGCATTTGACAGACTGGAAATAATGAACTTTTCCCAAAATTAAGATCTCTATTATTAATGAGGATCTTCAGGACTGGTACTGTGTCAGTGAGAAGTTTACAGATGTGCTTTAGCTCAGAGGGCTTAAGCCTGGAAATAGAGCCCAGTGCTCTACAGCTACACAGCCATTCAGAGCTGGTAAACTTTTGTTATGCTACTGTGCTTTTTCCTAAGAGTTAAAAGATGCAGAGTCCATAATATCAGGCAGTGGGTCCTGCTGTCAGGACTGGAATAACTTTCTTCTGTAACACCGCAGTGTAATCTAAGATTACATAAACCAAAAGATGTATTTGGAGTAATGAATAGCACAGCAAAGAATGACTGAGTTCCTCTAACCCCTGTCTGTAGTAGGTATCTTTCAGGATTGATTTTCTTCAGAGACTTATGTAGATCTGACACACCTAATATTTTTCAAGTATATGCTGTGCTAAAATCCTTTTAAATATTGTAGCACTGGAATGGAATTTTAAGTGAAGCTGTGCATTTAAAAAGTTAATCTTCAGAAATATTTGTAGACAATGCTGAATATGTCAATTGTCTTGCCACACATAGAAATTGCCAGTTGAGCAAGCTTCCTTTTAAAAAAGGTCATCCAAAAGAAATAGTTGTTGCATTAATTTGTATTTCTCAAATACAATGGTATAAATTACAGTTGGTCATGTGAAAATGTGTGATACTCTGAAGAAGGAGCTCTCAAAACAATTCAAATACTAGAATCAGTTTGTGTGAATGTCCTGTGAACAGATAGTTCTCCTATGACAGGTATTTCAATTAAGTATCTTCTTTAGTTTAACTCCATAATTTCCTTTATCATAAATGAGAGTTCAGATGTTCAGCTTGGAATAAGTGCTTTACCTGTAAATTCCTTAATCCCCAAATCAATTTTAGCTACAACTTAGGTTTACCTCTTCCTCAGTATCAGAGGATACTTTAAATAAAATTCTTCAAAATGAATCCAAATGCACAGATTAAGAAAATTGATTTTGTAGGTAGAGTTCTAACTGTGGAACACAGAGCAAGGTAAGCAAGGGCTTTCAAAGCTCTGTTGCAAATTAATAGTGTCCTAGCAGTACTTGCTTTGCAATAGCATGCTAAAAGCATATAAGAGACCTTTAAGGGTTTTATAAGTGATTAAAGCTGTCACAGACCTGAATATTGCCTGTGACCAAACATCTTGAAACTTCATGATAGTGCAAAAGAATTCTTGGAGTTACTAAATTTCAATATTTATTTATTACAACATTTTTCTGATTTATACAGCATTTTTCAAATGTTCTGTTGTTCAAGATTAAATTTACGATTACAGTTTCTAAAATCCACGTCAGAGTAATTACATGATGGTTGTTGGAACTGTAGTTTCAGATTCCTTGGGTATGTTACCCACTTGGCCCCTACAGAAGTTCTTGGGAAAGATTAAATGGATGTGTGGCCAAAATTAGGCTTAATTTCTATGCCTCTTCAAAACTTGACATTTTTAGTTAATGGTTTCTTAAACTGTTTTTTAAAGGATCTTCATGTACATGTTTCTTGCCGGACTTGGTCTGCTCGTCATTGTTGGCCTACATCAGTTACTAGAGTCTAGGAAGGTGGGTACCCTGTTTGTCTGTGTACTTGTTAATACGAGACCTTTCTGATGTGAAAAGAAAGCAATTCAGTGGTTGCTTCTGGCATATGATGGTAAAAGTAGAAGATTTATTTTTAGAACCTTAGAGGTTACTGGGGAAACGAGAGTGTTCTTAAAACTTCTTCCTAATGGAAGATACTCTGATTGCAGACCTCATTGCCCTTTGGCTCCACACTGAAGTGGTTGAGTTGGAATACCTTCTAATCACTGGATGTCTGTGTTTACTGATTGAGTACTTAGTGTGTAGATTCTCCCCATGCTCTCTATTTCTGCCTATTAGTTTAATCCAGGTCAGACTTCAGGGGAAAACAGCTGTCAGTCCTTTATTTACTTCCTAGCAAAGCTTTGCCATAATGTTGATTATTTAGCGAGGTCATGCCATGTGTGAGAATATCGGGCTAATCTGAGAAAGCAAAATGAAACTTGTCATCACAAAGTTTGACTAATCATCAGCAAAAGGTATGATGAATTTGCCCAGGAGTGCATGAAATCTTGATGCCTTTATGTGGAATAAGTGTTGCAGGGTGTTAGAAGTGGTAATACAAAGCTTAGGGGAATAAATTGCTAATAGCAAAGACAGCTGTTTGTATTGACTAGCCTTAAGGTTGTACTTTACTGAAATAATTGTAATTGAGTAAATGTAGCATCTTTTGTAATTTCTAATACTTGTGCTATCCAAGTCTTACTTAAAAGAAAAATCTTACTTCTTTCTTGAATTTTCAGAGGAAAAGACCGGTACAGAAAGTAGAGATGGGAACATCAAATCAGAACGATGTTGATATGAGCTGGATTCCCCAAGAAACTTTAAATCAAATAAGTAAGTAGTCTGCCTTTCTCAAACTTAACTTGACCAATTAATTGTAGCTGAGAAAGTAGCTGATACCAATTTCTTAGAAGAGCATATATCTTCTAGGGAATAATGAATTGTCTCAAGCACTGTGCTTAAGGATTAGATTATTACTTTAGCAGCCTATTCTTTGTAGAACAACGTTCATTGGTTGATAAAATAATGACCATTGGTGAATTTTACAATTTGTTCTGTAGAATATTTTTCAGCAGTGTAAAATCTCTACCCAGAACCTGGATTGCAAAGATGGTTTAAATAGGAGAAAGTAGCTGTCATCTCAGAGCTTCTGTAAGTTGTTTGGAAGTTTACCTATAGACCAAAGTCTTAAGTAAGCATTAGAAGTGTGTTTTAATTAAAGCCACATCAGGACATGTTATTGATGTCCTTCACAAATCCCAAAATTCTACTCGATACCTGAAATGCCAGCACTAAACCCAATATCTGATTTCTTTAGACTGTGGATATTTCTAACTTCTTACACTTTCTTCTCTTTTGCTTTCCCATGGCTTCAGTGCAGAGTAGAAGAGGTGAGGCAGACTCTTGTGAGCTGCAGAGTGAAAAGTGCTTAATGTGTTCTCCATGTAGTAATTGGGCATGGATAGAAGTACAGCTTCCTGCATGCTGTGACTGGTGATGTAGCATGAGCAGTGAAAGATGCAGAACAGATGCATGCAATGGCATGCATTTTGTATGCTTCTAAATTTGTTTTCATGTATTTTATGGATATGTTTCTGGTTATATTGTAGAAACATAGTTTCAGTAGAATATTGCTGAAGTATTGTTGTCTTCTCTCACAGTTCCCAGAATTCTTTTTCTAAAAGGCAGCTGTTTATCTTGCCTTCCTCACTTATCTTGGTGTATCAGGCATCAGTCGCAGGCACTGGTGTGAGGTGAGAAAGCCTCAATGAAGTGCATCCTTCAGGAGATGCAAAGAGTTTGCCAAGTAAGGGTAGCTCCTGCAACAAAGGGTTTTCAAAGACAGCTGTTTTGATCAAATAAGCAAGCATATTCTGGACTTCATTTGGGCAAAAGGGCTAGAGGCCTTAGCTGTGATGTGAATTTGTGCCAGGAGCTGATGACTTTGTGCTTTTTTTAATTCCTTTACCCTTTTTAAGAGTACTTACACAACGTAAGTATAAAGACTAGTGCTTTACTTGTGAAGATAAAAGCTTTCTTGTACACTTCCTTCTGTGAGACACTAGAATAGTATAAATTCCAGACATAGGAATTTGAAAATCCTCAATCTAGCAAGAAAAACTGAAGGTCTAAATGCTACTATTTGCTAAAGAGCAAACTTCAAAAGGGTTCAAATTCTGGTGATGTTTGGTCCCCACCATCATCCTTTTCTTAAGCCAAATAGGTATTCATGTCTTAGTACTTGAAGTTTAGGAAAAACTAAGAAAAGCTGTTCTTAAATGTGGTTTTCTCAGCCCCAGGTTAGTTTCAGTTAGAACTCTGCACTAGAACTCTTTTAAATACCTGACCTTCAGGATCTCAGATGTTTCTGACTTCTTTCTTCTGGACACTTCATAGTATACTGATGGCCTGTAAGGGCATGATGGCTGCTCCTTGTATTTGCACATACTCTAAACAGGGAGGTTATTGGAGACTGTTCTGTTTAAGAAAATTAGTCACCAGATGCACTTGGCAATCACTTCAGCACCTCATGGGAAGTATTGAAGCTTCTCTGCAATAATCATAGAACCACAGAATGGTTTGGAAGGAGCCTTAAAGATCATCCGGCCAAATTTGGATGCTTCCTAGAACAGTGCAGTTTTCCACAACAAAGACACTTTTCGTCTGCTGTTGTATGAATGTGGAGATATTACATGCAAGACTTAGCTGTCTAAAGAAGAGTCAGTCTTACATTCTTCAGGCATGTAAACTCCAGGCAGTGGTCATCGAAATAAATTAACTTCCTAAAAGTGTAATTACTCAACATGAAAGTTTTCTAAGCAGCAGAGCCTATAGTTTGACATAGGGAAGGCATAGGGTTTTGGGTTTGGTTTTTTTTTTTTTTTTTTGCATTTTAGTAACTGACAAATAGAACAAACCTGACCCTATTGCTGCATGTTACGGAGTGGAAATGTATTTTTTTGTTACCTTCTGTTTAGGGTGCTGATAGTTCAAAAGCCTTATTAACAAGCTGTTTGAACTGGCTTCTCTGTGGTGATGCATTGCACTAGAAGGGCGGTTTGTCTTATGTTTGGGAGGAGAAAAGACATGCTCATGTAACAATTGCAATTGATACAACTATCTCTTTCTTTTCTTTTTAATCTAGATAAAGCGTCGCCGAGGAGGTTGCCCTACAAGAGGGCACAGAAGAGACCAGTGGGCTCTGATGAGTAATGTTAACTAGTGCAACAGTTGAACCTTTACTAATTCTGCCTGTTTGGTTTTTTTGGATTGGAGTAGTGCAGAGAACCGATATCACCATAAGGAAAATACTGCTAAACATTTGGACTGAACAGATTAACTGAATGGTGTTAATATTACTGAAAATGCACTTCTCTTTTAATTTTTTTTTTTTTTATTGTTGGGGGTCCGGGGGGAGGTAGCCATTAAGATTTGTGCCTGCGTGTGTAAGCGGTTGGTCTTAACAGAAACATGTTACCTGAAATGTGCCTTTAGAGTTCTTTGTAATGCTGGCTTGTCATCTGTACATTGTCATTGAAGGATTTTTCTCCTCTCCCTAATCTGAATGTCTAGTGACTTTAATCTGTCTTGATTGTATCATACCTGTATCAGAACCTGAATGCATTGTTCCTATTCAGTAAGTAACGTTACTCTTTACAAGATGTGCACACTGACATTTGTGTGTGTGCTCAGGTCTCAGTGGCCAGGCACTGATCATCTCAACTTCTGCATAGTTTTCATTCTAAAGGCACAATTGGGTATAGCTGCTTGTAGTGGTAGATATTTTGCTGCTGTTTTGATCTGGGCATGCAGTGACCTGAAAATCTGAACTTAGCTGCATAGATGCTAGGAAGACTCTTGCGCAGCAGCAGAATTTATGAAGCATGGAATTTGTGTGCTGAATTGGTATTACTACATAAATTTCTTTTTTATACCCAATTTGTTAAATGGTTAGTTATTGAATTGTGCCAGCATTTTAGGTATTCAGATTATAGTGGTAGTTCTGCAATGTTTACTCAAGAAACTGTTGAATAAGCCAGAACAACTTTTCAGTGAGTTCTTGGTTCTCTCTCCTAAGAACTAGAATGTCATATGTATCAAAATGCCAATTTATTTTTTTTAAAGCTTTGCAAGGATTTGCTGTACACACTTGAAACTGGATTTGAAAAACAGGTGGCTTCAAATAATTCTTTTTATTGGCAAACTATTTAAGTCATCCTTTACAGTTTTTAAACTTGAGACATCTTCACACTGGTCAGTACATTGGTCTGAGGTATTTTTCACTTTGTCTTTCTTAACCAGTAACACAGATGCAGATTCATCACTCATTGCATGTTGGTTCAGTAGTCAAGCAGAAAAAAAATCAAAGTCAAGTATGCAGCATCAAAACAAGATTTCCTTTTGTGGCTTACCTGATTACCAGGTACTGAGGTATTGATCCACATCCACTGTATTCAGGAAGCAAC
This sequence comes from Brachypodius melanocephalos, assembly GCA_013398615.1. Classification (NCBI taxonomy): domain Eukaryota; kingdom Metazoa; phylum Chordata; class Aves; order Passeriformes; family Pycnonotidae; genus Brachypodius; species Brachypodius melanocephalos. The sequence continues at coordinate 2,975,011 of VZSR01003809.1, read as the reverse complement.
TGACAGGGAAAAGAGCCAATATGCAGAACACCAGTTTGCTTGGACAAGGCTTGAACTCAACGGCTTCTCTTCCCGTGTCTGAATTCTCTCTGAAAGCTTGTTGAGTTCAGGAAGAGGCATAGATTTGAGGCCTCTGTCTTCTTTTCATCCCTTTTCTGATCCCCACCTGTGAAAATGCCCTTTTAGTTCCACACTTGGTCTGCAGGGACTGAACTTCTGAGCCAATAAATGCTGAGTGGTCCTTCCAAGTCCTGCCACAGTGCATTTGAAGCATCTAGGCTCTGAAATTACCTGTGCTGGCACTATTTTGTTACACACTTTGTGAGAATGAACTGTGAAGATGTTCTTGACTCATACTGCTATGGAAGAGATGCTCTGTTCAACTTCCTGAAAATACAGCTAGTCCAGGCAGAATATTTTTTGCAGTTAAGGTTGCTTAATTGTCAGTCAGATCATTTAGGAAACAGTTGAATGCTGCCCTCATAAGAGGTATGTTCCACTCAAATTGTGTGGAACAGCTTTATTTACCTGTAGTGATATAATCTGACTGGTTCTGTGGTAGATTTGCAGGCTTGTATTCAGCTTGCAGTGATTCAGCAGAGTGTTTATGGATTAAATGCTTCCTGTGCTAAAGCCCCATAGTGATTGCAGCACGTGATGCACTGAACTTGGAAGTTCCCTCTCTTGGATTGTCTCTAACCTGGCATCGAGAGGGGTTTTTTTTCCACCACCTTGTAATAGGTAATCTTGAACTGTATACTCTTAATTCTTCCCAAGATTTAAAGGTACTCTTTGAGGGGGGTTGGTGATACAGCTCTATGCCAGGAAAAAAGACAGAGGATCAGAACAGAGGATATTAATTGGTAATATCCTAGGTTTTTTTGTAAAAAAAAACAGAAGTAAGTATTTGAAGGCTGAGCTCTCTTGTCTGAATGCAGTGGCTGACTTTCAAGTGCTTAAGTTCTGAGCATGACAGAAGAGAGAAGACAGCTTGCACTGGAACCAGCAGTGAGAAAATCCAGGTGTACCAAGGCTGTCTTTCTGATGATACAGCTTGGCATTCACTGTAGATGGTTCATAGTGACTTTCTTAGCCAGAAGCAGTTCATAAGAACAGGGGCCAGTAGACCACTGCTGCTCATGATGAATGTCATAACATTTTTTAATTACTTGTTTCTTATGAATTTGCTGTAGTTGAAAGTTAGCAGTAACATTCCAGCATGCAGTGGTAACTGAGCTTTGGCACATCTAGTATTATTTCTACTGAATAAGCAGTCTATTACACTCAGTTTTCTTAAATTTGGGGTGTATAGTTGTTGCTTTATCCTATTGGTTAGAAACTTTTATTTTGGTACTTGAATTTTCTACTCAGTTTTTAAACAGGGATAGCTTAGTGTCACAGGTATGTTGCTGGATATCAATATTACTATTATCAGCTGAGTAGGGTGTAGTTTTGCTACGTAAAGATGAGACAGCAGCAATTCTGCCTGTCTATGCCACCCATTTCCATTTGGCAGCACAAGCATCTGTATAATCCAGCATTCTTACCAGTTCTCAGCCCGCTTACTACACTGCCACACAGCTGCTCCTAGGGGTTTCTGAGAAGAGTGATAACTGTGAAAGAAGATGGGGGCTAGGGTTTCTGTATTAGTAAAAGATGCAAAAATGGTTTTAGAGGGCAGATGAACTATGGGCTTAGAGTGAAGGACCTCCATGAACTCCTTTCTTACAGCTCCTTGACTTACTCAAAGAATTATGAAGACCTAACAATTCTATACTTGGGATAGGAAAAACAGCTTTAGAGTTCACATCTACAGAGGCTGCAAAGCATTAATTTAGGCTACCCTTGAACTGCATGTGATACCTGTAGCCCTCTGTATGCTGTCTGCTTTCTGGCAGCAGTTAATTTTTTTCCCCAGTATCTTTCAGTCAGAGAAAGAAGAGTGGCTGATGTCAGACTAAAGGAAAGAAGTTCATTCTCCATACAAAATTATTAAATTTTAGGCTTTGAAGCTGTGTGGAACAGACTAGAGATGGCAGTGCTTCTGCTTGTTCTAAAATGTTTATGCTGGACATCTTCCTTAGCTTGGAAAAGGTGTAATCAAAAATATCATTTACTGGTTATTCCTAGAATGCATGGTGCTAAACATAATGTTGCAGGTGAGAGCTCTGAATTCAGGGAAGTCAAATACTAAAGTAAGCTGGCTGTCATGTTTTTGAGTGTGCTTGATGTACTGAGCAGTAGAGAGTCTGTTCTCTTTTCTTCTCCAAAGGAAGGACAGTACCTACCTCATAGGAGTGACATAAGGGCTGTTTCAAGAGTGTTTTGAAGTTATTTGAGACTTGCACAATACACTTCCATGGAGATAGTAAGACACAGCACTAGTGTAGATGGTTGGCAACTGTACACATAGATCTATACAGTACTAATTTAATCCCCTCACCGACCAGAACTGAGTAGCTTTACACTTGGGCATTTCTAAAATACACAGAGGAGTTGCAGTTAACATACAGAGTAGAGCAAAGCCAGAAAGATCTCTTAGATTCTGCAAAAGTTTATAGGTGGGCTAAGTAACATTCTCCTGACATTTTTCCATTTATCTCAAAATTTTCCAAGGGATTTTTTTCTAATCAGTTGATACAGACGATTGTTTATGTAGCTGCAATCAACAGTCAATTTAAGAATGACTGATTGTTTTGGATGATTAAGTTCAGCTGATGTACTGCAACTGAAGTGTTCAATTATCATTTAATTTCTTACCTGATGACTTGCATTTATAAGGGAGATCACATCTCTTGAAAACAGCTGCAGGTCTTTTGTAAAGTATATTTGATTTTTTTTTTCTTAGCATTGTGTAGTTATTTTTTTTTTTAATAAAGCATGAGTATGGCACCAAAAAAAAGCCTTTTCCTTGATAAGCAATTGTTAGCAGCAAACATGCAAAGTGTGGAAACATGCCATTCTTAAAAATCTGCCTTTCTACATGTGTAATTGGAATGGAAATAATATTGGGCAAGTACTCTGATGTTTTAGACAGTTCACTAATAATTAAGATTGGAATTCTTTTAAGGGAGTGCCCTGGGAAAATGCTCAGTAAATTCCTGAATCCTGGTAGGTTAAAAGTGAGCAATAATGCCCTACATTTCTGGAAAGAATAATCTCTTGTTAAACCATAGGCAGTGTGAAAAGGATCTGTTAAGATGCTTAAAGGTTGCTGAAGCACAAGGCCAAATCCTCACAGCTTTTACTTGCATGCTGCTGTGTGACCAAGCAAACACTCACATTCCATGCAGTAACTCTGAAAACAGCAGTTCCAGCAGGTGTTCTGCATCCAAACAGAAGAAGGTAAGACTTGTTGGGGGAAAAAAAGCCAACAAAAAAGGCTTAAAAATAAAGGATGCTGTGAGCCCTGTATTTGTGAACTGTATCTGTGGGTAAAAGAGGGAGAAATTGAAAGCAGATGTGTTGATGTATTTTTAGGTCCCAGAACACATAAAAATTACTCTAGAATTTGAAGGCTGCCGCATCTTTGACTGAAAAGACCAAGCTAGATAGATTGCAATAGCTGGCTTAGAAAGAACAGATACCAAGACCAAGATGAGGTCTTAAAAATCTATCTGGCTGTCTTTTCTGTCCCCTCATGTAAATAGTCTTGGCTATAAATTTATATTAACCAAGATACAGTAAAATTTCAGCATTACAACATTTCAGTCCCTTAGCTGGTGAGGCAAAGCTGAAATTTAACCTGCCTTTCCTCATCACTGTTAATCTGTTGAGCCTACATGGAAATCACAACGGAGTTTTCCCTGTGCCACTTAAATTCTCATAATGAATCTGTCACACAGCAAACAGAACACTTGGTCTCACAATGATCTGAACAGATTTTCAAGAGGAGCCCACAGCCTGTGTTCCAGTCCTGCCCTGCAGGGCCTGGATGGAACTACACTGTGGATTTTCCATTTCCACAGATGAGGCTGCAGTGGTGGAGTGTGTGATTTAAGAGCCTTAACCCTGAAGATAAAATACAGGACTAGGTTCACTAGATGGAAATTATTACATCCAGCAATTCCCAGATCTGCCAGCTGAGGGATCTCCCAAGCTTGTGACAGCAGCTTCTCATAACAAAGAGAGCTTTAGCCCCTTCTCAAAGAGCAGCATCTAAAGGGAGGGGTTAGAGCAACTCTGTCTGCCTTTCTAAATCATTCTATGCTGTGCCTTGGCCACTAAAGTAAATCTGAGCACTGCACTTTTCTGTGCTGTTCAGAAAATAATTGACAAATGTGAAGCTTGAACTCAGAAAAGCTGTAAATGCTGATGTCTGGTATTTGCTACCAAAAATTCAAGGCTGTGGCTACCTACAAAGTCAGCTGAAGGAATTGCAGAGGTAGAGCTTATAGTGACTGACTCTGCCACCTGGTGTTTGGCCCCACAGCCAGTTTTCCTTAAATTTGATCTTTTAACCCCATGTGCACCTTGAGCACCTTGACCACATTCAGACACAGGCACGTTCCCAATCAGCTTTTCCATGCAAGCTGAATCAAAGAGCCCAGACTGTTCCGAACACTGAAGGAACTCCCTTGGCAGAGCCTGCAGGGATCCACAGCCCTGCAGAAGCCAGCAGTGGACTTGATCCCAGTCTCAGCTGGCAAGTTTTCCACCCATACACATTTGTATGAGTGAAAGAAAGAATAAGCAAACACCCTGTTTCCTTCAGGAGGAGTCCACACAGAAAGGAGGGCAGTTAAAATGCCCTGTTGCAGGTTTCCATTGGAAAGGAAAAGCTGGAATTTAAATAGCATCTGATGACTGTTGAGCACGGTATGGCAAACATTGCCATCAAAATAACAGGTTATATTTAGAAGCAAGTTCAAATACCCTAAAACACTTGATTTGGAAGTGTGTCATATTTTCCTTAGAGCCAGTATTTAAGGCTTGGTTAATGCTTGGGTGTTTGTAAGAGTGGCTCATTCACAGAGCGTGGAATTACTTCTCACAGCTGGAAATTACATTTTGCCCAACTAATCCTAACTTGTTGCTGCTATAAAGCAAGGTGGAAACCAGGAAGCACATCTCGCTGTTAGACACCACAGGAGAGAAAAAAAATGAAGCAGGATTTAGTCTGTGTTTTAGAAAACACACTACTCAGGGACCATCTCCTTTCCAACATCGTAGTAGCCTGGCAGACTGCAATTCTGCGACATTCCATTATCGCTGCCCCAGCTAAAGGTACACCAAGAGTGGAGTATGAGTCATCAGTCACCGTCATGCAGCCAGAACAATCACTCAGGAGTTTCCCTTTGTGCTCATGCAGGGCAAGACATTGCCTCAAAGTCCTCTCGAGGCTGAACTCCTGCTCCTGTGCAAAGCATCTCACTGAGTGTCATTTACTGTTCCTTTAGTGAGCTGCAGCAGTCCTTGTGGTTACTCCTTTCCTTTCACTGGCAATCCCCAGGGACCATCATCCCCAGAATTGAATGGAGCCAGATGTCACTGATGCACTGCAGTGGGAATAAGTACAGGCCACCAAGGACCTGCTGACAAACTGCAAAACATCCCTCAGCTGCAAATCAGCAAAAGACTGCCTGAAGGAACTGGTGGAGAAGCTGCTATCACTTTTAATTAAGTTCAAATTAGGTACCTTAATTTTTAAGCAGGTGTTTTGCAGCTGCTAAAGACACTCTTATGGTTTAGAAAAAGTTAAAAACTGCCAAAGACGTGCATTCACAAAACAATAATAACCAAATTCATTAAAGGCAGCATGTGGCTCTGCATCCTGTTCCAAAATGTTTTACCATGGGGTGCCTGGGTTCCTCACTTCCCTAGATCCCTCCCTTTCCCTCACCTAGAGCCCCGGCTCATTTTCTAGTGAGTTCTGGGTCTTGGGTAGCTGTGCTAGGCAGCCTCTGTGGTTTCAACTCCAAGATACTGACAGAGAGTGATGTAGACACAAGATCAAAGATCAGACTCACAGTTGCGGTGCAGACTTCACTGACTGCTGTGTGTATGCAGGCAGGTTGATACTTTGAATTTCTCTGTTTGTGGAGTATCGTGGACCTGATGCATGTAACCTTGGGGGCTTCAGTCATACAGGCATCTTGAAGGCAGCAGATTAAATGGTGTGAAATGCCCTGCCACCTAAAAGGGACTTTTCTGGCAAAGTGTGCAAATCTAGGAGTGCTGGATCCCATTCAGCAGCGGTGCGTGCAGTAGGACATGGGAAAACCTGCCCATGTGCTGCCTCCTCCCCAGCTGCTGCCTGGGCGCCCTGTGCATAGAGCAGGCCTGTGCTTTTGTAGAATTAAACAGCAATGGCAAAGCTACAGCCTCTGTTTACAGCCAGGTTTTGCCCTTCACTTTCCCCTTCCCAAGCACAGGTCATGCAGTAAAGCTTGAGGTGCAAAAGCTTTGGAGGAGTATTGGTCAAAGCCAGCCTGCATCTCACAGCTAGCAATGCCATCACCCCAAAGAAAGTACAGATACTTCTGTTGGGTGCAGATGCCTTGGAAGTCAGACGCTGCTCATTGAAAACAACAAACCTAGGCTGTCATTCTCTGCAGGATCAGATAGCAGGAGATGGGAGGAAAGGCTAACACACCAATTGCTTTTGTTACCCAAATACAACTCCATGTCTGCGGGCAGGGGCCCAGGGTCCTGTGTGCACACGTTCACAGGAGCGTTTATTTCTGCTGTTCCTCATACCCCAGTGCTCAGATCAGGCCCTGTCATGGAGCCACCAGCCCCTCTGGCTGACATTCTGTCTCAACCTTGGCACATTTTTACGAGCAGCAGGGCCGTGCTCCACGTGTGGTGCAGGCTAAAAATGACTGACGGAAAGTCAGCCCACAGCGGCGCTGGCCTTCACCGCATTAACCTCTGCCTCAGAGATTGTGAAAACAGATTAGGCCTTTCACGATGAAAAGCCTTTTCTCCAGCAGATCCCTCTTATTTACTGCCTCCCATTAACTGATGTTCATAAACTGCTTCACAACCCTCTGCTGAAAGGCTCTAGAGAAGTTCAAGTGCTTTCACAACAGCGTATTCCAAACACCCATCGTCCAGAGTTTCCTCATACACTCCTGGCAGTTTTCCCTGCCAAACAAGAGACAGATCTGGCACAGGAAAAATAAACAAGCCCAGCAAAGGAGAAAGCTATTTTCAGTTCCTGTTAGTTGGAGGATTGCTACAACATTTTCTACTGCGTTACACAGTGAGGTTGGGTGAGCCAGAGAAGTCTTTCCACTAACTACTGTTTAATATATGAAAAATTCCTGCTTCCTTTTTGTGAGTTTTTTTAAATTATTATTATTCTGGGAAGGGTCTTGAGGAATGAAAGTAGGCAATACTGAATTCATGAAAAGCTTCAACAATGCTTCTCAACTCCATTTAGTTTCACTTCTACAGTGATTTCAGACACCTCTTGAAATGAAGGCATCAGAGCCCCTTCTCTGGCAATACCTGGAGGTTTACATCTCCCCCGAGTTCAGTCAAGCTTGTCATCTGTCAGGCAGCCCATTGACACTGGCACATGTCTGCAGGTTACATGTCACTTACCTGAGGTGACGCTTGCATACAACAGCAAGGTAGATGTTCCTGTATCTTTTGGGCATCCATTCTGGGCAGTGACCTGCCAGCAGTCTGTGTCTTCACTGCTGCCTTTGAGCAGGCCAGCTGCCCTCAGCCTCTCCACCCTTTTTCTCCCGGGTACTAATTGACTCCTTTTTTTTAAAAAAAAAAAAAAGTACTTCTGGAAAAATAGCCTCAGAAACATCTTTTTACAATAGAGAACTTGATGTTGCTTACAAACAACCTTCTCCTTGCCCACAGCCCAACCTTCACCCCTCCCTCCCCTTGCTTTAAATAGGCCTCCCTGCCCAGGTGAAGCCACTGATGAGGCCAGGCAGCCCACAGGGGTGGTGCTCTTGCAGCTTCTGCACCTTTTGTAGTGGTGCAGCTGGTGACAAATCCTAAAACCACCAAATAATTCTGTCCCAGAGCACTCCTCCCTGTGCTATCCTTCCCCTGCCTTTTCCCTTCCCCCCCAGTCCTCTAATAGTTCCCAGGAAATACATGCACACCACTGGACAAGTGAGTCCCTAACTTGGCATAGGGTCAAGGGCACACATCATCTGTGTGTGACACCACCTCATCCTGTGGGAGAAACACCTTGAGCTTACTTGGCATAAATCATCCTTTCAGGACTGGTGAGAAGAGTTTAAATCACCTAAAAATGCATTCCCTGAAACTGCATTGCCAAAACACAATCCTCAGCTGAGGGGACAAGGAAGGACACCATGGAGGCTGTGATGAGAAAGGCCAAGATGTCTGAATTTGCTGAGTGCAAGACCCTGCACCTGCAGGAGATGCTTTAGGCTCTAGCAGGGGCTCCATGAACAAAACACTACTCCTGTGAATGTTCTTATCCAAACCAGAGGAACAGACTGTGACCATACATACCCTCAGCAGAGCTGGTGGCTCAGGAACCCCAGCTGTGCTGTACCTCTTGTCATTTTGGGGTTGTTTCCAGTTTTTCTAATCCTGTGATCCAGCATGGCACTAATTACCCAAGACTAGGGAAATCCTCTGATTTGCCAGCAAATCTGCAGCTACCAGCAGTCACCAGTTTCCAGACAGAGACAGCAGTATGCTCCTGGATGTTTCCCCTGTTCCATGAGTGTACACATGAGGACATGGAGCAAGAAGGGCAGCTCCAGTGTGGGGCTGGTGGCCAAACCCAGGAGCTCCAGAGCACACCCAGGACTCCAGGGATCACTGCAGTGATATGGTGCTTCCAGCCTGCAGAGCACACATATCCAGGTGACCCATCACATCCCCAGCTCAGACACCACCCAACCTAAGATGCAGGTATGTGTGCACATCATGCCATCCCACTGTAACAGTTAGACCTTTCCTCATACACACTCTTCCCCCTTCCCAACCTCAGACCATTTTTCCTGGGATGTTCAGCTCCTCCCTGACATGGAGGAGGTTTTCAAAATCGAAGTAAATTCCTTTATTTCCAAACAGATTGGAGCCCAGATCCCAGCATCTCCCTCACTGCTCCTTTGGGTGTTGCAGTGTGGGTGCAGCCTCTCCCCTGCACAGTAATTACTGCCAAAGAAGGGGATGAAAGGGGGAAGGTACTTTAATGCAGCTCCTCCTCAGCTGCAGGGCTCAGCTGACCCACGACACCCGAAGATGCTGGTGCCTTGTACAGGTTTTACTCACTCCCTACTCCAGTACTCAGGTTTTGGGAAGTGCTGGTGTGGACCTTTTTCTACAGTCCAGCGGTTAAGAGACGTTCCAGTTGAACAATCCAATGCATTTCTCCATCCTTCTCTTTTTTTGCGCTGTCAGTGGGTGATGAAAATGGTACCTCTGACATACAGCAAATGCTGGTTATTCTGTGCTGAGGTCTTGAGTCTCCCTTTTGCTTATAACCCTAAACTTCAGGGTTTCCAAAAGTGACATTTTCAGTCCCATCGTAACCACAGAAATGCTGAAAAAAATTGGCATGGCATAATTCCCAAAACTGGAGACTTGTGAAGAAGGAAAGCTTTCAAGTAAACCTTTGCCCCTTGCTGCCTTTGCTAGTTGAATTGTGACTGATTTTGTTGGAGAAAGGCTTTTTCCAACAGGACAGGTCAAATCACTATGAAGTGTCAATAGCAAATCATTTCTCATTGCACTCACTTTCTGAAGAGTTGGGTGTAGGTGTACAGCCCTCCCATCTCACAAATGCGGGCTACTTTGAGACGGCTGCATAATGAGAAGCAAGTAACATAATTCCTTTCTCTTTACCTATTTGCATTTCAGTAGCAGCAATGCAAAAGACACTCCAACCAGGCTCCACATTCTGCTTTGGGGCAGCCAGTTTTCACCCAGCCCTGCTATTTCCTGCCCATCCTCACAGCTTCACATTCCACACTTCAGAAAAAAAACCACTTTCCTGGTGGCCCTCGCTGCCAAGGCATCCCTGTGGTAGCAGAGGACTTGGGTCTTCCCCAAACTTTAATGCTCTGGGTGAGCATGTGGCCTCATGCCTGAAGCACTGCTGTGAGAGATCCACAGAGTGGCTGTGCCACTCCCCCTGTCCATGTCAGGAATTAAGCTCAGCTTCACCCTTGCCAAGGTGGAAAAAAAAAGCTTTAGGGAATGAGGTGAGGAAGCAGCAAGTTGGAGGAGGCACACAGGGACACCACCACAACCTGCTCACCTCTCTGCTGACCTTGTGTGTGTTCCAGGTCAGCTCCAGATATTGCTGCTGTGGGTGTTGGTATGAGAAGGAGTGGAGGCAGGAAGAGGGAAAGGGAAATGCCAGCAAGGAGCGAAGTTCAGCTGGCCTGCAGGGTGTCACCCTGTCCAAGGCAGGAAGAGCAGGGGAATTCCCACTTCAGCTATAGTCACTGTCAAATTCAGGTAGAAGGAGAAAAGGGCTGAGCACAGCCATTATGCCCTTCCATGGCCAAGAACCAAGTGCTTTCTAAGTCATCTGTTTCATAAGTTATTAGTCACCGTCACTTCCTAGCCACATAAACTCATCCTGTTTGATTTTACACCTCTGACAGGTCCCAGGGCCACTTGGATGCAACCTTCCCATCAGTCTCACGAGAGGAGAGGCGATTCAGGTCAGTGGGTGGGAAAGGGAAAATTATTTTCTGCAGGTTTCCTCCCTCAGATATGATGTTTCCACCCCATGAGCTCACCCAGAGAGTCTTCAGAGCCCCACTTCATCAGATATCCTTGGTTTGGGACTGAGCTGGCTGACTGCTTGTTTTAACCTGTCCCTCTCTGGGGCTGAGGGACCAAGGTCCTCAGCAGACAAAGTGCTCTGAGGAATTTTGACCTCCATCAGGAAGGTGCAGGAGGCTTGAGGGGGGACAGCAGCAGCAGTTCACCCCCCAGGTCTGTGTCTCATTCTGAACCTGGTTCACTTCTTTGCCAGAAAGCACCATCGCAGCAGGACTTAGGAAGATGTGGATGCTTCAGCTTCACTGCAATTCCCTGGCCTCCAGAGCTGGATATACAACTCAGATGATTCTTTGGCTCATTGTCCTGTGAAATTTGTTTAATTTATAGGAAGGCATATAAAATGCAGCTAAAGCAGCTCTGACAAGCTAAAACAAAGGATTTATCTCTTTTTCTGACACATGCATATGGCTTTTGAATATGTCCTGAAGAGTTTGCAGCCATAAACATTTATGCAAGAAGAAAACAATGGCAGCAGAAACCTACCTAATTTCTGAAAAAAGTGACTGGTACACTAGATGCTGAGAGGATGCTCACCTGTGTGACCACAAGGCTACCATTAAATAAAAAAGAGAATCCTGACCCTGCCTATGCAGGAAGATCAGCATTTTCTGCTGTCTTTGGTTGCTGCGTTGAGGAACTGCAGTGGGATACAAGCAGTGGTTCAAAGGGGCCTGGCTACCAGAAAACAGTGGTCCAAATGAACATGAGTTTTCAGAGTGCTGCAATCATCTCTAGCTCAAACTCAGAGCAACCCAAGGAAGAGAAACAGTGATCCACTGGCACGGATAAACCCTGGCTTGCACATTGTCCTCCAGCAGAGCTAAGTCTGAGAAAAGTCACCACAAACCCACAAGAAGAGCCACGCCCATTTCATAACCTGTAATTTTTAAATATAACATTTTATTGCTTAGATGGTTTGATACAGAACAAGTTTTACTTTTTATTTTGAATTTGGAAGTACTGTACAACTGAAAAAAAAGAGGAATAAAAGTACCAAAACAATGTGTGATTCTCTGTTCATGTGGCATAAACCAGTCTTGTACACAATTCGTAGCAGCAGTTTAAGTTCCCTTTAGAAAAATATGAATTCTACACATTTATTACTGTTTCCTGCATGGGATGAAATCACTAGGATTAAACTTCCTTCGTGGAGGGAGAAGAGAGAGAAAGGAGACAACACAGAGAGGAAAGAGAAGATGAATCATTCTGAAAATGGAATCAGACTGTCACATAGCCCCCTAAAGTTATTTCACAACAGCCTCAAACAAGGTTCTCTCTTTTTTTTAGTTTTCCTTTTTTTTTTTTTGCGCTTTCACAGTCAAGTGCTTAATGTAGTGATTGAATTATCTCCATGTTAAGTCCATTGCAACTCAGGCAAAAGAATTTTAGAAGTTTTTTTTTGTTTTCTTTTTGTTTTGTTTTTGTTTTTTTGTTTTTTGTAAAAGCCCTGAGAGAGGAAAAAAAATAAAAAGATTCAAACGAAAATTGTATAGAGACAAATTAGCTGAACATGCAAACTAAAGCCTAAGATTCACCCATAGTTTAAACACATTATAAATTTCACAGTTTAATATTGGGGGAGGAAGGGAAACAAAAAAAACCCCAACAACAGCAACAGTTCTCAGTCAAACTCAACTAGTAAAAATGTCAATAAAATGTGGCAAGACCTTATACTCTACTAGGATATAGATAAAGGCTAAATAAAGCTTTAAATCAATAGTGATTATTGCTAGCAGATGTCCCGGCAGGCTGCTGGGAATTAATTACTTGCTACATTGTTCTGCAGCATATAGTTTAGTAATGGCTTCTCCCCCACAGTATTGCGCAGTTTAGTGTGGAGAGCTGCAAAAAAAAAAAAAACAAAAAAAACACAACCAAAACAAAACAACAACCCCAAAATAAACAAACAGAAAAATTACAAAAACCAAAAAATACCCCAAATAATAATAATAATTATTATTATAATTATAATAGTAATAACAATTTAAGGGATGCGTGAACTGGTTTTAATTAAGTAGAATGCACCTGGGTAGAGTTTCAAATGAATCATTGGTTGTGATTGATTTATCTATATCTGGCGTTAGCTTTGTTTCTGAACTGGTTCAAACATCCCTATTTAAAAATTTAAAAAAAAAAAAGAAACACAAAAAAATAGAAATCACATATACCTCAACCATTTTTTCTTACTCTATTTGAAGAATATTACTCAGGAACGTTTCTCTTCCTTTGAATTCTGGACAGTGAGATTTCAGTCTCCAGAAATTTTTCCGAGAATTTTTAATATATAGACATATATAGATATATATATATTATATAATATAGACTGGGTCTGAGGCCCACTTCCTCCATGTCTGGTGAGAGCAGGAAAAGCGATTCTGCGGTAGGAAGGAGGGAGGGTCACAGTGCGGGCTGGGCTGGGGGCTGCAGTGGTGGAATAGCACAGTGAGGCTCCGGCAATGCTATTATGGCTCTGTCTGTCCCAGAGGTCATGACTGAAGGACAATTAACAAACAACAATAACGACAACAGACGACAAGGACAACAAAAATGCTGGGCACTCCTAAAAATGCGCAGCTACAGTAGGATACATTTTGTTTAACCCCTTCAATATTGGTGGCTGGAGTGTCACCTGTTGCCGGCAACAGGAGCCATAGGGAGAAATTCCAGCTGCCAGCATTAAAGGGGTTAAGTTACTGATATGAAATTTAGACACACACCTCAAGTCTTCAAGCATCAACCCCAAAATCTCAGGAAGAATTTCTTTCTTTTTTTTTTGTTTTGTATTTTTTTTTTGTTTTTTAAACTGTTTTAAATTGATTTTATTTATTTTTAACATGTCATATATCTGTAGTTTTATTACCAGTAGTATCTTCTTGCTCTTAGAACACGACAGAAGCAAGATGAGGGTAAAGGCTCGCATTTCTCTCTTGCTTTCCACTGGAAGACGGGATAACTTTGCTCTGTGAGTGACGGGGGCTGTCACCGACGCGGTGGCAGGGAGGTCACGGTGGCACTCGTGGTGCCTCTCACGCACCCGGGGCTGTGGCACACTCGCCGCACCCACACCCACTGGCACCCACTGCCAGGGAGATGTGCCCCTGCTCTGGGGATGATCCCTCGCTGGCCTCCGTGGGATGCTCTGGTTGGTCGGAGGAAGGGGTTCATGTAAAGTACAGTAGAAGAGCTGCAACAACAGGAGGAGAAGGAGGAGCTGGTGAAAGCGATGAGTCAAGAACACTCCGAGACGGGATCCAAGCTGCGCTATGCATCTCCGTGGGCAAATATTGCCCATTGGCTTCTGCTGACTGCAGAGACAAGCGAACTGATGGATTTATAAAATAATAATAAAATAATAATAATAATAATAATAATATACTGAAGCAAATCAAACACATGTAACAGCGGGTGCATAATTTCCATAGGTTACGTTGCTATGTAACTCTTCTCTGTATACACGCTCAGTCCGTGACGGCCAGAAAAAACCCCTAGGATTTAAAAGACCACTTCTAATGCTGAAAAGTGGAAACAAGTATGAGGTTGAAATTCATTTGTGTTTCCTGCTTTTGGCTTGAACCACTTTGAACACCTTCAACTGCCACGTTGTTCAGGCCTGGAACAGGCTTAATGCTCCACCATGTGGCAAACGCAAGAACATCTACTGAGAAAAAAAACAATAAATCAACGTCTCCTCTGCATCTCCTCTGACTATTTCATATGAAATTCACATCATTTTTCTTCCAGTTATTGGCTATGGTATCCAAGGGCCTCCCACCCCACTGCCCCATTTCCAGCTCAGAGAACACAGCGACTATCACAGATATACAAGAACAAGTTCACGCACACCAATACAAAAGGTACATTAATGCTTAAATGAAAAAGGGTCCTCTCCAAATAATTCTTTAAAATATTAAAATCATTTTTGAAAAAATCTATAATACCAAAAGATCTAATAAAGTAGTAAGGCACTCAAATCAGTATATTCTGTAGTCTCTTGCATTATTATACTGAAAGGCATATGGCACCACGTCCAGTCTGCCATTCTCTCCCCGTAGCTGTAGGGTCGGTCTTCCAAAACCAGACTCCAGAAAGCTCTGCTGGCTTCACTTTGCCTGCTGAGATGGGTCCAACCTCCTAGCAAGTCATTCCACCCCCAAGAGCTGAGGCGCGCTGTCTGCAGAGGCCAGGATGTGATTCATGGGAGATGGCGCGTTGTGCAGCTCCAGCAAGTCATGGATGAAACCTGAAGGCCTCTCGTGCTCGGAGCTGCCCCGCGCTTCCTGCTCTTTTGCCATCTGTTTCTGCGCGCTCTTGGTGGGCTCGGCAAGGCAGGTGCCGCTCCTCTCCTCTCCGCAGGGGGAGTCCATGACCATGCCGGCCAGGGGCTCGCTCCGGCTCCCCACCAGGGACGAGTGGCTACTGACACCCCCCGCGGAGTCACACTCGCTTTCAGAGATGGGGTTGGCGCCGCTGTGGCTGGACTCATTCTCGCTGTCTTCTCCACACCTCGAGTGCGTCTCCTCCTTGTCGCTCTCCTTCCCGTGGTTTCGGGCATTTTTGACTTTCTGGTGGATGCGCTGGTGACGGACCAGGCTGTGCTTCAGAGTGAAGGTCCGTTCGCAGGTTTGACACTTGTAAGGTCTCTCACCTGGAAGAGAATTACAACACAAAGTCAGCTGTGAGGTCACACACATGCCTCCCTCTTGTTTCAAGCAGTGTAAAACACTCTGCACTTTGGAAATTCAGTACCTACATCAAACATCACATTTATGCAGATTTTTTTTCCTTCTGTACTAGCAAACTAGATGATGGAGTGCAAGCAGGAATACAGGTAAATGCCTACAGCACTAATGGAGCATCAAACTTAAGTGTCTACAAGCTTGGCAAGGCCCTGCACTAAGGAGAGAGGAAGATTGTAAGCACCAGGTGCTCACTAGCATCCTTCCTAATTTAGCCAGCAACTTTTCTGGAAAAAGTTTACGGTCGATCTCTGGAACTCAAAAGGCTTTATGAAACCAGCCCACCATGTGGGCTCTCTCATTCCTGCAGGTCAGCCCCAGACACATGTGGAGAGAGAGAACACTTTCCTAAGCAGGAACTCACTGGAAAACAAAGCAACCACAGCCCCACAGACAAAATTCTCCCAAAACACGAACCATGCATATTGCCCCAAGGTGCTGTGTGCCCCGAAGAACCAAAGGTCCCATCCCAACCTGTCTCTCCTCCCTTTCCAACTGTGCCTCCTAAAGACTTTTCAGTGCTGCAATTCCATCAAGACACCATCTTGTGCCAATGAACATCAGGATGAGACACGCGGTAGGCAGGCAGAGATTTCTTGCATACTTCCGTGTGTCCCAAACGTTCCTCTTCTGAGTAAACAAATCCCCAAACCTTATAGGTATCTTTAAAAAACCTTACATATTAAAACTGAAGTATAAAAGCAATATGCAACCTGACAGTATTTTGTCAATGTAGTTGAACAAGCAGGAAGGAGACAAGGAGAACAGTCAACCCACAGCACTGCTGCAAAATGAAAATACATTGATCTGACAGTGGGGGTAGGTCACAGTTATATTTATGAATTTGAAGAAAGCACTGTACCAGGTTCCTATTGAACACCTATTCTAATGTTAAAACATCCTTCAAGTGTCAAATAAGAAAGAGAAACAAACAGGAAAAAAACATTCTGATAAAAGCCCACAATAACCCAGCATCCAATGAAAACAATTAAAACAGAGAGTTATGGAAATGTCCATGGGCATACATTGTTTGGGGGTAAAGCTCAGTACTTTAGACATCAGCATTTCCCTGAAGCTTCTGCACTTGTATGAAAATAGGCATAAGAATAGGACTTGTCCCATTTCACTTGTGACTCAATGGCAAAAAAAAAAAGTCAGTTTTGCACTCAATAGGTGAGTATGATTTAGAAGGGTTGAGGTCTAGTTCAGTTGAAGTCTTTGGTGTCACTGTCAATTACATCACAAATATTTTGTTAATGGCAAAAATCTTGTCTTCAGCAGAGAGAACCTTCAAAAGACATAAAATGTCAAAATGCACCAGTTTTCCCACGTCAGAGCAGCTTGCTTGCAGGTAAAATACATAATTAATAAGGATGAAAGATTAATTCACCTTTGAGCTGGTTCATGGCTTCATCTCATTTGCAAGGCACTGATGCAAACTGCCTATCACATAAAGCAATCCCACTGCCCAGTCAAGTCACTTGGCTAAGTGTTTCACTACCTGTGTTCCACCTTCCCTGCCCAAGTGCCCTCTGGATCTCTGCCTTCCACCCAAGCAGTAGGTCACAGACATCACCAGCATGTTACCCATATTAGGCTGAGATCATGACACAAAACCAGATCCTTTCTCTCTCTCTCTTTAAATTGTGACTCAGAGGTGAAGTCTCATGATATCCTTGACAGTTTCTCCACTGCTGGTCAAAATACTGGGAAGAAGTAGTAAACCCACAAACACAGGAAGAAGGGAGTCAGAAGCTGCCCAGGGATCTCCATACTTGCCCTCGCCTCTGAACTCTGCAAGCCGTCATGGGGAAAAACAGTTTGGGAGTTGAAAATAAGTCAGTGGCTGCAATTCTTGCTGCCCCCATAGGCTTTGTATACAGCATGGGGGACTGGGGCAGAGAAGACACCTTTGCAGATATCTTTAGGACTAAAAGCAGTGTCTCCAACCTCAACTGCCAGCAGCAATTGTGCACCTCCAGAGCAGACACCTCAGTCTGGTGGGACACCTCATGGTCTGTTCTGCCCTCAAGCCTCCTCTTACCTGTATGAGACCGCATATGTCGCGTCAGATCTTGCAGAGACCAGAAACGCTTGTTGCACACAGTACAGACTTTCTTTCTTTTGTCTGCTTTTGCAGTACTCTTAGCCCCATCAGTCTTTGGTTTGTCATCACTGCTCTTCTCAGTGGACTTTCTCTCTGTGCCTTCCCCCTCAGAGATGCTTTCGCTCTCTTCATTCTCCTTTCCTGTTGCCTCAAAGTCCACAGGAGACTCCACTACCTTCAAGTCCAGCGGAGACTCTTCCTGCTCAAGACCAGAGTCCTGCATCGAGGGAACTCCTGCATCATCCTGAATGCTTTTGCTTTCATCCTCACTGCTCCTTTCATCCTTTCTGTCCTCACGAATGTGGGCCTTTTTGTGACGGCTAAGAGTGCCAGCAAACTTGAAGGTTTTGCCACAAATGTCACAGGCATGTTTCCTTTCAGTCTGAGAACTGCTGCCTGCACACTGGTCACTCTCTGCCAGCTTGAAGTCCATTAATTTGCTGGCAAAATTGAGGTCAAGACTTTTGTTACTTACAGAATCTTCCTCAGGGCCCTCTTCATATCCATCCACTTTTTCTTCAGCATCCTCTTCTGCCAGAAGGGAGTCAGCCTTCTGCTCCTCCTTGGGGCTGCGCTCACTCTCTGGTAGCTCTGTCTTTTCCTCTGACTGCTCCTTCTCACCGTAGCTCAGGTTCAAGACTTTGTTTCCTGTAGCTAGTGTCTCTGCATCCGCCTGGCTCTCTGCAAGGAAACAGAGAGAAACTTTCAGTGGGATGCTCCCTGGTGATTCCCACCTACCAGCAGTGAGTCTGCACATGGACCCAGGAGCATTGCTTCTGATCAAGCATCCCAACATCTGTTTCTCCTGTCTGTAACCTAGGCCAGTAACTTACAGCTTTAAAGAGATCAAAACACCACAGAACCCAATTAAAAAGATGATACAAACTCTTTCACAAAATGCTTTCTTTTCCAAAAGAGACTCACTATCTCATCAGCTTCTTGAAATAAATTTTAATATAATCACGTTTAGCTACAGAACACAACATGCTGACACACCAAAGAAGAGCTGAGGTCATTATCACAAATAGACCATTTCAGAGACACATGGATGTACTACTAATAAACTAGTGTATGAAAAACATGAGCACAGATTGAAATAATATACAACCCATATATTTAGCAAACTAATTTTTGTGTAGCAGGAAATGTTTTTCCAAGGAAATGGAAAAGCCTCATGCAACCACCTGGTACAACTAAATGTGAATAGTTAGTGCAGATAGTAACACAAGAATTGGCTTAAAAAGTTGGGTGTACACCATAAAAGTGGGAGATGTAGAAGTTCGTCCACACCTGAGTTTCTGTTAGGCAACTTGGAATCAAAACATAAAGCCATAACAGGCCTTGCTGTTTCACAGTTAACCCACAAGAAGACAAAAATTACCGAAGATGTGGTCCTTAATGGTGTCCTTTGCTTACTCACCTGTGTGCAGCATTAATGTTGCTGAAAGATGTAACATATGTCCAAAAAACCGAAACA
Source organism: Brachypodius melanocephalos (assembly GCA_013398615.1). Classification (NCBI taxonomy): domain Eukaryota; kingdom Metazoa; phylum Chordata; class Aves; order Passeriformes; family Pycnonotidae; genus Brachypodius; species Brachypodius melanocephalos. The sequence continues at coordinate 2,955,942 of VZSR01003809.1, read as the reverse complement.
GGTAAGGTGCTTAAGGAGAATAGAAGGCTGGAGCTGTACTCCTTCCAAGCGCTACACAAATAGCGTATTTGTAAATAGGAAATAAGCTGGTTTGGCTCTGGAGGGCAAAGTTGCTGCTGATGCATGGAATGAAACTGCATCCCCAGTGCAACTTCCCAGGAATTGTTGCAGGACGTGAACTTTGCAAGTCATGCTTTCTGAAAGCTGAAACGTCCCTGTAAGTCCTCCACCCCGCCTCCTTCTTATTGACAGCAAGCAGCAAAGGGAGCCCACAACCCACCCGGCATTTCAACATTCATCTGCAAGAACGATAGCTGCTGAGTAACTGCAGGGATTTAGAAACTCTAGAAGAGCAGTGCAAGTTCTCTGTTTGACAGTACAACATGTGCTTGTCTCCAAACTACCTAGTTTTGCTATTCCAGGCTTTTTTCCCCTCAGCAGGGAGTAAAAACAAGATAAGAGGATGGTTCTCAGGCACTTACAAGTTTGAATGCAGTCTTGCAACATGATTTGCACTGGCCCTGTCTCCTCTCACCAGTGATAACGAATGGCCATTAAACAAATGTCAAAGTGTAGCAGCGGTTCTGGTGATCGCAAACGATCACTTAATAGTGCACAATTCACGATACACTTTTTCTTGGGGGAGTGTAAGGGGGAGAAGTGACCTACCACAAAAAGTAATCTCACCTTTTAATCAAAACAGATCTGTTTACACAGACAGTGGATTACACAAAGTTCATTGCTCATCTAATTATTAGCCCGTTAAAACACGCAAGCAAGCCCTGATCTGTGTGTAAGGCTACAGAATGTGAGGATGGGGATGTCTGAAAGTAGATGTGGGCTGCCCTGTCTCCTCCCCTGCGAGGTCAGGAAACGCTCCCCTGATGGGATGTGTGTTAGGCTGAAGAAAGGCTGACAGCACAGCACAGAGGGGGTTCATTAGGGAGAGAGGCAGGAAACCATACGAGCTCTGTTAGGATGGAGATGAGTGAAGAGCACAAGGAAACCAAGATGGGATAAAGCTCCCCTTAGTCATACCCAGAGAGATGTTCTGTAACTCTTTATTGACCAATCATCAAACAGTGGATGCAGAGGGAGTTTATTCCTGTTTTTTCAACATGAAACATCAGAAGCAAAGTGAGTGAGGAGAATATCCACGGGTGGCACTCAAGGTAAGAGCAAGTAAAAACCAGTATGTCTTAAAACTCTCAATACACAAGTCCCAACTTTGACATTCAGTGTCATATATCATTCATGATTTTCCAAATTTTCCATAACTTTTTCTTCTTCTGCTTCTAGTATTTTGAAAAATGTATTATTTTTCTTACAGTATACTCATTCTTCAGGGAATTGTACTTGAACACTATCTCCTTCTTTCCTCTCCACTGTGCCCTGGGCCTCTTCCCAGCTGTTACTCTATTATTGCATGTGTGGCATGCAACTACATTTTTTGGTGCACAAGAGGGATAGGTGGTCCACAGGTAAGTGATTTAAAGGGATGGGTGGTCCACAAGAGGGATGGGTGGTCCACAGGTAAGTGATGTACTGGCACAGGCAAATAGATGAGGTCGACATCAAGGAAAATAAACTCTTAAGTTTAAACAACGTGCCTTCACAAAGAGCAAAGCCCACTCCAGACCCTGGGAACACAATGTACACAGGCCTTCTCTTCCTCTCAGCCTGGCACCTCTGAAGGAACATTCAAAGCTCAGGCAGTGACATAGCCAGGGATATGCTGACACATGTACATGCTTGGGGGAGTGCTCTTCCTCCTCACCTGCACAAACCAGACCTGCCCTTTTCCTTGTCAAGAAGGAGTTTCACAGGCCCCTTAGGAAACTTCATGAATGTACTTCATGTAAAGGAGCAGTTCCTGACTAGCTGAGCTGCTCTGTGGTTATCTCCAACCTGTGCAGTTGGCTCTGCAGCTGGTGAAAAAAGTGAGCTGCTTTGCACAAATCCTGGTTATTTGGGGATGGGTGAGAATCAGCCCAGTTCTACTTCTGATGCATTGGAACAGCAGCAGGGGAGCTGTGAAGGTGTGTGGTAAACACGATGGTTGTGAAGAAAATTGTGCCAGGTCCAGTGTGGGACTTCTCCTGCAGTGCAAGGGATGGCTGCAAGGGTCATCTTGCACTGGCAGCTGCTTTATCCACTCCAGCAGAGATTTGGCCTGGCCTCCACTACTGTTTTCTTCCTGCTTACATGCCCCTTGCAGCAACAGAAACCCTGTTTGCCACACAGCTCCAGCAGGCTTGTACCTTACACAAGGAGGAGGATTTTGACTGAGCCTTCAAATCTGGGCAAACATCCCTCCAACAAGACTGAGCTCCTCTTAAATGGCTAATTCCCATCTCCAGAATTTGCCTGATTTATGTTGCAGAGCAGTCACTCGATTCCAGGCAGTGAAAGAAACATGCACAGGAAAGGCCTGCTGTTTCTTTTGCCCCCTTCCCATCTTTCACTTACTAAGGCTGTAAAATGCTTTCTGGTCCATTTGTTATCCCACAGAATTTACACTTGGTGAATCAAGAGGACAGGAGGAGAGAAATCCGCTTGTCAAGGCTCCCCGTCACTGCCACTTCTTCAGCAACCATGAGAGCAGAATATGTTACCTTGTCATGTGCAACCAGAGTGTGTCACTCGCCCAAAATGAAGAGAAGAAGGTGACACTATCTGAAGATCTCAATTCTGACAGTAGAGTCAAAAAAGATGTGCAGGATAAGGGAGAAAGAGAAGAAGAGCATGGAGGTAATGACATAGGGAAGAAGGAGACACAGAACAACCACCGGTAACTTAGCTGCTGCCTCGTCAGCTCCTGGGAAAAAAGAGAACTTCTCATGAGATGTATTCATAAGCTAAACCTCAAGGACTTCATCCGAGAATCAAAAAACGTTTCTGCTTGCATGAAAGAAACCACTCTACAGATGTAGCCAAAATAATTTTTCCTTCCAACTGTGGAAAGACGGTTTTGCTGAAGTCTATTTACAAACCAAATTGCAGTCTTCCATCAGCCCAGTCAGAAGAATCCACTTCATCTTTTATTGGTGGCAAGAAAGAGGACAGAACTGCTTTCTTACATACACAAACCAAATTACAAAGAGGGACACAGAATCTGAAAAATTTCAGACGAAAGAGCAAATACAGTTCAAGGTGGAGAGGTTGCTGGCTTGATTCTTTTTACACTTTTTTTCCTGGAACTATGGTGGAATAGAGAGTAGAGCTTGAGATGCTACAAAGTTAGTAGATGAAACAGGATGTAATGAAAAACATTTTGGTGCTAAAGCAAGTGTGTATTGACAAACATTCCTAACATCCCAAGAGAAGAGGTAGAAAACCCATCACATAAATAAATTGGAGCAAACAGGCCACTGGAAATGGATATGGTACAACCAGTTGGCATTATCAGTCAGATGAGCTGATGATTTACTGTTTTCCCTACATTAACTGAAATAACCCCAGCTTGTTTTATATTTTACAATAGAGGCAGCCACCACTAGGTGGTAGCAGTTATAGTAAATTTGGGATTTTTTTGGACCCACACACAGAGTGCTTCTACCCACGAGCTGGAGAACATCTTTTAAACCTGCAGAGTCAACTCGAAAAATTTTGGGTGTTATCTTTCTCCATTTTTATTGTAAACATTCTAAATAATAAAATTCAGCCACCTTCATTACATCACCTGCAAACACTCAAGTTAAATATTTAATCAGCCCACACGGTTGAGAGAGCTTCGGATGCATCTCCATGCCTTGTGAAATGAAAATATTCAAGCTAGAAAAGGACTATTTACAGTAAATGGAACTGAATATATCTGGGGAAAAAGAAAGAAACAATTCTGGGAAAAAACACTTTCTGTCTTTAACGCACAGTATGATTCCCCAGTAACTTCTACAGAGCAGCTGAAGTCACAAAGAAAAGTTTTCAGGACTGGCTCTGACTGCACCTACCGTGGGGGCATCTGCATTGAAGGGAGCGGGAGCAAAACCCACACTTTGAGCTTATGATGGATTGCACCATTCAGCAGAAAGGCACTTTGATGTAGAGCTGACAATACAGGCAGCAGGCTATACACCAGCTCCTCAGTATCTTCATGCAACAGCTCTAGCACTCAGGCCAACCCCAGCAGCAAATAACTCTTGCTTTACCCTGAGCTCTAGCTCTAGAGCAGCTGTTAAACTTTGCCTGACACTGAAAACACGATTTCAAGCCCTCTGTCCTCTAAGAAATACTCACAAATGTAGTTCAGAGGTACAGACAACTAGAATGGTTTGGAAAAAGTCCCCCACTATACCCAGAGCTCACATGATTTCTGGAGGGATCACAGTGTGGCAGATATCTAGAGCAAAGATGAATTCTGCTAAATGCTAATCAGAAAATTCACTGTTGAGTGTACTTTGTAAACATTTGTCTAGTTAACACAGAGCAGTTGTGTTCAACCCTCTCACATCAGGGGCAAGTCTCTTTACGAAAGGGATCTTTCTTTAGTAAGTTCTCTTTTTCTATTATGTAAGAGATAATCCCTTACCCCATTCCTATCCCAGATCTCTGTCAACTGTATTTTGTTGCAAGAAGGGAGCATTCAGACAGCCCTAAGGAGACAAAGGCAGGGCTGCTTTAACGTGATGAAAGTGGGCAATTCATTATGCTGATCCACATTTTCCTTGTATGCCTCTCTGCCGGGACAGCTCTCCCCTGGTCTGACTGCTTTGAGCTCGGGGAAATGTCCTCAGTTTGCTTCAAGTGTTTTAAATCATTCCCTTCCTCTCCATGTAGCAAGGATATGAGCAAGCCCCATCACTTACACAGCCTCCTCGTCTCTGAATCCTGTTCTAAACCACCATCCTGTTTTTGTTTTGGTTTAAAACAAGACCAAAAGAAACCCTCTATAAACTTGTTCCCAGTGACACTCTATTGAATTGCACTTCCTGTCTTACACCTCATCCTAAAGCTTTGCTTCATTTATGGCTGACCAAACACCATCCAAGCATCTCCCTTCATTCCCTTTCCTTCTGGCACACAGTGAAATCCAGATGACTACCCACTTCCAAGGACAGCCCTCACAAAGACTCTGCTCGTGAGCCCCGAGCATGCTGCTTACCCACCTTTTAAAGCCAGCACCAAAAGAAACCACCTCATTTTTAAACTTAGCCACTATTTCAAATTCTTATTTTACTTCCACAGATTTGGAAATCCCTTTTTCTTGGGCAATGGAGGGAGACCTCAAGTCCAAAGCTGCTGAATTATTCTGAACCGTGATTAACCACCGCTTGGTGAAGCCAGTTATAAACGCTAAGCTGGGCTATAAAGTGCATGTGGTAACTATAACTGTGTGCACTATCGGATCTGGGCTCCCTCCTTGATGCCTAAAGCTGCTATCTGAAGACACAAAGCACTGACAACAAAGCCAATTTCAACAGCATTTATCCCAGTGCCTCCCAGAAGATGCTGCCAGCTCCACACCTCAGCTGCATCAATGTGCTCCTTTAGGGCTGTACTGCCAGCCAGATCCGGGAACTGATCTCATGACTGCCAGTCCCTCCCCTTGCCCTTTTAATTTTTTTGGGCAGCTGGGTCAGCTACAGCTGCAGGGATGAACAGTTGGGAACAGGTCGAGCCAGTACTGCCAATAAGTGCTTTGTGTTATCCAACCATGGCCCAAGGCTCTGTCTGCTCGGGGCAGGTCGAACCACTCTGACCAGCCCGGCGCCGGCTGCTGAGAACATCTACCTTGCACCCAAGTCCTACCCACCCTACGTGCTGGAAATGCTTGCCTCCTCACACCACCAAACAGCTGAGCTGCTTTAGCACCCCTCTAACTATAAAGCAAGTCTTCCATCGACTCAAGGACATTTTCAGTTTTATTCTGCTGTGAAAACTGCCAGAGGTGAGCACTTTCAGAGCCCTTCCTGCAGACTTTTGTTCTCGGAGGGGATCATGTCCTAACATGAGTCTTCCTCTCTCACGCTGTAGCCATCTGGTGTCTGCACGGGCAGGATGGGCCCACGTGACACCGCGGATACCCCGCTACAGCCCTCTGAAGCTACAGGCTGTTAACATGGTAACGAGGCAACTTGGTCTCTTCATGATAGGCAAGATCGAGTCATGTCCTAACAGGCCCCCAGCACGGCAGATTGCAATGCAGACTAGTACTGACACCTGTATTACCACATTTGAATCACTGCAAGGCAACCTGCTGTATTAAAAGAAGCAGAAAGGATGAGAGGCTGGTAAGACAGCAGACTTTCCCAAACAAACTGGTGCATGGAGATATAAGAGGAAAATCCTGTGCACACTCTGTGCAATCTGATCAGCAGCTACCCTGAGGTTGAGAGTAATAACTCATTTGTAATTTTAACTACCCTGACACACAGAGCCAACTTCTTGCTGCTTTTAGGTTTCTTACTTCAACAATTCTCCTATGAAACCAACTCAAAGTGACACAAAGTGACGCTGTCTGTACTGGAGGTGTGAATAACTTAAAACAACAGCTCCCTTGTGCAAGCAGTTTTCAGGCATGGGACATATACCACCATCTGCTGAGCCTCCTTCTTGCACACAGCCCATTTGGTCAGCACAGTAAACCCGGAGTACTCACCCTTCATTTTGTGTCAGCTCCTCTTTCCTTTTCAGCTAATTGCCACTCACTCGCTACAACACTGGCTGTCAGATCATGCAAGGCTATCTCTTTTGTTACTGCCAAGACAGAGGGGCAGTATGATGGCAAGTGAGCTTCAATGCAGATTAACACAAAGTAGAACAATGCAAACCGTGCCTACATGGTGCTGAGTATAGTACTGGCAGGTGCATCCAGGCAGGAGGACTCAAAGCCATCACTGATGTCTCTCCAGGGTCACTGGCTTGGCCTGCAGAAGCAGTCAAATTAAAACTAGACTGCATCAGCAGGTTCAGAAAACAACTGGAAGGACCTGAAGACAGCTGCTCCATAAACAGGTTGTAAAGGGAGTGGACAGGGATGTGCCCTCGAACACACAACCCTAATTAAGCAGTTGTGGATGCTGATAGAACTTTAAGAGCAACAGGCCAGAGGAGTGGCCATGACATACTCACACTACAGAGCACATCCTCCTGCTACCACTGGAGACAGGAGTACCACTGCTCCAACATGGAAGGGCACTTCTCACACTCTTATGCTTTGCTTGTCTGCAGTGTTCAGCCTGACCAAGTACAATTTGGCCTTGGTGTTCTGAACAGCTGGGAGAAACTATGCCACTGTGAGATCCAACATCCTCTTCCTTAGGCTGGGAGATAAGCACATTTCTCCTCAGGTAGCAGCTGGCAACTCCAGGTTTGTACAAATTCTGCTAGATTTGGTAGAAATGACACCACATTTTTGACAGGAAGGGATTCTGGCCTCATGCAAGATAATATGTATGGATATCCCCCTTGTGTGTAGGAAGAAACTTGCTTGGTTTTATTCCTTTGCCTCTGTTACTGCTTGGTGACCAACACACAATATCCTGACTGCAAGCTCCTCAACAGCAGGCTCTCTCTGGAAATGCCTATCACCTGTGTGAGCTGGACAAAATTTCCATCAAAGCCACAGGGCATCTCTCCACTGACTTCAGTAGAATCAAGGCCGATATGTTGAATAAGCAATAAATTATTTTCCCTTAGGAGAAAGTTTTTCATGTCTGTAATTCATTTAAATGGCTACAACAGGAAAGGGACTAAACACAGGAGAAGTTGAAAGAAAAGCCAGGATCATGCAGCGCAATGAGAAAGGCAATTCTGCAAGACATCTTTGTGATGAAGAAAGAGACTGAGAGGATAGTTACTTGTAAAAGGAGATCAGCTCCTGTCACACCTTCCATCTTACACCCAAAACCTCTGAAAACACACACACACCGCCCACCCCCTGCCACAGCCAGCCGCCTTTTTGATAGAACACTGTGGGTATCTCTCTCACTTTCATCTTCTGAAAGTTGGTTCTGTTCTAGATAACATCTCAGCCTGTACCAGGGATTCCCCACATCTCACAGGCATCTCAGGAGCTGTTTCTTTCTCTTAATTTTCTTCCAGTGTCAACACAACTTTTTAGATGCATCATGGTTCCGCTTTTTTGTAGGCTTTCAAGTCACTCTTTCCTCTTAGATGCCTACTAATTCAAGCATAAATTTATGGCTACAAATATCATCACTTTTTGCACTTCTATCTGGCTTCATTCACAATGCAAATACAAAACTTCAAAGTCGAGCAGAAATCCTTTTGCTTCATGATAGCCCAATTCCTTTCCACATTTCTTTTCAAGCATGCAATTACAGGATTAGCTGAGGATTAATTATTTGAAACTCAACCTGCATCTCAGCTGACAATTTTCTCATTTTTCAGCCTTTAAAATGTATCAATCACATATTTGTGATACAGACCAATACTTGCAATAGATAAAATATTTTTCTTTCCACACAGACATCCTAGTTGAGGGTCTCAAAACCCAAACAAAAATTGCACTTACTGTGCAAACTCCCATCTGCGCCCCCCACCCCCAAGTTGCAATGCGTTTCAAAAATGTCACCTTTAAAGTCACAAAACCAGAATATTTAAAAAAGCAGTTTTCTCTGCCTTCTGGATTTCTCCCTTAAAGGCAACTGCTATTCTGATTAAATATGCTTACTCACTGGAAGGTAACCTATAAAGTCAATGTGATTTGATTTTTTTATTACATTTTTCCATATGAATAGTCATGGCATGTATTAAAATACATCTATGCCTAAATACTGACGTGGGACTGAGTGTAAATTTTGGTTAGCAGCACAGCAGGACCAGCCTAGTCTGGACATTTCATAGCAGCCATTTGAAGTAGCCATTTCATAGTAGCCCAGTCATTTGTCTTTTTCAGTATAAAGGGTCATTTGAATAATCAAAGCACATAACATCAGTTCTCCCTGCCGCTGCTGTCCTAGTAGAAACACATTATTCACCATGGTAACTACAAATGTTGCAAAGCAAAGATGTTTACAATTTTACTTCGACTTAAATCATAAAATCATAGAATAAAAATGCCTGCAAATCCTTTTTTTTTGGTGACTTGTGGCCTCCAATCAACAGGAAACATTCAGATTCATAGGCAAGGTGTAAGAGTTTTCTATTTATTTATTCTTTTATTTTTTTTATAGGTATTTCCTTGTACAGTTTGTTCCTGTTGTAGCAGCAAAACAAAACCAAAAAAATTCCTCTGCCATTAAACCTTGCGTTTAACAAAATTTCATCTTGGGCCAAGTAAGACCTGTCAGTATCCCTCTGAAAATATTCTCAGGTGATTCTCTGCGAATAGATTAGATTATCTGTAACAAACTAGTGGTTAAAAATGACCATTACTGTCATTTTATACTGAACCCTGTCTGATGTGCATCCTTATAAAAGGAGCAAAAGCAACCACATCACCTGCAGGGCACATCTTAGTCACTGTTCCGAGGATTTAAAAAGGCAAGAGCAGCAGGGAAGAGCAAAAAACAAAAAAGGCAAACCAAATTGAACATAGAAAAGTAAATTATACAATAAAGACATCAAGGCAAAGAAAGTATTAAAAGCAAGTGTTTGAGCATGTTCAAACAAAACACAGCTACTGTGTTAGGCACTGTATAAAACCAAGCTATACCTAATTCCCTGTGTCCCACTTGTGAGCTCACCACTAACATAAAAAAAAACTGAGGAAGGTGTATGCTTCTTCATGGAAATGTTTTTGAGTTTAAAGAAAAAACAACCAAACACACATTGGTGTTGAGGCAAGGATAAGAAGGGCAAAAGCTTCCACAAGAGATACTTCTGGTTGCATAAGGAGTGTAGGTTACTGGTAGCGTGCATTTTTGCACTTTGACAAAAGGCTAACATGATCTTGACACCACATGGAAGGTTGCCTCTGTGTTGAAATTTTATTGAACATGAAAGACACACTTGAAAAAATCTTTTTATGTCTGTATGAATACAGCAGTTCAAAACTCATACAGATAGCAGTTAAATGCTTGAAATTATATACCTTCTCTTCATCCTAACTTAGATCACTTACATGGATTACCTCAATAACAACTTTCTTAATATGGACACAGAAGAGCTAAGTGCTGCTTTTTAGCTCAAACAACTGCTTTGGGGGATTTTTGTTGTTGGGTTTTTTTTTTTTTAATTTTTTTTGTTTTTTTTTTTAAATAGCAGTGTTATACAGTCAGCTTGCCTGCTGTGATTGCCTATGGATCACATATCCAGCACGTGCAGTTTGGAAGCAGATCACCAGAACTCTCATCTACTCCATTCATGTCAGCCCGTTAGTCCTTTCTCTACTCAGGTCAGGGAGCAGCCATCAAGTACAGAAAATAATAAAGTTCACCTTTTCTCTTTACAAAGATTAGCAATTATATCTTTTTCTTAACTAATTTTGAAAAACAGAGCTATCTGCCAAGTCACAAGCTATCTGCCTGTGCAAGAGGTGGGGACAGGAATGCTGTGCTGCACTACAACACTCTAGATTTCTCCACAAGAAAACCAATTTGCCCATCCAGAAGATAAAGCCAACAAACCTGTGCACCTACCACAGGGCTGCCAAACTCTTTGCATGCCACCAGCACCTGACACCCATCACAAAAACACAGGGCTTGCTCCACCTGAATGCATCCTTGGGCTTGCTTTGGCACCACCTCCCTGGCTAAATTTCCTCTACCTTCCCAGCTTAGCTTTCCCCCTCCCCTCCAGTAGGCCTCATGGACACCGCTGCCACAGCGGAGCTGCTGGAAACTCCCAGTGTAGAAAGAGAATCCTCATGCCATCTGAAGGCAGATGTCCCAAGACCAGCCAAAGCTTGCTGTCTCTCTCAACATCAAGATGATGATTAGAAAAGAGCTCAGTATCCTCACCGCCAGAGCACACCAACTGGAATCTGATTATTGCCACTGCTATACTACCACCAAAAATCCTGTATCTGTGGCAAGGATTTAGCCCTGTTACGGCCACAGTTGCTTGCTCTCCTTGTAGGGACTGCAGCGCAGGCTTTCTAAAAGGACAATGTCTCCTTCCAAGCCTGGTGGTCGTAAGGGAGACAAGTTTCACCAGTATAATTCATGGCTGAGTGCATTTTCCTGTCTTCATTAAGGGTTTACACCAGTGCTGCTACCTTGGAAGTCTGCCATCAACAAGCAGGTCAAACCTCTTAGTCTGGGAAAAGCCTCTCCATTGTTTTCTGTCTCATGAACAGTTCTTCAGTAACTATGTCTTTTTTTTTTGGAGACCAGGGTGTTGGAAAACAATTGAGATATGAGTAAAGAGCTCTCCTTCACCACAAAGTAAACTGCATGCTTAATAAGATGAAATAATTTGGTCTCTGTGGACCAGAAGACAATAGCCTCACTGTTGCATTGATACCTTGCAAGTTATGTCCTCGTGTCACCCAAAGCAAACTGTAACAGGGACTGCTCCACAGCTCAGATTCCCTTTAAACCTCTTACATAACCTCTTTTACCTCTTCAGGTTTCCCTCTTTAGCAAAGACATGAAACAGAGGGAGACATTTAAGGAAACCTAATTTTCTTTAAAAAAGAAGAAAAAAAAAAGCAAGCTAACTTTTGTAAGGCTATACTATGTTTCTTATAAAAATCCCTACCTTTTATTCTTTATGCTACGAGCTGAGATGTATAATAAAGTAAATAATATCGACAGCTGTGACTGACTTAAAAGGGTGCAACAGCAAGTACAGCTTCGTCCTCTCCCTCTAGAGCAGGATGAGAATCTACTAATTACTTTATTACAGTGTGGGTGGAAAAACGAGGGAACTTCAAATCAGCACAGCATTCAATGCAGTATTTCCTTTATAGTGAAGAATGAAAAATAACCCCAGACCTAGGATAAATTTCCCTACCCGATTCTTCCTTTTGTTCTTACCAGGTCTGAGGTTACTTACGCAGTGCACAATGCTAGAGATTCCATACACATCTCCACACCTTAGGGCATGTGCCCACCTTGAGTTGTCTCTCTGTAAGGAGAAACTTTTCCTAGAGGCAAGCTATTACATAATGCTCACGATGAGCAGTTCCTTGCATCCCCCTTTGATCTGTTAAATAAAAGCCACCGCAAGAAAAAGAAAATGCTAAGCACTGTATTACTTTATTTTCCTGCCACAGTTCTACACTTATTATCTCTCATTTTTAGAGATCTTTTTTATCATTACTGATGCAGACAAACAGCCATCAGAAGCAGACAAACAAACTACGTAAGGTACAATGAAATATTCAACACAAATGTTCCCCTTCAAGACAAGGCAATAATAACAGAACTGAAACCTGAGCCTCTTTCCAGCTACACTAAGTTATGCCACTGAAGTCAAATGGCTATTAATGGTTTTATTTACTCTCTGATACTCCCAAGACAGAGAGATTATTCCATTTCTGAAAAACCTACCACCACCACTATGCAACAGCAACAGCAACAGCTAGGGATTAGCAAAATAATAAAGAAGAATACAATTCAGACATCAGAGAAAGGAAGGTTCCTCCATGGAAAGGCTCTTCCATGGGGAACAACCTCAGGGGCTACAACCTACTGTGAGCACAGAGCACTCTTACCTGTGTGACTGAGCATGTGCCGCTGCAGGGCATTTGCCCATGGAAAGACTTGAGGACAGTAAGGACAGGGGATATTTTGCAGGCAGTCTGAGTAAGCGTTCCTCTTCCCTCTCAGCAGCTTATCCTTGGCAGTTTCCTTCTCATCCTCACTTGTTCCATTTCTGCCACTTTCTTCCTTGAAATTGTCAGTGGACTGCAGAAATGGGCTAAATTTGTTAGTGTCTGTGGTAGCCAGCATCTTCTCTATGCTGGCAAATTCCCCACTGGACTCCAGATCCACACTACTCCTAAGTTTAGGCTTATTTTTTGTTCCTTTCTTTCTACCTCTTTTCTTAGTCAACCCAGCATCAGCAACGGGAGACTGCTCTTGATCACAAGCCTGAGACAGGTCACTGGGCAGGCTGGAGTCTCTTGGAATGGTGGTCACGATTGTCGCTTTAGCTTTGGCATTCCCTGATTTGTCACACCCAGTGGAGCTGCTCACTGCCTGGGGACTGGCATCTGCAGCCTCTGTTTTCAGCAAAGTGGGAGCAGAAGACACAGATGAAATGATCTGTGCAATGGAAGCCAACGGTGGCAGCTCTTTAGTTGCTGAAGGCTTTGGCAAGAGAGGTGGTGGTGGTGGTTTAGGCCTCAGGGGTCTCAGCAAGGCAGAATTGCTAGGGAGAGCCGGGGAAATGATCGGGACAGTCAAATGCAACGAACCTTTCAGTGGCTGGGGATGTCTGACACCCCGGGTTGTTTCTGAGTTCCCATTGGCACCGAAAACCAAAGGACACTGCAGACAGTTATAGGCTTTATCACTGTTCCCAGAAGCAGCCAACTCTTGATTCCTGGCTTCACAGGGGGCATCATCCTTATCCTTCTTCAGGATTTTGGGGATGGACAGGTCGATAGGCTCCATGGAACAGTCGTAAAGGGACAGAGATGAGCTGAACAGGTTCTCCTGCTTCACCTGCACAGCACTCAGGCTTTTGCTCTTCTGAGAGAAATCCAACGGCTCATCAAAATCCATGGGGAAGTTGCCCATAGGTTCACGTTTGATGGAAACGTGAGATGATGTTCCCAGCAAGAAGCCGTTTTGTGGCTCCAGGAAAGGCGTCATGGGCTTGTGGTCCATGTAAGTGCTGTCCTCCAATAAAGAAGGGTCTGTCTGGCTTTCCTGGGCACTGCAGTCCACCATTAAGATGTAATTCTCAATCTCCTTTTCTTGCACATGCAAGTGCTGCTTGAGGATGTGGTGAATGCAATTCCTCTTGGCCGAGAAGGCCGTGCCACACTCTTTGCACTCGAACGGCTTCTTCTTCTGGCAGCCGCTGTGCGTCCTCATGTGAATGCGGAGGGCGCGGTAGTGCTTCAGGTCCTCTCCACACAGCTTGCACACCGTGTCTGGGGAGCAGAAGGCATCCACCATCTCTGCGGCGTTGCTGGTGACATATTCAATGTTCTTCTCGATATCCTTCCTGGTTGTTTTGAGGTGCTTCTTTCGCAGGTGCCTCTCACAATTGGCTTTCACTGTGAACGGGTAGTGGCAGATCTTACAGATGTAAGGCCTCTCCCCGCTGTGCGTCCGCAGGTGCCGGATCAGCGCTGCCTTGTCAGCCGCAATGTAGTCACATATGTTGCACTGGTATGGGGAGATACCTAAGTGAGAACGGATGTGAGCTCTCAGGACACCAGAGAAGGCAAACACCTGGTCACAGAAACGGCAGGGGTACAAAACTTTCCTCATGGTTGGGGTCTTCTTGTTTGCTGCCCCGGCGATGATGGCTTTGAGTTCTCCTTCTGTGACTTCTTGCTTGATCTTGGCTTCCATACTTAGAGGCAGGAGAGCTTCAATGATGCTGTCCTGCTCCAGCTGTGTCTTCATCTCATGCTGAGTTAAAGGCTCTACTTTGGGTTGGAGGAGCAACTGCGAGGAAGGACTTGATTTGGCTCCTGGCTGGGGGAGATGAGAGTTGGAGGCGGACTCCACCGAATTCTTGATCAGCCTCAGAGGGGGAGGTGGGAGACTTGGGCTGATGCAGCCAGGGGAGGCTTGCTGGGCACTGATAAGAGGAGGAGGTGTAGAGGTTGCGACAACTGTTCGGGGTGTTACCAAAGGCTTTGGCTTCAGTGGTGGCATATGCTTGAAAATCGACTGTACAGGGACAGAAGGTGCCTTAGAAAGTGGAGGAAGACTGATTTGAGGAGGAGCAGAAGAAGCCATCTTCAAGATTTGCTGAATGTCTGCCAGCTCAATGGCAGACTCATTGGAGATGGGTTTCACCACAATACTGCTGTCAGGCTGGATAATAAAACCCTTCTGGAAAGGCTGCAGAGAAAGAAGCTTTATGTTTTCTTTTGTAGGGGGAAGGACTGAAAATGACCCTCCCATGGAGGCAGCTTCCAGAGAGAGGCTGAGCAGACTGGTGCTGCCGGGTTCCTGAGGTAGGTTACTCTTCAGTGCTCTGAGCCGCATTTCTTGGACCTCATCTTGTGTATTGTCCTCCTGCTTGACAGGCTTGATGTCTTTGGTGTACTGTAGGCCCAAGGATGCCATGAAGGCTTTCTGGTCTGGGTTCTCACTGGGTGGAGTCGTGGACTGTGGCTTGTGCTTGTCTTTTCCCTGATCCACCACGTGAGTTTCTGTGTGCAGTTTGAGTGCTGAAAGCATGGGGAATGCCTTGTTACACATCTCGCAAATAAATCGATGGAAGTCACTGATGCACCGTCGCAAATTTGTTTCACACCAGACCTGCAAGACATGCAAAAATATTCAGAGTAGGAATCTCCAACTGGAAAGGCATCACACACTAGTGCAAAACAAAACCAGTTCACTCTCTCTCACTAAGTTAAGAGGTTTAGAGCAGCCTCCACCTACCCGGCATGGAGATATTCTCACTTCCCAGCCTTTAGTCTCCTAAGGGTATAATCTGAATTAGGGCCTGATTCTCCATAAGTTCCCTTCTATAAAGGTAAATTCCTTCAGAAGGCTATTCAGGCTCTCAAATTCTTTTCTGTCCTAAACTTCCCTATCAAGAATTTCTCTTCTGTCATTGACAGGACAGGAGCCTCAGCATACTACATAGCAAGGAAGCCAGGCAGTAGACTATCTCCTTTAGCTCTACTACAAAGAAACCAGGAGGAGAGGAAGGGGAGGGAAAAAAAAAAGGCATCCAAACCAACATAAACCAACCAAAAGAAAATCTCCTAAAAGCAGATCAATGAAACTCAGAGCCTAAAGCAGAGTCGTTTTGGGTTAGGGAAGTCTGACTACATTTATTCTCCCAAGAAAAATACTAGTAGAGGGCTTCAAGATATTTATAGACTCTTAAATACTTTATGTCTTCTCTCACAGTGCAAGCAAAATTATTACAAAAGGAAAATACCAACATTCAAATCCCTTAATAACTTTAAATGTCTGTCATTAATTACAAAAGAAATAGACTTTGTTTAAAAAGTTTTGATTTTTTAAGTTTTATACCAAAATTGTAACAGACTGACTGAAAGACCTACATGCTCCCCTGGTCCAGCAGCAAATTTCAAGTCTAGCACTTTGCAGTCAGAAGAGTTGGAAGTCAAGGTTTTAATCCCAGAAGAGTAAGAAAATGCAGAATAAGACCATGCAGAAACTAAGCATGGTCCTGGTGGATTGTGCTGTTGATTTTTTTAATAGATATGCAGCTTCATCCAGACCCAAACAAAGCCAGGCATGGTTTGACAGAGGGAGGAGTCATACCAATGGAGAGCTTTATGGCTCTCAGAAAAATATTTACAAACTACCTCTCTGACTTTTCCCATCCACTGTCACTCAAAGGCACAGAACCCTCAAACCTTACATGAGGAAGACTGTCGAGTGCTTTGTGAGGGAATCACTGAAGATATCACTGTTTACTTAGGAAGGTGACTGCTCAAAGATTTTTATAATAAAAACTTTCATACCCCAACTACATCCTTGCTAGAGTAAACTAAAATAAATAATGTGTACTACCTGTTGATTTCAGATGTAGAATTTTTTGGGTACGCTCAAAGGGGCAAAGATCTAATACGACCAAGGTTTTCCTTCAAAATATTTTATACATCTTTACACTGATAGTTATCCACTGTAATGATGAAAATGCCCCCAGTGCCCATATTCTTTAGATGAAAAAAGAAAAAAGGAGAGGCATAAAATGTTTGAAGCCTACAGAAACAGTGGTGATGTACTTTCCACAAAATATTCTACATGCAGGATGAATCTTTCAATGACCTCATCAGATAAGCACTGTAGCAGCTGGTACCTTAAGCTACGAAGAACAGAGAGTACCTGAGAAATGCGGGGAAACTTCCTACAGGAGAAGTCCGTGAATCCCAAGTCGTGGAAGCCTGCTGGAATTGAAGGGTTGTTCTGAATGAAAGGCTTTCCCATGGGATCTCTGGGAAGCTGCTTGTGGATAACTGCATTATGGCGCAGTAAGCCCCGATGAGTACGAAAGGTAATACAACAGATGTCACACCTGGAAAGGAAAGGAAAAAAATCAGAAATTACTTACTGACTGCTGCAAGCTTAAGAACTAGCATTCTTCTTGCACTGGGACATCCTCTTTCACCCCATGATACCAAGAACTTGCTAAATGCAAAATAAAGCCACAGTGTGTTAAAACCTATCACCACAAAAGGCAATTTTGGTCACAGTCATTTTCTACCAGTTTCTGGCTAGTAAGTCCATTGGAAGTTCAAAGAATATGAGAACTGACAATCTCACACAGGCAGACGGTAGAATAGCAGCTGAAGTAACAGCCTTGTGAAAACCTCTTCATTGTCCAATGAAAAGTATTTCAGTGGCCTTACACCATTTCATTTTTACTGAAAAGTATTGTTAAAATAAACAACATTTTTTTTAAAAATCAATGACAAGGAGAGGCTAAAGCTGACCTAAGCAGCAAGCAAATGTAAAAATAGCACCTCTCATAACCACTGCTTAAAACGTATTACTGCACACCACTCAAATACCTGCATGTGAATCTTCCTCATATTGCCTTTCCATAAACTTACACTGGCATTTTTCAAAGCTGTTATGAGAAATAGACTGTTTTAAAAGGAAAACTACTGATCCTTGAAGGGGAGAAAGGTTCAGAGGAGGAAGACCTGAAACAGATTCAACACTTCTGACACTTTTATACTACCTTCACAGTCAGTTTGCCCTGAAGAAAAATGCACTAGCACTGTCTTTTCCTACCCACACTTATTTGCTGTGATTTCTTGTTTTTCTTAAGTACTCAAATCCCAAACTCAGCTAAACAAGGCTTTCTCACATAAAACATTGCATTAAACAATCAAAGCTATGCTGCAGGCATATGGGCTATGCAGCAACATTTGACCAACACATCAACAAAGCCTACTGCCTTCTAAATATTTGGAACGTGAGCTCTGCAGCATGACAGGTCACTTTCATTCTGTATTCAATAAGTGACACACAGTTTCACTCAACCTCAAGTTCCTTGTGGTTACAGGTCCAGCTCCCAGCCAAAGTGTGGGTTTCCCAGAAGCAAAACACCAGTGGATATGAGGGAGTCAGATTTTTTCAGTGAGAATATTATATCCACAAGGAGTTTTTCACATCTGCCCCTGACCTTGGTTTTCCCCATACTGTCTTTGCTCTCTACATCAAGGAAAAGGACATGTGCCTACTCATTAAAAAAAACATCCTGAAATTAGAAATGACTTCTGACAAAATCCTGAAACCACCCCCTCCCTGTCCTGTCCCTAACAAACTCCCATTGTTGTTCATTTTATCACTACATAAACTCCCACAGCCATTTTTTTTTTATTCTCTGAAAACGAAGAGATAACCAAGTCACCCACAAAGCAACTGGACTCAGTCCCTGAGTGCTGAAAGAAGCAAGTGTGAAGTGTATATAACACGGCCATTGTTATCACAGTACCCAGAAAGCTTGGCCATAAATACGTGCTGAAGGTTTAATCTGTTTTAACTCTCCTGTCAATTCACTTGCATCCTACCTGGATAATTACAGCTGATATAGTTCCTGCATTCCATTAAAGACCGAACCAATGCCATTTACAAAGCTAATGTTTACTTAAAGAGGTATGCCAAATGTGACAACAATCTCAGGGAGGCGGGGGATGGCCAACACATAGTACTTCTCCAGCATCAGTATCTAAGGCTCTTCTCCAGCTCACTTGACAGCACCTATTCTGTGATGCAAAGCTTTCATCTTCAGTGAAAACAAAAACACCATCACCAAAACCACTGGGGGATGGAGAGCATTAAAAAACTACTAGTAGCCACCTGAAGAACTTGCAGGCTACTGAAATAAATTGCTTTTAGAGGTGATGAAAATGCCGTGCATGAAAACAAGCAGTGCTTCTGACATGTTCCTCCTGGTATGTCAATATACAAACAAGGAGGGCTTGGAAACAATTCTGCACCACTGGAAGCACTGCAGGCTGTTCTGCAAAGGGACACAGACCCTGACCTTGGGGCATCCTGAACCATCTCTGGGGTCCCCATGTGCCTGGCTTGCCCTGGGCCCAGGAACCCAGTGCAGCAGCTGTACCCCCGTGTGTGTGACAGGACAGGCACAGCCACCAGTGATGGCCCCACAGAGTTACTGGGAGCACTGACTCTTGCCACCGTACTCCCAAGATCTGGGCTGAGCAGGAGCCAGTGCTCCTTGTCAAGCAGCCACACATCCCACACAGCAGGGAGGCCTGCCTTGTTCATCTTGTACTCCCCCTCACCTCCCTCTTGCAATATGCTGATTTTCAGCACTACTTTATTTAGGTCTCTCACCAAAAGCTGCACTTGAGAGTTAATCTTTCAGAGCAAACACCCATGTGAAAGTCCTTCACAGTACACCTGTATCAACTGCTAGCCTCAGGACAGTGAAAGTTTGCAAGCTAAAAATGGTGTTTTCAATGCAAAGGGAACTACCTCCACGTATCTTATAAAAGGAATATAAGCTTTCTCTTTTATTAAGCATGTTTATTTTTCTCTTTCTTTCTTGGTCTTCTTTTCTTTTCTTTGCTGTGAGTGAAGAAGCAGCAAACAAAAAGAGAATCTGGGAGAAAGATTGAGCTCTTTTTTCATTAGGTCAGAAAGAAGCACCTGGCTGAAAAAAGACACATCTAGATAAATCATGCCTGTCATCTCAAGCTGCAGGCTCTTCAGGGCACATAAATGCACTGCACCCCAGCTCAGCACCTTGCCCTGGTGGCACAGCTTACAGAACCACATTAGAGCTGGAGCATGGCAAGCAGCTGTGGATGCCCTGCCTTCCTCCCTGGTCCAGGTCTGGACTCCTAGCATCTCCAAGAAAAGGTTACAGGTACCAAGTGTCAAAACCTAACTAGTTAAGGCAAGCATCATGCTGCATTGACTAAGTCTTGTGTTAATTTAAAATGGACTAAGTTGCCATGCCTAACAGTGCATTAACTGGAAGCATCAGTTTTTTTAAAGGAAGTCTAACTGTTAATTTCTCTGTTTTGTCATCAGTACTATTTTCTATCTTCGGGTAGTGTCACTGCCTACAGTATTTTTAAATCTAGACCCATAGTCTAAGAAGGAAAAGAGAAAGGAATCCTAGGTGATATGAACGTATTTTCACTCTGTTTAAACAACTTCAAAAATTAATAAATTAATAATTGTGGAAAGTCTGAAAAGTCCAGGGTATCAAATAAAGCATCTGAAACATATGGTAATAGTTTGCTCATGATGAACTTTAAAAAACAAAACAAAACAAACAAACAAAACAAAAAACCCAAAACGAAACAAAAACCACCAAAAAACAACCAAACCAACAGAAAAGCTTCCCCGTCCTTAAAATTACACAAGTCTGCTGATATGCAGTTCCAAGTCAAACATGGATGGCATGGCTGCAGAGAACAGTGACGGGAACAGGCTCTGAGGTTGTCAGCAGAACAGGCTGAGCAATGGCTCAACACCTGTGAGTGCAGAGATAAAAGCACTCTACTTGCAAGGTAAATTTCCAGATGTATATAATAAAAACTGCTGTATTTTCATGTGATTGCTAGTCTTGGCCACAGTCTTCAATTTTTCTATAAATATGATTACAGAGTAGGGAGAAAAAAAGCTGTTCAGTTCCAAGCATAGAGATTCAATTCTAACTAAAAAGGAAAAAAACTGGTTTTAGTAGCTAAGGCCCCTTTAAAATTACTTTAATTCTCAATTGCCTTTATGTTTTGGACTTGCTCATGTCTGTAACAATGAAAATATAACACTAAGGGTCTGGCTCACTGGCAGAAGTGTAAAAAAACAAGCAGGTAAGGAAACAGAATTCCTAAAACACAAAAGCAGAACCAAAATACAACAATGCAACAATCATGCCTTTGGTGCTCAGGGCATGTATCACACCAGGCAGGTCTGATTAATTATTACCACACCAGTGTGCCTTTTTCTTTTCTTTCTATTTTTTTTTTCTAATTTTCTTAATGCAGACAAGTGTGTGCATCTCTGTGTAAAAACATACCATTGAAAAGCTTTCTCCTACAGTAAGTTAGTACTCTTGAAATCTGTAATGCTGATTAGGCTATAAAAGCATTTAAACAGGCTTTAAGAAATAGTCAGTGCTTTGCAAAGCTTTTTGTTCAATGGGGCACGGCAGGATTTGCTACACTTTTGGTAAGTGGCACCTCTGCAAGAAAAGTTTCCATAAGCAGTGCCTGTTGCCTTGCATTACACTCTCCTCTGAGACAACTCCAATTTGTCAGCAGGGGAAATGGCTGTTTTCTAAGAAATGGAAAGACATTTTAGAAAGGAAATGCAGAGCCAAATTTTAGCAAAATTAATCAGTCTTGATTTTGATTAAGAATAATGCAGACAACCACTCAATCCTTCTAGATTTTATACTTCAGTAGTCAAGATGAAAATGTGAAATATTTGTACTCACCATTATGTTACCAAGAAATTAAAAAAACATTATGCTCTGCATTGGCTGAGACTGCTGGCAAGAAATTGACATTTACCATTATTCTGCTTGTACTTCTGAAACCACACAGACTAAAACCTGAAGTTTTTACCCATGCAGCTCGCTAATGCAAAGTTGCCCATATTGTGGATGTTAACAAATAAAACCAGCCTTAACTTCTATGCTTTATCGAAAATAAAAAGCTTGGTACCACTTTGTTCCTTTCCTGTCTGCGCTCTTTAGCAACTTCCACAAACAGAAGCAAGGAAAACAAAAACAAGAATGAAACATATCCTGAGACACAACTCATTAATACACAATTAAATTATGAAGCTGTCTAACTCCTCCCACTGAAATCCCCAGTCAGTACTCTGTGTGTTTCTACCTCTGTTATTATTATTCTCCTTTCTCTCTAACGTTATTTGCAGAATTAATGTGGCTCTCATGAGCAAAGAAATTCCTATGCTGACCTAAAAATAATACAACCGGGTAGAAGAGAAAGATGGGTGATTCCCTGCTGATGACTCATGTCCACACCGGCGGTGGGAGCAGGCTCCCAGCCTCCACGCTGGCAGGGTCCAGCACCAGGGGAGCCTGACAAGGAGGGGGAGACGGAGAAAGGATGATTTTAAACACAAGGGTTTTCACCACCCGTGAAAGAAAAGCTAGCAGGTTACAGACATATTTCCTTTCAGGGATGGATTCCTTTGCTTCTCTTTCACTTCTTCTGGGGCCAGGCAAAGTGAGAGAGATGAGGAAGAGCCAACTGGTTTCTGCTCCTGTGCAACCCCACCCAGGCCCAGATACTCATCTCCTTTTGGATTAAAAAAAAAAACCAAAAAACAACCCTTCCTGGCCTCCACACCCCGGGCCTTGGGAAATAACATCCAACAGCCGCACTAATCTCTCCCATTTGCTGCAGATGAGTGATGGAAAAGCAGCAGTGCTGCGAACCCCGCTCCTGCCTCCCTCCTAGCGATCCCTCCGGGTCCTCCGGCTGTCCTGCAATGCCCATTCCTGCCTCCCTCCCCCGCAGCTCCACAGCGTGTGTGACCCCGAAGGACCTGCTGCTCTGCCATCTCGACCTCGCCCACTGCTATGGGGCTGTGCTGGAACCGCAAGCAGCACCAGGAGCCAACTCCCTGCCAGCTGCAGAGGCTCCACTCCCCTTCCCTTGTGCCTAAGGGGACGGACACAGCCCGCTAGATGTTCCGTGCACGCTGCTTCACAGCCTCGGCAAAGGAGGCACTGTTCTTTTAACTTTTCCCCCCTTTCACCGCCCCATTGGCCGTCTGATTTTGTTACCGATGTGTTCTCTCTTTAATCCTCTCCCTCAAAGAAGCCACCCTTGGGTGCAGCCAAGGCTGAACTCCCTGCACCAACCCTTCTATTAATAGAGGGATGCACAGCGTTATGTGCATTCCTACAGCTGCACTGTGGTCCAGGCAAGAAAAGTATCCTGTAGGAGCCAGGACAGACCCGATATAAACCAGGGTGATGTTGTGCTTCAGAAATTTGTCAGCATGCAGCAGAGCCAATGTCCGCACCAGTGACTCCCACCTTCAGAGTAACTCCAGTGAAATTAACAGCAGTTAGTAAGGTTCAATAAAAAGGCACAAGTCATGCTGTGTCATGTTTTAGCTTCTTTTGTGTGTGAGCAAAGAAAAGTGAGTAAGAACTTCTTCCTAACACTGTAATGAACTGCATTTACCAGCAACACTACAACAGTGCCAGATTTAAACACCTCTGCCCTGGTGAAAAAGTAGCTTACTCTACCATTTACTTCAACAGAATTAACATGCAACTAAGACAAAATAATGGCAAAATGGGAGATGGCCTGCAGACACTGACACAAAACAGTCATTTTCTCATAATGACTTTTTTTACTTAATAAAGGTCAAAGTTTTAAAAACCAGAAGTGTCAACAAATTGGCTGGACAGAATCACAGAGAAAGAGCTAAAGATCAACTTAAGTAACAATGAAGAGTTTAATAGTTAGGGCAAACATATCTGGGGGAAAAAAAACCTGACCAGAATAGTCCTCTACAGCTACCAAAATTAGAAACTGCACAACATCCAGAATATCAGTGGTTATCTGTGCACAGCAACTCAAGTGAACCTTTTGGTAGTCTTTCAAGGTAAGAAATGAAAAGCTCTTCCTATATTTTAACACATCTTTCAAATATGGAAGCCAAGTACTTCTGTAATTTTAAAATTAATAGCAAGAGTTAAAAAAGAAATCTATGTGCCCATGTTAAAAAAACACCACCGCTTTTCATTTCATAAGGAGAAATACATCTCCAGGGGTTTCTCTATTCTATAAGCATCCACTGACCACAACAGTGCTCCCAAATAGGTGCAGCTGAATCTGGACCGCAGCCCCTTGCCCTTATCTACATTTGCAGGTTAAGATATGCTCAGCACACAGACATGACTGCCAACACACTGAGCAGGACCCAGCACTTCAACAGAGCCTGCAAATAAACAAATCCTGCTCCTTAGGCAGGCGTGCTAATAACCTATTTTGGCTCAGCCCCTTTTCCCTCCTGCATGCCCTTTTACAAGCAGCTTTCCTCTACAGCCAGCTTCGCATTTACCCACTTTCTATTCTGGCAGCCAAGCTAAGATATTCAACACCATGTGACACAGCACACAGTTTCACATGGGAGCATCACTCCCTGTGTCCATTCACCAGCCAGTATTTTTATCCGGCTGCTCTGGATTCCCAGTTTCCTCACACAATGAGCTCCCTGATGTGAGCCGACCACTTCTAGGCCAGCATTGGACTCGTGCTGCTCTTCAGATGTTTCCCAGCTCTCTTTTCTGAACAGAAACTTCAGAAAGCACGTAACATGCAGTTCTGTTCTGCTTTTGCAAGACAACCCGCTGATTCTACTTCTTCATTCGCTCAGTAAAAGGATGCATTCACCAAATTGCTTGCATACCATCTCCTCTGCCTTACCAAGAATTGCATTGTACCACAGCACATTTCTGGTCATAGCATTTACCAGAGCTGGACTTCCTCCTCATCAGCTGTCTCATGGAATTGCTCTTGCACTGAAAATGCTGCCAGCAAGAGATTAGGAGTTGGTTCCTAGTTTCTATCAGCAAGACATTGAGCAAACAGCTTGAGAGCAGAGCAGAGCAGGAGAGCCAGCTGAACTGGCAATGTCACACCACTGCCCCTTGTCACCTCCATCTTTGGCGGTAACAAGTTTTGTAGCATTAACTGTGTTACAATCTCAGTGACTAGAAAAATAAGTATTGGGCCAAAAATACAGTATGCCAAAAGCAGAGCTCAAGGAGGTCCATGAACATGTCTATGCTGGAGTGCTCTCTATCCCTCTAAACAACTGTGTAGGATACAACAACCTCATAATTATCCATCTTCATTAAAAAAGCAGAGTGTTTCTTGTTTTGAAATTCTAACAAGGAATGAGGCTACGTGCACATCAACAGGTGTGACAGAGAGAAAAAGTATTCTATAACCTCACAATGCTGAATGAAGATGACTTGTCATTCATCCTTCAAGTTGCTTCTAATAACAGCAGTGTCAACTACCAGAAAGAAGCTTCCTCTCCCCACCATGAACACGTGGTTTTGTCTCACAGTAAAATCAATTGCAAACAACATCTAGTTTTCAAACACCTTCACTCCTGCAAGTTTGTAGCATCAAACAAACACCCTCTTTCCCACTAAAGGCTTGCCACATGTAGAGAGCAGTGTGCTTCAGAATAAGGAAGCCAGAAGGATTATTCCATACTATATAAGGAGAGAACAGATAGAAAGTAAATTCCTAAACTTGCTTAGATAGGCATTTGCAAAAACAGGAATGACATCTAAGAGTCTTTTTCTGGCTGTTTTCTTTTCTTTCATTTTAACATTCAGTTCAATGTACACAGTCACACTACTGCTCCAAAAACAACCTAATATTGTACTAGTCTTTTCTATTGGTGCTAATGACTGAAACCACCTCCATACATTTTAAATCTCCATTAATTTCTTTTCTTGATTTTTTTATCTCCCTAAAGCCAGTGTGCAGAACTGCCTTGAAGAATAGTAACTGGGCAATAAACATAACGTATTGTAAGTAGCTGGTATCTTTTTCACCCCAAACCCACTTTCTCTTGTCTTGACTTAAATGGGGCTGCTCATGTGCATTGTCTAAAATGATTTAAGATTGGGACACAGGTCCAGGTGCCTGGCAGCATCCCTCCATACACTGAAGAATGTCGATGTGCTGACAAAGGGGAAAACCTGGTGACCAGCCTGCCTGAATTGCAAGCTGAATGTGACAGATACCTTCAATTTACCCAGAGTCCAGAAGACCATTCCTATGGCATTTTAGTTGTCCACTCCATGTCAGTGAAACCAGGTAACACCAAGAAACAACTATGGCATTTTCCACCCATAAGTGTTTTCAAAAACAAGACCTCACAGTGTTTACCCTGGTAAAACATGAAGCAGAGGATCACAGATCCTAATGGTCAGAGACTCCTTACACTTTTCCTTCCAGGGCCTGAGTTCTTCTGTTGCTGTGCCTGTTACTGTGAGTGGTTTCTGATCTGTGAGTGGGTTCTGATCTGTTCAAAACAATAGCTTCCCATGGCAGTGTTCAACATCTACATAATTTCAGTAAAACTGGGGCAGGCTGTTTTGAAAAACAAGGTACACTATGAAC
This sequence comes from Brachypodius melanocephalos, assembly GCA_013398615.1. Classification (NCBI taxonomy): domain Eukaryota; kingdom Metazoa; phylum Chordata; class Aves; order Passeriformes; family Pycnonotidae; genus Brachypodius; species Brachypodius melanocephalos. Next base: position 2,929,787 of record VZSR01003809.1, on the reverse strand, counting down.
AGTCTTTGGTTTTCTTTGTTTGGAGGTTTTACAGAAGCACATAACCCTGGGGGAAGAGAACTGCTTTTGTTGTCCTTATGAAAATATGCCCAGGATTTTTAAGTTACAAAGATTAATATATTGTATCACTGTTTAGACAGGCTCTGTAGAAGGTCAAAAAACTTAATCTCCCCTGAATCCATTCATGGCAACAAGCATCTGCTGGTTTTGGTCACCAGGTCAGCTCAGCGAAATAGGCAGAGAATGATTTTCACACTGCCGTGTCTACTTATTTCTTGTATTGTACAAAAATCTAGCAAAACCAAATCTTGTAACTGGAGGCAATGCCACACTGAACCAAATGTGATCAGAAAGCCCCACGATGTTCATTAAGAAGCAGCCTTTTACCACATTCAAACTATCCTGGCTAAGAAATGACGTCGGAATGAGTCTAAGAAAGGAGGTAACTGCAACACTATCACCAGCTCTCTCCTCCTCTCCTCAGGAAGATACCCAGACTTGAGAAGCAGCATAAATGTCTCTTTGCTGCTGTGAGGAAGGAAAAATTAAAAATACTTTAGCTCTTGGTACAGCATACTGCCCTAAATCTCCTGGAGAAGGAGAACAAATATAAAGGGTATGCTCTGGCTACAGCAAAATCCAAGAGAAGTATTTTACAGTTCACGTACTATTTTTTAAAAGCCACATGTTTTACTTTAAGCCTGTTCCATTGTATTTGCCAAAGGAAAAGAGGAGAAACCCAGCACAGCATCTGAAGGTTTCTCCCCGGGAAATCCTCACATCTCCTCTGCTTACACTGCTGACGTTGCTCAGAGCTGTCAGGTGACCTTTACAAGCACAATTTCACGTTTGACAGCAGCCCTGCGCCACAAAAGTTTCCAGAGAAACTCCCCCGCTCCGTCAGGTTTCTAATTTTCCCTACTGGCTGTGCAGCGTTTCAGCTCTTGCTAATTTTATCAACACTCAGATACAAACTCACCAAAATAGTGTCCTGAGGCCCCAGCTGCAGGGAAGCAGACTTCTTTACATAATCCAGGTGGAGAGGCCAAGGGGGTTAGAAAGCACCCCTGGGCCACCTCCCACTGCTAATGGGCATTGCAGACAACCTCGCCGGGGCCAGCTCATGTCATTAATTAGGGTGCAGGACCCAGGGCTTCAAAGGGACAGAGACTGACCAGGGGGCGTAATGCCATGAAGGAGATGCAGTGCCACAGCCCATTGTCAATGGGACAAAGGGCCCTATTATTACTCGCAAGACCAGGGCAGTTCTTACCATAATTAGGAGACAAAGATGCACGATTTAGGATTTTACATAATCAAGAGATACTCTCCCAAGCGGGAGCCCCTCTCACACAATCAGTGGATTAAGTATTGTTTATTCTGCTGCGAGTAAACAATGAGGTGCTCCCCGCTTGGGGTTTTACATGAAAAAGCAGCTCTGGGCAAGACAATGGGGGGTGTCTTTTCATCTGACTTTGAACAGCTAACCCTGTGATTTAAAGTTGTTCATTTGACAGTATCTGGAAGGGTGATGGCCCACCCTGTAAATTAGCTGCTCACATACTGATCCCAGGGCTGACAGACAGCCTTACCTTTTCTGCTACTTAGCAGAGGGTGGCCGGGACAGACAGACTCAGACAGCTCTGGGGGCAAGAGGCTGTATTTACACAGCAGCACCGAAACGCCAGGATTAAAGGACCACAGGGAAGTCAGGCAGAAGCTCCTGCCCACCCTGGCACCTTGCCACGGCCGCGGATGCATCCCTGAAGAAGGGAGGCTGGCGCTACCATCAAGGCAATGCACACTGGTGCATTGCTTCAGAGCCGGTTTGCAATCCTTTTTATAGGAGCTAGGGGAGAAAAAGGAATTGGATGTTTGACCTGTGCCCTTACAACGGAAGACCTTGGCTAGGCAGACTGAGCATCACTTATTTTTGATCATGACAAAACAGTCAGTGCTGGGCTACTGCCTACTGCAGTAGCTGCAAATGAACCACCAGAGTATCGAACTCTGGGATACACATCCACTACCTTCCTCACAGGTCCTCATCAAGTGACTCTGCTTTTACAATACAGGCAATAAAAGGAGCCCGGGAGTGTTATGCTCCCTGCCCTTTGCTCACAACACAGTTACTGTGCTTTTTTGTTTGTTTGAACTTTAACAAGAGTTATTTCTCCTTGTCTTCTACAATAAGGCAACAACAGGATTTGATGAAAGCCTTCTAACATTCTGCAGTTTGCTTCTCCTCCACAAGTACACCCCTATACACAGGTCTGCTGCTCTACTACTCTAGCTAAAGATTCTCTTTTCTTTGTCTCTTTCACTCAAAAAACCACCCTTAAGCCTCACCAAGAGGGCTTCAATCACTTGTACTCAGGACTGAGAACGGCATGCTACATTCTCTGTGTCTTGTTGAATCCTACAAATAGTATTGCAAAACTCTGGGAACCAGGGGAATACATACCCTGCTGGCTAAGGATTTTAAGCCATTTTGTTTGGGATGGAAGTCACCTTAGCAGTCCAGACTGCTCTGCTTACTAGAGTATTTTCGGTTAGGTTGGGCCAGGCAGACAGTGTCATTCGACTTGTCTAGACTAGGACAAAAGGCGTGGTTTAAACCAGATGGGCAGGTAAGTTGCACCTTAATATATTAGCTGTCCACAGAGGACCACATCTTCCTTGTCCTGTCTTCATTGACACATCTTAAATGGCTGAGGCAAATACCTGACAAAACCCCCTTACTATCACCTAGACAATTCTATAAAAATAAGCATCCCAGATAAGATAAGCACCACTCTTAAATCATACCCACGGAGCTTGACAGTTGTGACTTTGATTTAGGGACACATTCTAGTCTTTCCTGCTCAACAGAATCAAGGGTAGCAAAACTCATTTCAGGAGAATATTATCCCAAAGCAAGTCTAATACTAGAGCAAGAGCTGCATAAAGAGGAACAGCATGTTTGCACAACCACCGTGTCTTGCTGCCTTGCCACAGCAGACAGTAAAGCTGCCAAGTTAGAAGGATATCTATTCCATTATCTTATATCCATCATTCAAAGCAAGAAATTCCACCTCTGCACTCAGGTCCATGGCATATAACTTTGCAAAGTTCAGAGAAGCTTCAAAATGAGGGTAATGCCAGGATAAACCTAATATGCCAGCTGATTTCTCTAAAGCTTGAAGTGTGAGGCAAAATTGTTCCAGACTCCATTTTGTGGGGGTTGCAGAGCTCTTACTGGAGAAAAACAGTTTCAGCTTTGATCTATAATGAAAATTTACCTCATTTACTTCAGAAACAGCAAAGTATGTTTAATTAACTACCGTTGAATGAACCAAGCTTTCAACTCCTTTCCCCAGTAACTGCAACATTAACAATGTCTTTAAAAAGTATTTTACATGTATTCACCAAGGTTTCCTAAATAAAAAATTTTAAAAGGGAAAATTTAATAGAATTAATCCCATTTAATAGAATAGGATGCCTCTGCTCTATGCCATTCTATTAAGAACCTGTATTCAGGAGTGAGTGTTGACATTTCAAGATGCTGAATTCTTCACCATTCCAAAAAGATCTTTAGAGTCCCAAAATAAGTTTAAAATACTGACAAGCTTCTGCAAACAGACAATCTCCTTTCCTAAAGTAGCAGCTTTTCTACATGTTTCAACTAGACTTGAAAAATTTCTTGTCTAAATTCATGTATTTGGTTCTGCATTTTTCTACGCTAAAAAACAAGAAATAAAACTGTTTCAGGAGTCCCAGAGGCAATTACGTGAATCAAAACACAACATTCAAGCACCTTCCCGAACAATTAATAAATAATTTTTCCTTGTTAAGAAAAGCTCATTTAAGCCAAAATCCACATCATTCCTTAACCTCAAAAGGCAGAAAAGCAGAAAATATTTTATTGGAAGTCTGAATCCAGAAACTCATCTACCGTCACTCACCCCAATGACTGAAAATCCCCTTCTATCCAGCTGCTGTCTTCTCCACAAAGAGAATAATCTCATAGGATGATAACTGAATACTTTTATCAAGCTTTTTAATAAAGTTTTAACCATCTTCAGTTTAACTTGTTAAAATTTTGCAATGTTGGCATTTTACAGTTTTATATAACAGTGATAAGTTTCAAGGGGAGGAAGAGGGGCCTTAATTTTTTCTAAAAACATTTCCAGCTATTAACTGGCAAGATTTCCTGTATTTGCAAAAAATAATAGAATTAAGCCCTACAACATCCTGATGACACAAGAAGAGGCAAAGCATTTAAGAACCTGCTCAGAACCACAATGGGGGGCAGTTAACAGCACAGGGGGCTGAAGGGCTCCTGTCCCTCCCCAGAAGGCTTCTTCAGGCCATCTGGTGACCAGAGACACTCTGGGTACTATCTCTTACCTCAGTGAATTATCTGGATGTGTCTCCATGTGGGACTCCAGGCCATACTTGCAAAAAAATTCTTTGAAACAGACTGGACAATGATAAACTTCATCGTCACCCCTCTTATCCCCTTCACCGGAATGGCCATCCTCGACAACCTTCAGAAAAAGGGAAAAAAATACTCACTAGACCAACTTGTAAGCAATAAACCAAACTTGAAATCCATTCAAAGTCTTTCTCTTACAGAAAGTTGCAGGCTTCATGTGTACTCTTGCTGTAAGCAAACACAAAGGACTCACTCCTCAGGAGAGAGGGTAAGTGACAGAGCCTCAGCCCATGTGTAAGAACATGCATGACAGAAAAGGAGGCTCAGTAGGAGATAAAGTGTGCAGCTGAGTCACAGATATATCAGTTCTAATGAGGAACTGTGATTTGAAGAACTAATAAACCCATGTGTTTATATACCACTGAACTAGCATTCCGCCCCCTTCAGAAAGCCAGGGGAGCTGTCAGCCTAAATTATTTATGCCGCTGAGATACTGCCAACTGCTAAGTCAAGTGGTTCAGGGAGAAGTAATGAACTTCTGCATGTTTTCTATACTTCTCTTCTGATTAGAGAGAAAAGTATGCAGAGAGGGAGGGATACTGTGCTAAATGGAACTGCTACTAGCTTGCTATTTAGAGATAGTAAGTGGAAAGAGTCAAGTTTGGCAGACGCCATACATTTTGTGCAAATGACTGAGATGTGTTAAAATATTTCATAAACAAAGCCCTAATGGAAATGTCTAGCCTTCAAATAAATATTTTCTGGTCACTCTTGCAACTCCAATAAGGCAGGATTATGCTACTGTGAAAGGGAAATGTACTGTAGATTTTTTTGCCCCTCCAGATCTAGACAAAAGCAGACTTTAGCTGCTGCTGCTTTTGAAGTAAACATTGTTTTTTTGAAAGTTTAAATCACCATCCTCCAAGAATACTACAAAATAAATGGGAGCGGGTAAAAAAAGCTAGAGGAGAAGCTGCAGCAGCTGAAGAGTAATACATCTTCTTGTCATCCAACAATAACTATTTATAAATCCTAAGCAAATTCAAAAATTTAAACAATAAAGAATTAAAAAAATTGAGTTATTTCAATCTCTGAAATTAGAAATTAATTTTTAATCTCAGACAACTGTGTTGGCTACACAGGCTAAGCATGGCTACTCATATACAGAGCTGAAACAAGTCTGTGCTGAGTGCACAAACCAAACAGCTGACAACCTAGGAGGTAACCAGGAACATCTTTCGCTTCATGCCCCATAAAGAACCTTTTTTGCAGGCGTCCTCTCCTCTCTGTCCAGCTCAGCATCGTGGCTGAACTTCCGTTTAGAAGACAATCGCCTGCGCTTCAGCGGTGAGGGGGGAGTGGTGCTCGCTGTGCTGTTCGGATCCTTCTCATGAATCTTCATGTGCCTGAGCAGGAGGGGGAAGAAGACACTGTTAGCAGGCAAATCCGGGGTGAGAAGTCCAATGTAAATTTTAATGCCAACACCACTTCTAAGGTTTGCAATTAAAGGATACCATCAGAAATCCCATAAACTGGCCTGAACTTCTGAAAAACAGCTGGGGCATGATCCAGCATGGGCCCTTGGCAGTGCCTGGGCCTGTGAGGGATGCAGCAGGGAGCCCACAAGCTTTTCCCCACATCCCAACTCACAGCATGACACTTGTCCTGCTAACATCTAGTTCCATGAACACCATGCCCATTCTCCATCATCCATGTGGTTCTGGTTCTGCCTAAACCTGCTCAGCAATCCACATACACAGCCTCCCTGTCTTGTGGCAGTCTAAAGCAAAAGCCTGCAGCTTAGCATCCACTTCTCTCAGTGAAAAAAAAAGCACCTCATCTTCAACTGGCTCTCTGTCTAGAGTTTGAGACTGTACCTCAAGTAGATCTGTACAAGCCAATGCCAGAACAACACTTCTTACATATATTTGTTTCCTTCTCATCCTTAACACGATGGTGGACCCCAATATTGATTTTCAAGAGCAGCTTTGAGGTCAGGATTATCTGGTCCCACTGTTTCAGTGCAGTAGGTATGGCTTGCAAAACTCTGTACTGCCAAGGCATGTTCACAAACCTGCTTTCCCAGGGAAACAACTATTTCTTGTCACAAAGACACAGCAAAAGGGAAAGGGACAGAATCACTCAAGAAGCAATCTCATTAATATCTGTTTACCTGACCCACTTGCCACTTGGTTTTCTGTATTTGTAACCTGAGGAAGACACTGTTGGCTAGTTCCCTTGAGTTAGATGGAAGGTATTGCTGCCATGTTTCTTTTTCCGACAACTCAAAGCTCAATTATTTTTTTTTGTTTGTTTTGTTGTTGTTGTTTTTTTAAGGTAGGGTCTTTAACCTCACTTCAAATTTATATTGCTATTGAAAAAAAATCAAATGTATGCTCATAGATACAATGGAAATTTTTTGCTTCTAATAGCTAGATATGTGAGTGCAGGAAGGAGCTGCCATTTGTCCATACGTCCGACATCAAACAAACACAATGCAAACAGTGTTAATGGCACTTGGGCAAATCTTTCAGAAGTCACATCCACAACTCGGCTCAGGACAGTTCCATTTAACGAGACTGCACACTACCATGTTCTAACATGAGAGAATGTCATAACCCAGACAAGTCTCGCACATCCTCCTAACTGCTTTGCTGTTATGACACAAAATCTGTTTTAGTTTTGGATGCCAAGGACATGATGCTTCGAGATAACACACCACACCAAACTGATCCACAGTAGACCCCACTGGAGCTGCTGGGAAGACTGTCTCATTACATAAAGCTTTTTAAAATATTTCCTTTTGCAATCTCAGAAGCTTTTTTTAAAAAGAAGGCATATAAATCACTGTCTCAAACTATAGCCTGTCTCAAACTGCAGGGTTTTGTGCAGGAACAGCCTCAAGCCAAAAGCATCACAGGTACCAGAACCTATATACAAGATTAAAATGGCTGTTTTCAGCTACTGCCTGCTTTCAGCATCCATCAAGGCTAGGGCTGCTTGGAGGATCAAGTCCATCAGGAAAAAACCTGTAGTTTCCCCAGATCCCCAGTAACTCTCACTGACTGCACAAATGGTGGATGGACACTGGTGACACATGTCAGTCACATCTATGTGCAGACGTGCCCAGCAGACTGGACATAGAATCATGGAAATCTTGCTGAAATTGTCTGACTTCTTTCCCTGCCGATCACCCATTTGGGAGGAGAAGGAATGCCGAAGGTCTGAGCATTTGGCACTCTCCAGGTTTGACAGAAGCCAGAGAAAACCCAGAGCGCTGACACAGCATACACAGTGCCGTGCACTCCCCTGCCTTGGCCCTCTGGTAGCTCTGGCACCACAGGCACCAACGCAACTGATTTATCTACATGAATCCAGTGCTACCTCGTCTCACAAAATCTGCAGGAAGGCACCTATAGATACTCTACCTCTGCCTCGTTTTCTTTAATCTTGGGGTTTTTTCCCCCCGTGACACTGATCTAACTTCTCATGCTAGCTAGAGCTTCTTTCATGGGTGATAAAACAACAGCATGAGCTGCACTTGTCTGTATTCACACAAGGGAGAAGAAACCAGTTATTTGTTCAAGGAGTTCCTGACCAGAATGATAGAAGACAAAATTCAGAAAGCATTTCAGAACAAAAAATTAAAATATTCAACTGCACAAAAACTGGAAGGTGGATTGTTTGTCTCTGTTTTCATTATTTCTTTTTGGTAAAGACTGTTTTCCAGTTTCAATGATCTTTTGAAAGCAAGGACAGAGGCTTTTGCTGTGCCTGTCTGTCCCTGCACCCCAGGCACTCACACATGGCCCGACTGCTTAACCCTCTGGCAGCTCGGCTGAAGCACAGCTAACTCTACTTGGCCAGTTACTTCTCAGACAGCTAGAGAGCAAAACCGGTCAAGATAAATCACATTCATCCAGAAAACAATCAAGCAACAACAACAACAAAAAAACCTGCCATGCATTGGGCATGGGACATATTCTTCCCGTTTTCTTTTGAAGTCTCTTTCCAACCATTAACAAGTATGCACAACTCCTGTTTAGCAGCTACCTATGCAAAACAGCTTCCTTAGGGCCAAGTTCTTTCCTCCTGCTGTTTGTCCACCTGTTGAACTCTGCTTGTTTTGAAGGAGCAGGCTCTTACTTGAGAGGGGTGTGATGGCACATCCACAGCACACCAACAGGAAAAGCCCTTGGAACCTCCAGGTTCATGCCAGCCCAGCCTAGCACCTCTGCCTGGCATGACCTAATGCATGCAAACACACTGGCTCCTACAAGTCCCAAAAGCAGTTCAGCTGTGCTGGCAGTGTGAAGTATGCCAACAAGGCAAGGCTTGCTAACATGGGTACAGCACCACAGTGATGGGGGCTTTGCTATGTCTGGTGTCAGTCACTGGCTGCCCCAACTGCTTGCAGTTCTCATTCCTGGAACCAGTGTGCTTTTGCCATGTCCCAAAAGCCACAGCAGAATCCATACCACAGCAAGGAATGCGGTGATCCCTTCATGTTTTAGTTTTGCGTATTTGAAAGGAAGCAGCCTAAGCTATTGAGCTATAAACAGGAAGACACCGTGACTGCACCTTTGACTTTTACTGTGTAGGTCAAACATCACAGCTGCTGTGATAGCTCTATGTATGTGATCATTAAGGAAAAAAAAAAGACAATTCTGAAACCAAAGCATCAGGTTCCAGAGTTCCCAAGGAGAGTTGCAACCTGCCCACATTACAGCCAGCAGGTTGTTCCTTTGGCAGGTTAAGCAAGTTTCACTGCATCAAGTTAAGGGTGGAGAGGAAAAAGATTACTAGAGCTACAGCCCAAGATAAGCGGGAAGATAAAGCCAAGAAGTACAAAGGATAGACACAATCTTCATCTTTCTTTTACTTTGCAACATGGATGTCATTCTGCCTCAAGACAACATTTATCACCCAACGTGAGTTGAACTTCAGCAGATGCCAAGTCACATCCACAACCTTTATTTTAAACACTCCCTTCACTGAGGCTTCTTCTACTTAAAGTTTCCTAACCATAATTAAGAGGGGGGAAGTATTTGTGTTGCCTTATTGCTTTAGAAGAGTTTGCCTTGATTAGATCTTACATGTAACACTGAAAATGTTCAACCTCACTGTTTAGCCTGCCAAGATACAAGAAGAACAGGAACAAAGCTGTGTTTAGAAGTTATTTTCCCTTTGTGACTATAACAACATATTTTGGCCTGACAACACTAGCATACTTAGAATGCAAAAGACAGGCTCATAAGTCAGGCTAGCTTTCAGCATCTTACAGTGATAAAGAAAAATGATATGACAGTCATCAGTTCAAAAAAAAAAAAAAAAAGATAAACACTCAACACTTTAAGTGAGAATGTAGTTCAAAAAAAAAAAGGAAGGGCAAAGTAAGGACATGCACTGAAATGCTCATATTCAGTTGCAGATGCAAGTTACAGTAACATGTGCCACCAGCTTTAAAGTGACCACCGCTGCAGCTCAGAAGACAACATTTATTTATGAAGCCAGAATCATAGCAGACTTGGATTTCTTTTTCTATATTAAATCAATGAATTGTGGCTCTGAGCCATTCTACACAGCAACTGAAGTACAGCAGACAAGTTCAGGAAGGTACAGAGCCCTGAATCCTGCACCTCACAGTCTCCTCAGCATGCATACAAGTACACATATACTTGGGATAGTGCTGAGGGTGGAACACTGAAATTCAACTATGATAACAACACAGGATTATATCCTGTGAGGAGATAAAAACTTGAACTTAATATTAGGGAGGACTCATTTGCACTAAGTGCTAGCTAGCCTTGATTAAACTCTCAAAGAAAGTGGTGGAACTCTATTTAAAATTAGACCAGAGAAAGAACCTGAAAAATTTACAAAAAAATAAGCATAAAATGAAAACAGGAAACTAAGTCTTTTCCAAACACGGTCTGATGCACCTCTGAACTACACTCTTAATGTTTAAGAACTGCTTTGCAAAAAAAGGGAAATACCTTGCTATATACCATGCTTTTTGCGGCACAGGTGTAAGAGAAAAAGCTCTCCTCATAATCTCTTCCCTCTCCCTCACACAAAGAATTTCACAGGTGAGCCAAGAAGATCCAACTGTGCTAGGATTGTGTGCCAGTCGGCTGTGCCAGTCAGCCCTCCCAACAAAATCACATTTTTTTCAAGTGCTTGACTGCCTTTCATTCCACCCTCCCCCTGAGAATCACCTTCCACTTCCCCTCTTCTGCCACAACTTTCCTCTCCCCTCTCAAGGTCACATGAGCAGGATGACTAAGATGATACTGCACAAGAATTCCCCTGGCTTCTTTCCTTTTAAGACAAATGGGCAGAAAAAGTTTCCAGCCCCACACTGTAATGCAGAGCATGATTTCAGGAGGGTGACTACGCCATTAGAACAGCAGCAAGTGAGTATTATACTACTTTACATTGAAGAAGAGACTTCTGTAGTAATAGGCAAATGCAGAACTTAAGTGCTTTTTTTCCTTTCTCTTTTGTGGATGGTGTTGGAACGGTGTCTATGGGAAGTAACTCATGGGGAAGGCAGGGGAGCATGTGTCCTGCTGAAGGGACATGGCAGCTCCTGCTGGTCACATCCCAGTCTTTACCACATTTCTAAAAAGGGCTGATGTATTTTCCTAATGCCAAGGGGATTTGCATATTGATCATATAAGCTTTCTGGAGGTCTCAAAACAGGGCAGCCTACAGCTTCAATGCCAAAACCAGAACGTGGGCAGGTTTTGACTGGCTGGCTCAAGGCTAGAATGAGCAGACAAAGCATACTGAAGGAGGCAAATGCAAGATGCAGCTGCTCCTGGCTCTGGGTCCCACTGAATTATGAACAAAACCAGGAGCTTCTGCTTTGCATGCAGATAACCTGATCAGCACCACTTTGGCTCTCGGACAGAAATCATCCCTCAGCATGCGTGGGAATCCCTCACCTCTTAATTCTGGGGGGGCAAAAAGTACACTGTAGCTGCACCGTGAGTTTCCATGCCTCCTGATGTGCTTCAGGTCTCAAAGAAAAGAGGCCTGTCTGGCTTGGAGGCCTGGCCTAAAAGAAGGTATGGGAAAAACGGGTGCATTTGCAGCCCCTCAGCAGGGTTCAGGGTTAAGCCTCTCCCTTAGAACTGTGGCAGCACAAGCATCGCTGGCTTTCAGTCAAGAGAGGTTTATGCCAGGTAGGTCTGATTAGAAGGAGCAGCATGTCCAGAGGGGGAGCAGCAAGCAATTTCACTGAGGCCTGGTTGGGAAAGTCCCAGCATCTAAATCAAGATTAATTCTTGAGTACAGAATCCAGTGTATGTATAAACACCCTCCTCCTCCCTCACGTATGTGGAAACGCAGTGGGGAGGCCAATGAATCTGGGCATTATCAGTCCTGAGAGATCATCTGACAGTATCAAGTTCAGGTTCTGGCTTCATATCCCACATATGATTATAAGTTTCTCCACTTTACCACCAGATGTACCCTATACTCTACTGTATTGCACATGATTATTCCTCATCTCCCTCGTGATTTCTAGGCAGTTTGGTATCAAAACCAAGTGGAAAATCCTCATATATCTGATGCTTATCTGAAGACAAGGAAGCCACACATCCAATCATTCCAATCAAAGACAAAGAATAAAAATCAGTGCTTTCCACCCTTCACCTTATCTAGAATACACTTTGTTTTTTCCCCTTACAACAAAAAGAATTACTCAAGTTCCCAAGCTAGTCTGGGAAGGACTGAGCTGGTCTGTACAATTTAGCTGATTCAATTGCTTTATGTCTTTCACTGTTTTATGTCTCAAGATCTTTCACTTACACTGCTCCTCCCACATAACAGTAAACAAACTCCAAAGAATCATAAAACTCCTTTTCAATACTTAAAAAAAAAAAAAAAAGTTTATCCTTCAGAACATGACCAAACATCTCTGTTTAGAAAAAAATAGTCTGCTTTGTTAGGGCTTCAACTAAGTGCCATGGTACCAGAACAAACAGGAGTGCAGGATGCATCCAAGACAGGTTGAAATTTGGACCACGATGTACTTCAGGCCTCATGAAATGGAAAATGTCTCAAAGAAAGACAAGACAGCCTTTAAAATTACACTCCTTTCCGGTATTGTTATGTCACGTTATCTTTGTCACCGTTTTTGTTTCATTCTTCTTAAAAAATGATACTTTAGCCCAAGTTGTCTGGAAATGTAGGAAAACAGGGAACTTCTCTTCAAAGCTCCTGCCATTTGATGCATACAGGAAGTAAATCCTAAACAAAGAGAAAGTGAAGCAGCACTATTTTTAGGAACAATTGTTTAATGCCCTGCTGCTAAGTCCCTCCTTAAGAGTCTTGTGAATATGACTGACACTTAAGTCAAAAGTACAGTGGCATTATGCCCTTGGGTTAAAGAGTTTAGTGAGTTGTTTGTTAAAACATGTAGAGGATCTGTATTGAAAATGTATTTCCAGTGTTAATTACCAACATCACCCACTTAAGAGAGCAATCCACTCAGCCCTTGCCAGTTGTAATCACAGGAACCAAAGAGATGCAGGTAATTTTGGAAATCAGACATGATCTGTACTAGGACAAGTTTCTGTTTGTCTTCTCTTTTTGGCTAATATTTGCATCCTCAAAAAACTCTAAAAATGGCCCCAAAAGCCCTCAGACACGAACATATACTTTGCAGCAAGTCATGAGACGAATACCAAAATCTCAATCACATGGGAAACTCCCTTTTACAACTGTGCAGTGATCGCAAAACAAATTCCAAGCACACCCATATACTCTACTGGTAACCAGTGTTGAACCCCACATGGGCCAAACCAAAGGAAGCTGAGCAGCAGGAGGTCTCTATGGCTATGCTGGTAGGATGGCAGTGCATGCAGGGAAAGGGTAGGGTGGGGTGAACAGGTCCCAGGAAGGATCAGATTGGGATGCCCTGACTCATCTTAGCCTCATGTCTGCAAGCAGGCCCAGCAGGAGATCCCCCTGCTAGCGCTCCCCATGGCAGCCAGGCACTGCTATCCTGCTGGCACACCTCATTATCCTCATGGAGTCTCCAGTGCTTGTTCACACTGTCTACCAAGGCTAACGTGGCCCTGGGCAGCCTCCCCACACAGCAGCGTGTGGCAGAACGTGGCTGTAGCTGTCCCCTCAGCAACCCCCAGGTGCCACAGAGATGCCCTCGGCATCCTCCCCAGCTCAGAGTGGCTGCCGCACCGCCTGCTCACGGCGCAGTGAGATTCTCCTGGCAGACAGCACCATTGGGATGACAGAAGTGCCATTATTCACATCCACCAAGACTGGCCGGCTGTGCTAAGGCTGAAAAAGCCACCAGTGACTAAATTCAAATGACAGATTTCAAATCTCTTTTCAGTGCTACTGGGACAGTCTGCAAAGGTAGCCAGTGCCCCAGGGCTGCCAATACATGATACCTAAGGCCATATGATACACACACATGCACACAGAGCATTCTGTATTTTTATCCTAGAGAAAAATTTTTCTTTGCTGTGCATAAAGGCAAGTTGTAAGTAGGAGTGAGAGGAAAGATAATGATCTACAAATCCAGCGAGGGGGGGTACCACTTCTGAATAATTATGCTGTATTCACATTTAGGCAACTACTTGCTACACAGACTCAGCAAGTTCAAACAGGCTGAAATTGATACAACTGCATTCCCAGCTTGGCTCAAAGTTACTCCTATTCCCTAACAGCAACGTTGTCAGAACACCTCAAAGGAAAAAAAAGGAGACAAATATTTGCCTGATGATGCTGTGACAGGGAAGTGATTCAAACCATGCCTCCAAAGAAAAGCTTCCCAAAGGACTGCAGAAAAAAGCAGTTTGCATCAACCCTGGCATAAGGGAGGGCAGAAGAGGAGGAAATGGAGTGTGAGCTTCCCAGTACCACTTCACCAAGCTGCCACATACAGTTTACATTATGTTCAGAGCACACCTAAATTAACAATGCCAAATACTGCAAGAAGACTTCCAATCTGTCAGAAACTTTTATATGGGACAAGATCCTACTTTATTAAACAAGATCCTTCTCAGGCCACCGTATTTCCTTAAGCTTAGAGAAAAAAAGTGTATTAACAGTAAAATTAAGCAGAAGTAATATTTTTTAAAGTGTGCCCAAAATCTGGCCTGGGCCATTCTGATCTGTTTCCTTCAACAGTTGGAGATTTGTGGTTTTCAGGCATGTCCTTTAGTTACCACACTATATAACCTTATTTAGTTACTCCACTGCTGATTTTTCAGGAAACTTTATGCTTAAAAAAAGCAACTGTTATTAGAAGATAAGGATAATTAAGGCCATTAAAAATTTAATAACAGGGGGGAAAGGGGAGACAAGAAAAGAGAAAATTAGAGAAAGTATATCACAACAGGGAAAAGATTTCTCCTAAAGAGCAAACACAGTCGAAGTCGTCCTAGGTATGTCCTGCCTACTCTCCAGAACCACACCCCTTTCTTAACCAAGCAAACATAAGCCCCAGCTACTTCCCAGAACTAGGCAAAGCCCTCTTGCTGTTGGTTCCCTCTCACACGGCACTGTTGAGCAATCCTCACGGCACAGCACAGAACAACTTGCTGCGTCACACAGCTCAAGAAGGAAAAAACAGAGGGTCACGGCACTGCTGGGGACGCTGTGAAGATGGACCCGAGTATCTCTCCCTGACACACACACACACACAAACGCGCACACACAGACGCACACACGCACGCAAGGAAGCTGCACGAGATAAGGGAAGCACATCTTCCTTGAAAGCAGGGTCTCCACATCACCCCGGTATCTGCAGCCAGCAAATATCTCAAGGGGCAAGGAAGTAAAAGGTTATCACAGCACACACACAAACTGCAAACTTCCCAGCGCTGAGGAAGGCATCCCAGCAAAAGCGGTTTCACGTGCTCAGCCCATTTCCTCTCCTGTTCCTGAACATGTGGTCCTCCTTCCTTACAGCATTCCCTCGCTGAGAAGAGAAGCACTAGGAAGAAGTTTCACATCTTGTTAGATGTGTTTAGTCAAACTGGAAACAAAAGTCCCTGCATGACCTGTGCTACCTTACAGGAGTTTGGGAACTTTAGCCCTCAAGTGGAATTAATTCAGTCCATGAACAATTGTTGCCTTACTCTCTCTCCCCTCTGTCTGAAACTGTAAAAAACCTACCACTGAAGTGTCTAGGTGTAAAAAACGAGCCACATAGAAGTTGTACACCTTCTCTGTTTCAACATATCTTTCCACATGAGTCAGCACTGGAAAGCTAACTGAGGATTTACAAAAAAAATCACTGAGAGTGTTTAGAAAACTTCAGCTAAAAGACCAGCCTGAAGAACTTGGCATATCTATTGATACCCTCAAGAAAGATAAAGCAGCATTTGCATACTGTGTGCTATTTAGCAGTTGTATAATGGCACTACTACTTTAAAAACTGTGTCTTTGCCTAAGCTGTGTACGTCGTGTATATGAGCATCATGGCTCAACAAACTGAGTGAAAGGATCTGGCTAAGTCCAAATGACAAGATTCCCCTCTCTTTTTAAATTTTTTCTTCTAACAGCTACAGAAGCTTCCCCCAATGCTGTCAACCTACTGTTATAGAATAGCCTGTATTTAAAAGGGGGGAGGAAAGAAGGAGGAAAAAAACTTGTTGACCCTGAGAGCAGGGGGGTATGTTCTGCTGTTTGCTGGTTCCAGCATGCTGAACTAGAACAGGTTGAGCAGGTTAGATACTGAGGGGAAAAAACGTTAAGCTGGAAGACATACATAAAAGGTGGAATGACAGCAACCACAAATGCAGCTTGTGATAGACTTTTTCCTCATTCTCATGGGTACTTTGCCCAGGAATCTTTTCAGAGGATAAGAAGACAGGGAATGCATGTTCATAAGAGAAGTGATGCAGGTATTTCTGATGCGCATGCACAACAGGCTGAACAAAGATAACCTTAACATACAAACTCTCTCAGCAAACTTTCTCACCACCAGCATTTTCTACACACAATCAGCCAACCAAAGTACAGGCTACAAGACAAACCACCAGTCAAAAAGCGAACAAAACAACACGTTATTTGTTAACCTTGAGAGCTAACATGTCCACAAGAATCACATGTCAGGTTTATGGCAGAGGACTAAAAGCACCTCAACTCCTCACAAAGATCACCTGCATTTTCTAGTGCTTGCTAAGTTAAGGCTTGTATTTATTTTGTAGCTTTTCAAGGTGAGAAGGGGAGGAAATATCCCTGAGAATACTAGACCTTCAGAGGAGGTGATATTCCTGAAAGGGTACTTATGTGCAAAGATCAAGGTCTTGCACTGCCATGTGCTCTCAGACTAGAGTCTAATCTGTCAAGTGGCTTGTGCTTATTTGAACTGTGACATGGGTAACAAAGCAGCACTAAGCTACGCTCAATACGCTCTGTTATACGGGAGATTTATGTTACTGCCCGTGAGGAGGGCGGCATTACCCTGCCACGTCAGACCACCTTCTCCTCGGCACAAATCACACCAGAAACCTAAACTCATTAAGAGTGTCCCCCTTTTTTTTTTTTTGCCTTGCAGAAAATCAAAACATAAGAATCCACAACCTTACAATGCACAAGTTTAGGCTTTGCTATTGCTTAAAGGCAACACACAGAGAAAATCTAGGACTGAAAAGCATGCTGAAGTCTTATGTTTAGGTACTGAGGAGCTCTGGAGATGCAGTATAATGTTCCTCATTGTGTACGCTTAGGTTCTCAAGAACAATGGAGCTAATTAAGGTCCGCATATAAATCTTAACTCTGCACTTCCTTGCTTCGCTTGATTCTAATCAGATCTCAGCATTCATGTTTTTGTGTTAACTTCCTTTGCTGTTCTTTAATGATAACTGAAGGGGGATACTGTCCAAGCCTACAAGCAGCATGTAACACATCTGAAATCATGGAATCTCCTTTCAGCTCTGAGGGCTCACAGAGGTTCTGTGGCACAGGAGGTCATCCAGAGTCTTACTGTTGAAGATACTGGTGGAGGGTTTTTTTCAGCACCCTATTTGTGAGCCATGTGAATTAAGTAAAAGTTTATATACAGTCTTTCCAGAAGCAAATCTACTCAGCAATAGTGAGACAGACAAAAGTTTCTTCCTGGAACAATTAAAAATACTGTAGACTTCTTATTCAAATCAAAGACACAGAGAAACAGACTCCTCTCTTACTGCTGTATTGTTGTTGAAAAGGCTGGCTTGCTTTCTCTCTCTCTCTCTCTCTAATTTAACTCTCTTCAAAACACGGGGGTCCCGGCAAAATACCAAACACGTATTCTGGATATTATCTGCTGACAGGAGAGGCCAAAAAGCTTCCTTCCACCTTTTTCCCCATCCTTATTTGCAAAATGTACTAGCAAAAAATGTAACAAACATTTTTAACTGCAAAGAAAGACAAACTAGCTATCACACCTCACCTGCATCCCATAACTACAGTCATCAGTTACTAGAAGTAGAAGTTAGCCCTTTGTGCTCATTATCCCTGCTGAAGAATTAGGGCACTTGCATTTGCTGAAGCTTATCTTTCACTAGCATGCTGACAGTGGTTAAATCATCCCCCCCCCATATAAGGAATGGATTTAAAAGCCTGTAGTACAGCCTGGTTCTTAATATTTAAGAGCACTGCTTACCAATTACTACATTGAAATAAAAGCTTCTTAGGAGATAACCAAGGAGACATTTCTATTGTGCAAGACAATGAGAGACAGCCTTTTCACATGTGGGAAGTGTCAATCATTTTCTGTGTGGCGAGCTCCTTGGCTATTTGTTTTTTGCTTCAAGGTCTTGTACATTCAGTTTTTCAAAGGTACACCAAATTTCCACTTGCAAACCACCAGAAAGCAAACCATGTTGTAATATAGCAGTTCCTCTCCTCTTCTGGGAAAGAAAAAGGGTCTCCATAACATATGGCTATGCTCTGCCTCCAAAACTCCCATCTTAAGCAAATGCCAGCCTGCACGTGCTGGACTACAGAGATCCTATTTGTACTTAGAGGCCGGGCATTGTTCCTGCACTGCACCCCACAAAGCACACACAACGTACTGGAGGCAGGCCAATGCCATAAATAACATGGGAGCAATTCGCAGGTGGAATGCAGGGAGAGGATGGATTCAGCCAGATCTTGAGGGCACTCTGCCTATTGGACATTTGCAGAGTCACAGGAGGCCTGTGTGCATGCCCGCCCATGACACACAGACTCTTGTTAAAGGGAGCAGGGAAAACTTTGAAGTGCACACATCTCAACCCCTGTGCCTTCATCAGGATCCAACACTCATTTTCTGCACAGTGCATTACAATCTCCCAGACACGCACATTCTTCATCTGACAGCAAAGGGATGGCCGGTTAAAACATCAAAATTCACAGATTACCCTCCAGCATGTGCATTTTCTGTCTTTCTCAAGAAACTCAGTCAGAAACACACAGGTGCACACATAAAGTGCTGTTTCAGGAAGACCTGAACATTAGAATAGTACCATATCTTGATTAAAAAGACAGTTGTTTATCTCTCCACAGCATATTAAAATCAGAAATTTGGGAAAACTACCTAGTACTGAAAGTAAGATTGAGAAATGAAAATGCCTTCGTAATTAAAAGAAGAAATACCTTCTTTGATAGGACCCTTTGTAAGAATGCTTCAAAGCATAGCTTCTGCGATCCAGATCTTCCAATCTGAGTTTCAAAGACTTCTGCATGTGGTTGTTGCATGTGGTGTTTCACATGTGCCAAAAAAAAAAAAAAAGAACCCCCCCAAAAAATCTCCCCAAACTTTGAGACCTGTTCCTGAGATCGTACATAAAGAGCCCACAAGTACCTAAGCAGGATGTAAATAAAAAGCCATTCTGAATCATTTTGTCAGGTATGGGGCAAGGAATGGAAGAAGAGAAAGAAGGTAGATAGTTGCTACATTTTAGTTTCAAATGAAACACTTCAGTTAGTTTGCATTACTGGACTTATATGGACAGTCTGAAGAAAACCAGCCATGGACGATGCTCCTTCATTTACCAAACTAGGGAAGCTGTGGCTGAAACACATGTATTATCCCTTTACTCTTTTCAGACTTGCCACAGAGCCTTTAATAGCTTCCCACTGGAAACTGGCAGGAAGGTCATTTCTCGCCTCCCTTTTGGCATTTATACCCCATTAACATTTTCTAGTTGCATGGAGAGCATGTCTTTGGCAGGGAGGAAAATGTGACTTTAAAGTGATAGGCACGGGCTATCCTTAGTCACAGAAATGGAAAAGGAACTGCTGGCAAAGTATCCTACCCCGAAAGGAAACACTTTTGGAGCAAGTGGAGGCATCGCCCTTTCCACTGAAGGCTGATGCATGTTCTATTTGAATGCAACATTAAGTCAAGTAAATTTTTTTTCTCTACCTCAAGGTCCCTTCCTAATGCTCACAAACCACTGCTACAACCACAGCAGCAGCTTAACTCCTCTGTCTGCATTTTGGGGAGAGGCAGTGGTAGAGAGTAAGAGACTTGAAACCTATAGGACTTGAATCCTATTTGGTGTCAGAGTCTAGACCTAAAAGGGCTCCTAAAAGGGCTCCTTGGAGTTGAGATTATTCACAGATAAACTCCCTAGGGAGTTACTGTGACAGTACAGATGGAAAACCTTTGGAAAATCTTTAATAGCTGCAATCTTCTGAGTGGAGACAGACAGTGTACTGGAAATCCCCAGCTCTTACAGAGCTACAGAAACTCTTTATACATCCCCTAACCCTCCATATAGTTTATGCTCCTGATGGAGATATGGGTATTCAACTTTAATTCATTGTGACTGAGAGAAAGCCACAGGGTCTGTCTCTCTAGCAAAGAAGGGTGAGGATAAGGCATATCCTAAATTGCAGATTTTCTTATGTACTGATCATTACAGTGCCAGTTACAGGATTGTTCAACTCAAAACTACTGTGATCTAACTCTTTCCTCTAGATTCTTAAAGAGCTGCCAGAAAACAATGTGACCAAATCCCTAATCAGCTCCTGATTCTAGAAGGCTTGCTATTTCCAAGAAGACTTGCTCTTTCCAGTATCGGTCAAAAAGAAAACTCTAAAAAAACTCAGCATCATCTCCAGAGCAATTCCTGATGCTGATACCAGGCACTAACAGATCTTCCAGTTGTATTAGATTGCACCAACTCTCCACAAATGGTAGGCAGCAGACAGTCTGACAGCACATCAGGAAGAATGAGAAAATCAGTTTTTTGCTCTGGACATTGCGCACTCTCCAGAGACCTTTGCTCTCTCCAAATGTGACTGTCCCCGCAGAAGGCTCAGGTCACTCCTGAACAGCCTGGCAGCCTGTAAGAGTTTTCTGAGATACCCTGGGCTCAAGGTTCCCAGTTGAAAATCCTGGCCAAGAGTTCCACTGGTCAGAAAAGGAAGCAGGTTTTAACCTCTTTTTTTTACTAGTGTTGCACAAGAGAACCTTCCCCCTCCACCCCAGTCTGCTGTGCCCATTCAATTTAACTTGTTGACAAGGAGCCAAGGAGCACAACAAAAAGAAATTGGACTTCATGTGAGAGGCTATGACTCATTAACAAATGAAGTGTTGCACGTATTGTGGGAGTCAGGAAGGCCAGCATCGATTTCACAAGTGAAGAACACATGCAACACCCCAGCACAGCTACATTAACTCAAGGAAGAGATGTGCAGGAAACAGCATTCTCATTCACTCCACAAAAAGTTTGGCTGTTGCACAGTTTTACTGTAATGCAAAAGAGCATCAAGTAAGAGCTCTGGAGTTTTTTTCCTCCTTTGGTAAAGTGAAGGTGAAAAAAATACTTTTGATGGAGATGGTCATCACCTGAGAGTTTAACAACATTGGTAAGCATTTTGTAACCCAAAAAAGCAACCAAAATTTGTCTTCTTCCCTCCTCTACTCAGCTGAATGTCTAATGATGTGGGTGCTTCGAGGTTGAGAGATAGATCATAAATTTCATTCTGTGACAGAACAGCAGTAAGTACTCCCATGGCACAGTATTTCCCTGGACAAAACCATTCCACTGAACTTTTTCCCCTAAAAGGTCTTTTAAAGTTTGGATTTAGAAATAATATAGACAGCTAAATAAGAGCCAGAAAATGGCAGAGGGGAAAAAAAGAGAGGATTGACATGGCATAAGCCTACACATTTTTCCCCCCCATTCAGATACCAGCAGATCAACTTCTCCTTCACTCCTCTCCTGTAAACTAAGCATATTTGGTGTAAGTGCAGTAAATCTTCAAAAGCTCCTGCAGGACCTTCACAAGTTACACTGATTCTTTACCAGCACATCACAAGTTTCTGCTAAACCTGTAACTCCTCTCTCTGACCCCATGTTGTGTGATGGTCCAGGGATATCACCATGCTGGCTACCAGGGGCACATGAGAATTTTTAAATTTTTTTTTTCTGGTTTGGACATACATCTTAGATTTTTTTGTTACTTAGATTCTGTAGCACAAAAATAGAGAACAATCAAAGAACTGCACATAAAAGAGGAAAAAGATGAACTTCTAGTATCATCTAGCTGGTACAGAAGAACAGACATGGCACCACCACAGACGTGGCCTGCAGGAGTTACACACGAGGCAGGACCTGGCAAACAGGTCCTTGCTCTGGAATCCTGAGGCAGGAGCAGTTTTGAATGAGATGTGAGACACATTCAGCCACAGCACTGACAGTCCATTGGACATGATGCTACAGCTAAGTTTGAGACGCCTGAAAAAGAAATTTACTTTACACCATCTTAGACCAGAAATACCTGTTTCCGAAAGAGGTACTGGTGGGCAAAATGAACATCTTCCTTGTGTGTATGTCATGGCACCAGATAAAAAACTTGATTTCACTTTGCATTTATCCTCATCTGCCTATTTGCACATTCATGCTTTCCTTCAGCAACAAGATCCAGTATTACCGTCAGTCATAGCAACAAGAAAAGGTTATTCACTGAAAAAGACCATAAGGCACAGTCTGCCAACCACAACTCTCCTTTAGAAGAGCCAGAGTATTTCAGTGTGCTCAGGACTTTGCTTGTCATGGGTCTGGGGTCACTCGTTGCAGGGATACCAAGCTCAGGAACAGCCTTCTGCTGCTGCAGGGCAGTGCTGCACAAGAAGGAGCTTAACAGACCTGACAGGCACCTATCAGACAAAAAAACCTTTAAATATCAAGATTTTCCTTGCATGAACTTAGGTCCTTCTTAGTGTGATCAGCAAATACAGCACTCCATCCTGGTAACTTCAGGCATCATCTTGTTAAGATAAAAAATTAAAACCAAACTATCTTCTCATCAGACAGTTCTATCTCTACTTCTTTTGGGCAAGTCACTGAGTCTGGCAATTCTGGCTATAAATTTGCTACAAAAGCGTGCTAAGAATTTCTGTGTGGGGAAACCTGCATGAGCAAAGGTGACTACATCAATCTCCCATAGGCCTGGAGTCAAGTTGCAGGGGAAGCCTCCCTTTCCTGCTTCTAGGGGAGCATGAGAGATGCTCAGTGAGCAAAAACCCAAATAAACCACACAAGCAGTGCTTCAGCAAGCCATCCAGACACAAGTGACTGACCATCCCAGAGTTCCACCACTGGAAGTCACCCTTGGATACTAACATTGCCATCAGTTGCAACTCAGCAGTGGCCCTGCCTTGCACACGTCACACAGAGTAATGACCCGACCTGGAAAACGTGGCTCACAACACCCCTGATCAGATGAGTCAGATGTGTGATTTATTCAGTGCCCAAGGCCAGTATCTCTTCGTGTTTCTCCCTTCTCATTTTTTATCTATCTTGCCAACTCTCCCCAGTTCCAATCAATTGTAAGTTAAATAAATATGGAATTACAGAACTGCATTCTCTCTCTTTTTCACTCAAGTGTTTAACATGAGCAAAATGATACAGAAAAGGTAACACTGCTAGCAGGTATAGCTCTCATTGTGCAAGACTATGTTATCTTTCCTACTGTCATCAAAATCACCCTTTCATTCCACCTATAGCGCACTGCTTGGGAAATTATTGGTAATGGAAAACAAGACCTCTTCCCTTCCACACAGAACCAGTCTGTAACCATCACTCCTGCCCTTCTGCTTGTAAGCAGTATTATTTTCCCCCACTCATCTTATAGTTTCTTTGTAGGTTGTAAACTCTTTGATATGGGGACTAAAGCTCTGTGGGAATCCATGAAGTCTTAAATCAGTTCTGAGATGTTCCACCCATGCAAATAAATGAATACTGAATCAAGGGATGAGAGAGGGGAAGGAAAATCCATGTGCTTTAACATATTGTTTCCCCAGTTGACAACTGTACATATTGCTACATCCCTGCAAGGGAAACTACACTTGGAAATTTGGGCTGCAGAGAATTTGCCAACTCTATAGTGCAATAAGTTGTTTATACTGCAAACAAATATTGATGTATGTATTTAAAAACAAGATAAATATATAAATACAGAGGCATCTTCATGATGGCACTTGGATACCTGAGTACATAACACCAACAAAAGCCCAGATGTTCTAACACAACCACTTGAATCCATGGCTCTGAAGCTACGAAATTAGAAGCTCCTATAGTAGCTTGGCTATATATTTTTATCCCCTGAGAAAAGTCCATTTGTCATACTACTACTATTAAAAAAAAAAGAAAAAAATGAAAGGAAAAAAGCTGTAACAACTCTTAAAGAAATAACACTTCAAGAAAGCTAGAAATTCTTTCTTAATTCTGATTTCCTCCCACTACTTAAGCACCCTAGTAGCTGTAGTGTGTGTTATGCCACATTTGTAGGTCACAGATACTCCACATTTCCTGCCCAAGTGTCTTTACAGTCAGCTTGCTCGTCCCTCCAAGGAAACAAAACAGCCCCCGATGCTGCAATCCTTTCCAAACTCCTGGGACACGACCAGCACTCACCTGTGCATGTTTCCATTGGTGGTGAAGGACTGTCCACATACTGAACATTTATAAGGCCTTTCACCTGAGTGCACCAGCATGTGGCGATCAAGGGAGCTCGCTGAGCTCAGAGACTTTCCACAGATGCTGCAGGAATGGTCTGTCCCTCCAGTGTCAGTGTTATGCTGGAGAAAGCAATGATTTTTTTTTATATTGGACGCCCCTTCTGAAGTGCCAGTAAAATATCAGCAAGAACTATAAACATCTTAAATTAAGCAGCACTAAAGAGCCACTTGGCACAATACCTTATGTGAAGGTGTGCCCTGTAGATACCTCTCCTCCCCAGCCCTCCTCCCTCAACTCCAGCCCCCCCTCCCCCCATCATCTTTAACCCCTTAATGCACCAGCACAAGTAGCTGTTTCATACAGCCTGCGATGCAGCATTTCTGCTGGGTCTGCAGCAAAAGAGGATACAGAGGGACTCAGCAACAACCCATCAGATAAATGGTACCTTGGGATACTTTAAGCTGTGCAGTGGTTTGGGGTTGTTTGAGTGGTAAGGAAAGGGGATGAAATTACAAACTTCACAGCAGAAGACAGACACTTGAAAACAAATCCTCTTTAAAAATACTGATTTTAAGCTTGCTGCATAGTAAGACAACAAAACTAAACTGCTTCTTTCCATGCAGACTTCTATGGCCGTAAGAATGCATTACAAGGTCAAGTCATGGCCATTAGCTACTGTGCTATATGTCCTACTCTTTCTTACTTGCATTCAGAGACTTGAAGATTTCCTCACACTATAAAAAAAAAACAAAACCAAACCCTAAAAACACCAGTAAGAAAAAAATAATTAAGTAACAGTTACAGTACAGGAGAAAAACTGAAGTAATAAGCATCTAGTGAAGCTAGTCATCAACCACACCTTAGCATCCAAAGCAGAACCTTCTGCTGGAGAAAAGGGCAAACCTTTTCTTACTAAGTATGCATAAATTTCAGGAGTAGCAAGAACAAGCCTGTAGCTGACAAAAAAGGGCATTATCCAGTTAAAAAAAAAAAAAAAAAAAAAACAAAAAAAAAGAAAAGAAAGGGCCTTCCAAAACTGCTATATCCTGTGAAAGACTGAGAGGCTCTTCTACACTGAGTTGATTTCAAAATTATGTCTTCCTGCTTCCTAATTTGCATGACCAGTAAAAGGATCTGTACTCAAACAGGACAATAAAACAGGACTTAGGCCTCATGATGGAAGTGGTTTTCCGAATCCTTACGATACCTTAAGCTATGCAGAACAGGACACACATCCTTGTTTGAGCCACTGGGTGGGGGGTGGAATGCCAGGCAAGGAAGGGAGGAAAATTACCCACCTCAGGGTTAGGTTTGTGGGGTGTGCTTTTTGAAGAAAATGCAAGGGAAGGCTAAAATAAAAGCAAAACAATGGAAGTGTTTCATTGGCTTACACATGGAATTGGTTTTCACCACTGCAAAATGCAACCTGGCAAATGAAAAACTCTTAATAAAAGTAAGAAATCAAGAACTAGTACTCTGCATACCTGACGAATGTGCATAGTTAGCTGGTGCTGTGTAGTGCAAATCTTTTCACACAGAGGACAGGTATAGGAAGACTTCTCTTCTTTTGTTTCCTGTGGACAAAAGAGAACAAAACAATCAGAAAGAATTTTAATGTAAAAGGAGAAGAAAGCTGTCAGTGATGAGGGTGGAAAAACATAATCCATCCCAAGTACAAAAGGCCACAGCTAACAGAGTAACTTGCATTTATACATTTATCATCTGATAGATCCTTCAAGCAAGGTTCAGAAACTTCTGAATTTATAAACAGGGGTGATTTCAACTACCACAGAAGTATAGCAGCCATTTTAACAGCACACAGATACTCAGCAGTAGCAGTTTAGGACAGGAAGTGAAGGCAATTGCAAGGAGCTCAAACTGCCAGGAGGCATTTAGCCGACCAGAAAGTAATTCCTGGAATACTGTCAGAATATATGGGCAAACACAATTGTTCTTCCCAAAGATTTTTAATAGCCCAACTTGTCAGAACTTCAGATTTTCCACCCCATCTTGACCGCAAAGCACTATCTTGGTGCCCTTTAGTAGGGGCTGCATGTTCTGCTCCACAGCTGACTCAAAGGAAGAGTGGCATTTACTGAATCATCAGCACCATTTCCTTTAGCATCCTGTGTTGCTGCTGGAAGCATCCCATCCAGGCACACCAGCCAGGCCCCACCCTTTTGAAGCTCGCAAGATCTGATGAGATCATAGCAAGAAAGAGGTGACAATGCAGGAGTGTACGTGACTCCAAAGGAACACATTATGAACCCCATCATTCTCCACCCAGGTGAGAATCAGGAGTAACCATGGTCAAACCACAAGTATAATGAAGCCAACCAGAGAGCTCAACCTGATTTAAGTATGCCCTTGAGACACTGAGCAAAGCCACCACTCTTCCAGCTAAAGATGAAATGGCACTCTTGCAGGAACCAAAGCTGTTTGCCTCAATTTGTCCACAAGGATGGCTACTGGATGATGTAAAGAGCATTTGCACAACCTCACCAGGAAACCAGGCATGGCTTATGCACCAACGCCTGTATATTAAAAGGAAAATAATTTGGCATTCAAAATTAAACCTCAGTTTTCCATTAGAATGATGCACACCTCTAGTAACAAGACAGTACAAAAACCATCTCTGCTGACCAATGGGAAAGTATAATTTTTATGCCAAGTGACATTTTCTACTGGAGTTCTTTGCAGGCTACCTTAAGTATCATTAGTAAAAGCTTGAAAACAAGCAAAAACCAGAACCCATTCTCAGCAGGTCTTTAGCTGCAAGTTGACGGGTATTAGTGTGTCTATGCATTACCTCTCTCCACACAGTTCTCCTCCCTCAGTGATATTCCAAAGTCATCAACTCAGAAGCAATCATTTCCAGGTTGTCAGATACAGCTACTCACAAAGAACACTGAGAATGACTAACCCAAGTCTCTGTGACAAATTCTCTGGCACATTAGGATGGCAAGATGCTGACACAGTGTTAGACAAAGTTCTTTTTTATGTCTCAATAAAGCACTATGCCCTCCTGCATGATTTGGGGAATCATTCTAGAGAGTCCCTATATTACATTGTTTTCAAAACCAGTGCCATAATAATTTTGCAACAACTTCTGGGACCTGTGGACATGGAAGAAGAGCTATTTTACCATTCTGCCTGGAGAAAACAAGTCTTGAAACTCTGTTTCTAAAATGAAAGGATTAGGTTCTCCCACTTCTCCCCACTCTTTCGCTTGTACTCGTTTTTCCAACTACATTTCAGCCTCTACATCCCAAAGGTAATCACTGTAGGCCACATAGACAGGCCAAGGTCTAACGTACTAGCACATGCAAAACATTAGAAAGAAAGCAAGAAAGACTGCCATAGTGAAGTCTGAACACTCAAAGAAATTTAAAATGCATTATCTCAGTGCCCCTCCCTCGTTTTTTATATACAAACGTGTAAGTCACAAACATTCATTCCATCTTACTTATACAACTTTAATTTTACTATATGCAACCTGACTGTGGAGTAATGTTCAGCTCCAATTATACTGCACCTTGTTAAATGCTGGCACAAGACAGAGAACAAACACACTGTGCCGTGAGGAAAACCCCAGCATATGTGCTGACAGTTTAGATGGTGTTTAATCCCCAAGCTATTTCTGCAAAATTATCAACCCACTACTGTTTTTGGCCTCCCCTCCTCTTAAAACGAGTGCTGCAGTTCCACATGATACACTTGATGATTTCAAAGCCTGCTTTCCAGACTGCCTTCTCTTCAAATCAGCAAATTAACAGAAGATAATTACTCGTTCACCTTGAAGCAAGGATCAGAAATACACTACAGCTCAGCCAGACCTGATTAGTATTGAATCTGGGGTTTATTATTAACTAAAACCCAAACTTTCTCCAGTGGTCAGACAGGCTACATGCTGCATACCGTAACACAGCTCAAGCAAATCCGTTGACTAACCCAATCCAGACCAAAAAACATTAGCATCCCTACTGTAAGAGTACCCCCATTCACCAATTTAAAACACAGCACTCAGCTACCCCACCAGAGCCAAGCTGGTGAAAACACAGTTCTTGAACTGAAAGATGAAATTAGCAGCTCATTTGTCAGCTACTCTCTCTCTAGTAAGTCAATCTGGCACAACTGCTCTGCATTCAAGTGATGGCAAATGCTTTTGGAGTTGTGCATTAAGTCCGTCTGTTTGTCTCGAGCCCAAAAAACACCTCTGTCACACTTTTTATTTTCTTCAAGAGCAAAGCAAATGAGTAGTTAAAATACATGCAAGCTGATGTGAGAACATGCTTATTAGACTATGGGTAGACGGCAGCCAAGATAAAGTGAGCATTATAAAGAGAATCATAGACTTTAGGACAAAGGTTCAGGGCAAAATATTTTGCTGCCAACTCATGGGAAACAGCAGTCAAGACCCAGAAAATCAGCTGTTATTATCCTTGAAATTATAATAAGGGGCATATTCTGTCCAGAATCTGAGATTCCTGCACTGCTACACACTAAAACAATTCAGTGCTTTCATTCTGCTATGCTGAAAGTGGAAATTCCCTGTATTAGAGCATGCTAAAAGGATTAGTACCCACTTTGATGTGAGTATTTCACATCTCACTTCTATTTTCTCAGTAATGTACCCATTTGCCCCTCTGGCCTCAGCAATCTTTCAGCCTAAAGACAAATAGGCTATTTACTATGTTTTCAATGTATTTGTTTATTTCTATGCTTTAAGAATCCCTCCTGATCCTGTCACATTTACTCTAGAGCTTCCTTTGATTCGATGCCCACTAAAATACCAGGTGGAATAAAGGTCACCAACTCTAATAAACTTCCCTGAAGTCAGACCACATGGTGTACTGGTGGACAGCTGTGAAACAGCACTGCCCTGACTGGTCTGGACTCCAGTGCCTCACTTCACATGATGCAACCAAGGAACCAGGGAAGCCCCTAAGTGAGAGCATTGTAAATAAACCTTAGAGCCACGTGCTAGACAACAGAATCCCACAAACACAACTGTCTGTATAGTTTCCATTCCTCGTTTAAAGATGTCCATTTATACCTAGTGGCTTTTAACTCCTTTCATGCTAAAAAATCCAAGACAAGTCTTAAGTCTGTCAACTGGGCAGCTACTCAGCAAGCTATTAATAAACTACTATAGGAACATCACATGAGTCATGCCTTTCAATCTTTCTGGTCCCTGTTACATCTTGATTCGTTTACAAAGTCTCTGTGCTTCACCTCAAGCTCTGAAGTCAAATGACCACAGGGATCTGGGGCTTTTCTTGATATTCTGCAGCACCTTCTTTGGTGGTGCTTGGCCCAGCAGGAGAAAAACACGGATACAAATAACCACAGCTTAACTGATACAACTCTCTCCTTTCACTTGTTTAGATCAATATTGCTATCAGCTGGTGCCATCAACTGGTAAATGGAAAAAAAACCCGATAAAAGCTACTTATATTTACTCTGCAAAATTCATACAAGGCATTCTGCAACAGCTCTTCAGGCTTTTATTAACAAAAAAAAGTTAAGGGCACCTTACACTATACATATGAACTGAGCATCCCAACGAATGTTTTGCTTTAACCATAAATCACCTGAATCTTCTGCAGGGCAGCTACACACCTCATGAGTTTATGCGAATGCAAGAGCCTGGAGAAAGGATGCAGCACGACAAAATGGCAATTCTTAGGTGACTTTGTCGCTGCTAGGGGTATCTGCTAGACCAGCTCACCACTGCATGGCACTGGAGCTCGCATTCAAATGTTTTATGTGACAATCCAAGCAAGGGGACCCTTTTGATTCCCAGTTTTCTAAGTTATGGTCTGGAGAGATACCAGAAAACATACACAGAGGAACAATGGCAGAGGCAAGAAACAACTTCTGAGTGGGAAAATAAACAATAAAAAACCCATAAATTACATCTTAGCACTTTCCAGGCAGCTGCTTGTCTGTCCTTTGCCCTTCCTGCATTTGGGTTTACATACCTGGTTCCTCCTGCCAATCCGATTTGGAGCAGGAGACTTTGAGGGGGATTTGACATTTTGAGAATTCCCGCCGTTTTCAGCAATCTTCCCCACATTCATCACTGCTGACATCATGGCGTCAATGGAGGACAAGTCTGCTCCGTCCAAACTGTTTGGTGAACTTGGGGACACCTTATAGCTGTTTACGCTTTCCAGCTGCTTCTCTGGAATTAAAAACAAAAATACACATAGGGGTTCCTATGCCCTCTTAAAAAAAGCCAAACATCCCATAGTACTTTCAGGTGCCTGTAACTCACATCACACTCTCCTGGATCATCACGGAGTACAGGCAGCAGGCCTTAGTAACTGGAGTTCTTATAACAGGACAAGCTTCTCACATTGGAATGCACAGGACAAAGTGTACATTTTTTCTCATAGGACATTCCCATTTTCTTCATTTTCAACCTTAATTCAATATGGAGCTTATAGAGTGGTTTACTTTAATTCTCTTGCCGTGAAATGGTATTTGTGGTACCTTGTGATCACCATGAACTAGTAGAGCAGTACTGATGAATGCACACTGGCAAGCACAATCATGCAAGCAGGCATGAGTTTTAAACAGGACTGCAAAATTAAGGCATTAGTAACACGGTGTAGGGTACTAGGTTCTCTTTTAAGTTTAAGCCAGTTCTGTATAGCAAATAAGCCAAAGTAGAAAAATCCAACCAAAACAAAACCCTGTATTCCCCCTGTTGCCTCTTTACTGCCACAGATGGCACATATGTGATTTTGGTATACCAAGCCATACTAGTCCATGGAGAATATGTGTTACATACATGACTAATCTCACAGCTAAAACTGTTGAGGTTCAAACTTCACCATCACATGCTGTAAGTAGCAGGGATGCTCCTATCTCAGATATGAAACTCAAAGTACACCTAAAATCTCATCTCTGGCTTCTTAACATACAGACATGTCAAAACACACTGGAAATGCCTTCTATTTTCCTCTTTAAAAAAGTTTGAAAAGGAAGATGGTTTCAAATTAAACACTCTTTTCCCCCTCAAGAAGTCTGCCTAACAAACAGGAACACCCTGCAAGTCTCTGCTCTGTCACCTCTGGTGGAAAGCACAGAATCTTAATGTGTGTTGTGAGAAAGTCACTGCAACAGAAGAGTATGTGAGGGTGAACAAGGAGGAACACGTTTGTCTGTGAACATTTGATCTCTGCATAATACTGTCTTTGGAACATAAGTTTGAGGATTATAAACAGGTGGTTTTTTGAGGCTAAGTTATGTGGTGCCAAGTTACTGTGAGCCAAGAAAATCTTAGTTTGGAAGCCTGCAGTGCTGGTTGAGAATTTATGTGCCCATGCTTCTGTTCAACCTATTTTATACTTTTCAGACAGATAAAAGTTAGGGATGGGAAAAGAAATGTATACACCAGTGCTTCTGCTCAATGTATCTTACACTCTCCACACAATAAGGTGTATGGATGGGTGAGAAATGTTTCTACCTTCTTAATCAATGCCCTAATTTACAGAATTACAGAGCTAGTTGGACCAATTACCTTCATCTTTCTCCTCTGATTGGCTGTGGGTCTCTTCTGGGTTGCTGGTGTCCTCACTTAGTGTAGTATGTACAGTTGCGTCTGGCTCTTCAGCCTCTTCTTCAGCAGCACCCTCTAGCACTACGTGAGGGAGAAGGAGAAAAGAGAAAGGGAGTAAGCTTTTATGGAAGCCATTTTAGGAAGGTAAGACTACAGCCCTTTATTTTGGGGGCTCCCCTGACTACCAGATAGGTCTGATGACAGAAGCACACCAACAGTGCCAGTGCAGCCATTCTCATGAGCACTCAGGCACTGGGCTGTGAGATGCTGCTGCTTCTAACAGTGGCAAAACCTAACAGGGGCAAACTGCTGCTTCTAACAGGGGCAAACAAAAAAAAAAAAAACCCTACCAGCTTGGCCTGCAAAAAACAGAGGAAGAGAGAGCAATCTAGTCTATCACTGACAGTAGCGACTCTTGATTAAGAAACTGAAAGAACATTCTGCACCTAGAGAATTTAGGTGATTAAATTTTATACATGCACTGCTCCCCTCTTCTCTTCTTGGAAGATTAACATTTACTCCAATAAATGAATTCATGGTGGCCACTTTCTTCCTTCTAGCAGTGATGAAATTACTACAGAGCTTTCTGGGACCATTTGGCACATTCCTCACATCCACTGCCCAAGGTTCCCACATGAGTTGAAGACGTAAGTAACCACTGTATGTACTGAGAGAATTCCTCCACACCCCTTTCTGAAACCACTGACTTATCATGCTATCATTGGGGTTTAAGGAAGGGTGCCTGCTCTCTCTGGAGAATGACAGGGCAGTTAAACATCATTCTTAGAAGTGATGGGGACTGATCAACACATAAGAAACAGGAGTTCTCTGCCCATAGCACTCATGGCTATAGACTCTGGAAAAGGTTATTTTTAATATGGAAAACTACTGATATGTTTTTAACAGAGAAATACACCTTTATAACCTTACAAGCAAAATGTTTATTCCATTATGAAAACAAACACACTGCGGACGTTTCATCATCTCAGATTTACAAATCACAACCAGTAAGCTCAAGACAGGTTTTCCTTTCATCAAGGGAACAGAGACAATTGCCTTCAAACCACAGTTAAGAGGGTTTCTTCCTTTTTAAAAAAAAGACATTCTCAAGGATGACATGCAAATCAGTCATGCAACACATCTTCAACTGCTGTTTGAACAGCATTTGAAAACAATAAATGACCGTGTTACCCCAACTGCCAACAATTTGGAGCACCCAAGAACAGGCAGGTAAAAAGAAAGGGCCCACCTCGTGTCAGGTGGTTCCTCCTTTCACACCATGCCAGAAAAAGCAGTGGATTCAACCTTCCTACATTTAGCTGCCGACCTTCTTAGGAGCGGCTCACAGATGATCTGGCACAGGGAGCCACTGCAGTCTAGAGACAAAACCTGGGACCTGACTAAGCCTAGGTAGTGTAAGGCTCAGGAAGACATCAACCTCTTAACAGACATTGCTTTCCACCTGCACCTTCAAAACCAGAAAAGCAGACTAACCTGAACAACTCAAAATAACTTTGTCCTAATTATTTTTGTACTTTTCTGTTAAGAAAATACTAGTGATCCCTGCAGCACGGGGATTTCTTGCTCCAAGGTGAGGCCAAGCACCCATCCTTCTGTTTTCTCCAGTAATTATGGGAGCCATTTATTTGTTTGGCTTTATTTTAACTGTTGTAACTGCTGTAACGTTACAGTTATTTTGTTTGCTTTTAAAAAAGGTCCATCTCATTCAAGAGCAACATAATTATTTCTTTGCCCCCTGCCCCCGTCTTATTTTAATCACTTATGTGATAGCTTACTTTTGAATAGAATAAGCAACACAATTATTTTCAAGACTGACCTAAATCTAAAACTTCTTGCTCTATCTGCTTAGCACTACAAAAACCAAGGACCAGTTTAAACAATTTGGAGGTATTTCTGTTAAAAAAAGAGTGCTTTAGTCCTTAAAAAAAACCCTAAACAAACAAAATATGAATTCCTTCCAAAATACACATACTCATTCCTCTTTCAGTCAATACCTAGCACATTAATGTCACCACTGATATATCCTGGAAAAAAATCTATTGTGTAACTGTGAAGACTCCTGTGTTTGCCAAGGTAACGCTAAGATAGCTTAGTAGCTTCCCAGAGAACTACAGTCAGAATTCCTAGTGTTGCTTTTAGCAACACCGAAAATGGGAAATGCACAGAGAGAGCCTGCAGAACAGGCAGGCATATATGCACACCAAAAAAACCCTACCTACTGTTTCAGAAAAACCTACCAGCTTGCTCTCTATGTTTTGGTTTTTTGGGTTTTTTTTCAGGAGGAAAACTATACATTATACTATTACAGCCTTTCATAGTTTCTATGAGCCAACAGTTATTTTTCTTTTCTGAATTCAAATATCTTCCTCCAAATGCAAGCAAATATATGTAGCCAGACATCTGGTCCTAACAACCATTTTCTGCACATTAAAAATTCCCAATTTTGAAGCAGTCTGTAGATCACAAGTGAACTGCTGCTGCATGCTTTTATTTACCTATGTATTTTCCACTCTGTTGCATGAAACAAAAATGCACCACTGAAACAAAGACAACCGCAGGAGCAGCACACACCAATTTCAGAAGCATAACTTTCTATTTGCAATAGGATATAGAAACAATAAGAACGCTGGGCCAAATCACTCCTTCCTGTGGGAAAACCCGTGGCAGAGCGCCTTTAGGCAGGAACATACTGAGAGATTTCTCTTGCAGCCTTTCTTTTTTTTTTGCTTTGGGCTGGTGGTTTTGGGTTTTTTTTCCCTCTTTAGAAAAATGCCTCACTGAAGATGGGGAAGTGTTGGGATTTTCTTCCACAGCACCTATGAAACTCAGGGAATCAGACAGACAGCAACCAGCATAGATGCCCTATGCCATACTGCCTTCAGGACTGTAAACCCTCCCAGCTCACACCAAATGCCGTGGTGTGGAGGTTGTGCTGACAGGGCCTCCTTCCTCCCTCTCCCCAAAAGAAAACAAAGACCTCCAGGAAAAAGGATAAACAGGAAATAAGCTGAGAAACAGTGCAGCCTCAGGTTGCATTCAACATCGGACCCAAGCCTCTAGGAAACAGGGAAGTGGTCACAAGCATTCAAGTCATCTTCTACTTTGAAGAAACCCCCCAGTGTCACATTCATCCTGTGTGAAAAGGAGGAAAAGCAGAGAACAAGTGACTAAGCAAGAGCGCTGACAAATGGCAGGGGGGACCGGACCAAACAAGACAATGCAGCCCTCTCTGCATGGCCACACTGAGAGACCTGTCTTTTCTGCAGGAAACTTGCTCCTTCCACTTGACGAGGTTGCTGACATGAAACTGGGTCAACTTCCATCCCACAGAGAGCCCTGAGGGGCCTATAGCTCCTGCTTCTGACAGAAGTCCACCCCTGATGCCCCACACAACCAGCTAATGGGAGAGATATTGCAAAAGCAGAGCTTACCAAAAAAAAAAAAAAAAAAAAAAAAAAAAAAGAGAAAGGAAAAAACCATGTTGCTTCCCATTCAGTCTGTACAGGAAGACACTTGCTAGACCTATTTCCTCCTTTGGGATAAAGCGTGACTCCACTGCATGTTAAAGCTGAGCCCATCAACAGTTACTCCCCCCACTTTGCTTATGCGTATTTGGGTTTTTTATTTGTTTGCTTTAAGACCACTCTAAACAGCCACGGCTGTTTCTCCTTCTGGTGAAGAGCATCATGGATGAAGCAAAAAGGAGAACACAGGCCACAGGAGAAGGAAGAAGAAAGGAGAAAAAATGATGAGTCTTCAGAGTCACAGTCACTTGACTTGCAACTGAGATGCAGCTACACAAGCACAGAGCAGCACGTCCCAGCCCCTGGGAGCTGGTACAAGTCTCTGTTCCAGATTGCTCCACTGTCTTTGCACATGAGCTCTCCCTTTGGAATAGATAGGAAGAAACGCACAATACAGGCAAGAAGGGGGAAAACCTGGTACATATAGCACAAAGCTGCTTATTGTTCTGCCTTCCGAAAAAAATCCACATTAATGTTAAAAGTAGAAACCATGCACTAATTGGGCCAGGGAAAGATTAACACTCTTGGCCAAATAGTTTTATTGGTTTCATTAAACATACTGTAGTATTTAGTACAGGACACAGTGGGGGAGAAGAAACAGGGAAAAGAAATGACAGGTTTAGGAATGCGCACCACCTCCCCCCCACCCACCCCCCCGCCCCCGCCTTTCAAACCACTTTTTCCCATAAGGTCCAAACAGGAATCCTGAGCCTTCTTCATCATTTCCATCTTAGCAACACTAGTAGCTTAGTCAAGGCTTTCCCACTGTTTTTTTTCTAAGTGGCATGAAAAAATCCCAAGGATCATTTAAATGAAGGCCAGACCTGCTAGTATACAAATTTAGACAAGAACAGAACTTCAAAGACAGATATCACATTTGAATAAACAAAGTTTACTGTTTACCCTTGAGATCATAATACCTAAGAATCACTACACTGTGCTCTGAACTGCTCCTGATGCACTGGTCTCCTACTAAGAGGAGTCTTCTACACAGAGGAGTGGACTTTTCTCCCAGAGCACAAGGCAACGCTCTCGAGCACAAATGGTCACTCCCACCCCAAAAGAGATGCGCGCCATCATCCACACTACCTTTTGAACACAACTTTCCATCAAAGCTGGCAGGAAGGAAAAAGGGTGAAAAGGCATCGTGTGGGAAGAAAAACGGGTTAACACTATTCAAAGCACTGCCTCAAGGCAAAGGAAAACCAAATGAACAAAGTTTTCCCAACTGACCTTTTTTAATACCAACTCTGCCCTTGCTACTGAAGTGTTGGTGCTGACTCCACACCACAGCAGTAAAAAATTATGCTGGGAGCGTCATCTCACCATCACCATTGCTGAGCACCAGTACAGAGCAGCCCATGAGGAGAGAAAGACAAGCATAGAAAGAAAGAGAGTGGCATGGGAGTATCTGGTGGCTGCTCTTTCGCTTAACAGTAAAAACTAAGAATGCTACCCCAAAGCTTTTGAACTTGCACCTGTAAGTAACATTTTCCTCTACAAAAAAACCAAACCAAACACAAAAACAACAACCAAAAGGAGTTCAACATCTACTGAAGGGTACTCTCTGAGCACCAAAGAAGACAGACTCTTCTCCTATAAACTCTTTGAGCTGTTAGTGAAACAATCATTTTACCTGTGTGACTGCAGGTATAATATTTAGCCTCTTGAAATAACCCTATGAGTTTAAAACATCCGTATGTCTAACTTGCACACAGACAGATACACCCAGACATGGAATAAAGAAGTGAAGCACATGCTCATGGACATGCCATAAAACTGAGTTATGGAGAATCTTCTGGTGGGAGTGGAACATGGGAAGAAGCGCTAAACAAGAACAAGATGATCCCTGTATTTCCAGGCTATTTTGCATGCTTTTGCTGTAACATCTAACAGTTAGGCTAAATTTTAAATATTCAAACATATTTACTCCTCCTGTTTTATTTCCTTGCAAGGATACATGATGGGATACATGTGCGCATTTAATTTTTACACAGCTTTTAAAAATCCCTTTTTGGTGACATATGGACTAGTAATGCTCCTCAGGACTTTGGCTCAGATGACCAGAAGATTCTCTCCATAAAGCATACCGGAATTTGAACTTAGCTAATGCCTTTAGTGAACAGCTCTGAATCACTATAATACTCTGGCATTACATTGGTGCAATACACTGAAAACAAGGAAGTTGTACTAATATAACAGTGAGACACCACATGGACAAAGCAGGGGTTTCCTGGGTGAAATTCACCTTTACAGTCTAACTGGTTTACAGCAATGCACACAGCTACCAGGCAGCCTTAATACAAAATGAATTCATGCCCATCCTCTTGGCCCTGTGCTCCATTTGCTAACTTGAAGAGGGAAGCCATGTTTGCACCTTTCGCAAGCGCTGTGTGCTGTGGGAACAGCCTTCACGCAGGAGCCTGTGGTCCTCCTCGGCTAGAAAAGAGAACTCAGGCAAAAGCTGCTCCAGCACCAAGAGTGAAAACGAAAGCTGACAGCCCCCTCGCTCCCAATAAGAAAGCCCAGCACACTTGGTAATCACCTCAAGAGTTTGATATGAGCCTGCGCTGAGTTCCTGAGCAGCACTGCCCTTTCCAGGAACAGCAGTGCCACACAGAACACACAACACTGCAAGATTTTTCTGCAATAACCAACCTATGGCTGCATTTAGGATCAGCAGCTGCTGATGAATTTTGAGACTTTTCTAATACCTTAGCATTCTTTCCCCTGACCACAGACATATCTGTGAGCTGCTCCTCACCTGCTCATACAAGTTTGTATCAGCTTGTCGGTACCTGGGCCTACATGAAGCCTTCGTCACAAAACTGCAGTTAGCTTCAAGAGCTTGCTCAACCAAAAATGGTACTGAGATTTGAAGACAGCTTAACAAACCTGGGACCGCCAACACCACATTCAGGCAACAAAATAAAGTCAGGGTAACAAGTGGCTCTAAGCAGACATCCGTCAATTCCTTCCATGTTGACAACTGCAAACACCCCTCCATCCTCATCCTTGCCTGCCTGCACAGCTGTGAGGAGGCCAGTGGGAAGGGAGTCTGGCTTTCCCCAGCCACTGGGAATCACAGCAATGCAGGGGAAACACGGAACAAGACAGGCCTTGGGCTTTACCCAGCACATCTCCTCTCCTGCACCCTCCCCACTGGCTGAGGAAAGACACAAAAGCAATACTGTCTGTCCTTATAAGCTCTGCTTTGCATGTGTTCGAGGAGTAGGGACAGCTGTACGGACGGCTCACAGAGTTCCAGGAAGTCGATGTGTTTCTTGGCTTTAACTGCAGTTTATTTGCCTTAGATGAAGTGGCGACCCGAGAAAGTCCCTTCACATCTCCCCTGGGCTGGCACTGGCTGCAGCAGGGTAGCACTCCTTGGGACATGGCCCGGGGTCTCTCCCCACACTATCAATCTTCTCGAGTCTGGTTGCTGCATCTCTCACTCGGGCCAGCGCTGGCTTACATCCCACTGGGCAAAGGGACAGCCTTGGAAAATCGTGTGGGAGAGGGTGGGAGTCCAGAGCAGAGCCAGAGACCGGAGGGAGTGGGCTCTGAAGGTGGAATGGAAGTATCTTGCAAACGCAGGACAGGTCAGGCAAGTGGCATCACACTGCCTGCCAAAACCACTGCCCACATGCCCCGAAGGAGCCCAGGATGAGGCAAGAGAGCAGAGGGGCAGGGGCAAGATGAAGCAAGGACCAGTGGGCAACCCCACCGTGCATGTCTCCATGCCCAACAGGCTGAGGAAAGGGAGATGCATCTGAGGGGAGCCCCAGCAATCCTGGGGAAGCACAGCCCTGGGAGACAAAACCTCATCTCCTGCTGCTGCTGCCATCTCAGACAAGCAAGAGGGGATGAAGGATTGCAAAATGAAGAAACAATCAAAATGTAACTTTGTGTGTTTGTTGCTTGGTTTTTTTTTTTTCATTTTCATGTTGCCCTGACAAGCCCATTTGACTTAAAACCCTGGAGGGGATGTGGGGAGAGCTATAGGTTAATGTCCCATCACCTGTGTGCCTAAGCAAGTACTGCACTGAGGGAATGAGATATTTGTCTGAGAGCCCAATGGGTGAGCTAGATGGAAAACATTTCTGAGTAACACAGAAGAAAAGAAACCTCCCCCTTCAAAGACTCCAAGTTACAGCACCCCTCAGCTCTGACTGAGGAGAGGCTGCAGGCATGCAGGGCGGGTGAAGCGGGACGCCGGGCTCAGCTGGGTAGCTGTGACGGAGATGCTGACATCCCCGACAATATATGGCCAGTCTAAACCACGGGATATCTTGTCCTTTTAAGGTGGGCCAAGAGCAAGCATCTGTGCAGCAGCAGCAGCACAGCCCCAGCCTGCCATCAATAGCCCCTGGTGTCACTGAAAAAACAGGGGCTCCTGTGCCATACCAACTGGCTGTGCAGATGCCTGGGCACCCACCCCGAGAGGAGACAATCCGTCTGGTTGTTCCTCTGCACAGCATCACGGAAACAAGGAGGCACGTTAGTAACAAGAGGAAGAAAGCCACGAAACCATGCGGCCGGGCTGCTCCCTGGCAATTGGTGCCTGCAGCTGTTGGGGAGGGAGGCGGGGAGGGAGGGGAGGGCCTGTCCCTGTCCCCATCTCTGTCCCTCACCCTGATGGCCAGCAGCTCTGCCAAGGGTTCTTTGCAGCCAGAACTCGAGGTGAAGGTTTACAGCAAATCTCTGGAGGGAGAAACATTTCACCCCCTCACTCTTGCTCTTCACATGTAGCCAGAGCGCTGTGTGTGTGCAGGCTAGGTTCAGCAGGGATTTCAGAGGCAGGATGAATCACACCGAGGAAGATACAGAAAATCTCCTGTGCTAGTGCCCTGCTTCTTTTGTGGTGCTCTGGTTGCAATTCTGTTCCTCCAAGATGAGTTTTTGAAGAGTTTCACAGAGGAACTGAATGCACAGGCAATTTTACAAAAATCATTCTGAAAATAGGATAAGCTAGACCAGGAAAACACTCCTCTTGGAGTAGCTATGTCCCACATGGTGTTTCACCACTCTAACTGCATCCATATGCTAGCAAACACAGGCAAGCCCAAGGGGGAAGCATCAGTTTGCTTATGGCAGAGCTCCCAACTCATCCTTTGCAGCCCAACCACACTGTCTTTGCAGGAGATGCCAGAGCACTCTCTGCTTGGAGCACTGTACCAGGTAGCTTGCCAAAACATTTTATGCTTCACAAGATAACACAGCAAAATGAGAAAAGAAAAAACAGAAATTACAGGGATTTAAACCCATTTCCTTGTGGTAGTGTTGTCAATCATCAAGATTTTATCATGAGCCTGTAAAATCTGATGGTGCTACATTACTGCACAAAATCTCCAAATTATTAAGTCAAAATTCTAGTTTTTTGACTTTTGTAAAAAGGACAGACATATTACATTCTCAGCAAAATACAAAAGTAAACTGAATTGAACAGATTTTAAAGCCTCAAGCTTTTAAGGATAACCATGATCTCAAATGCTCAACCTGTAATTTTTTAGCATACAGGGATAGCAACACAGTGTCCCTTCTCTACACAGTACATTTTGTACTCTGGAACATGTACCTTCCAAAACTAAAATGACTTTTTTAAAGAAAGAAAAGAATTGCAATATTTCAGCACATTTCTAACATTTTATTTAAAAGCCAACACAGCTGTACTTTAATGTTACTTAAAGATGGAAATTGACATCAAATTACCAAACTTTTTTTAAGCAGAAAGATATTCAACATGCAAATATTTTGCAAATAGAATGATTCAAGAGTTTGAAGCTCTTCTCACTGCTCTTTTCCAGGGAGCATGACTTGCTGACAGCATTAACTACTGCCAGGCTCACGAAGCTGGGAGACAGCTGCCACATGGCAGCCATTTATTACAAAGCTCCACTCCTCTTAAGTTAGGAAAGAGGCAGACTGTTTCATCTGTGTTATCAGCAGGGTTCCTCTGCCCCACAGGCTTTAGTGACTAGGCTTTTTCTAAACAAACACCTCCTTTTCTCCCCCCACCTTGTTAACATCATATCTTTCTGTATTCTGTTTCTGGTCAGCACAGAAACTATTCCCCCTATCACATCCTCCAAACAACAACAACAACAACAAGATAACCAAGATAATTTAGAAAGTTCAGAAACACAAATCATATCCCTACCCTCTTCCCCTTGAAATAGATTTTTAAATTTGGCAGTTTTAGCTTGAGATTTTCAGAGGGGGAAGCACAGGCCACAGGGAGGGGAGAGAGAGATCTGCTGGAGCAAAAAGACTCAGAAGCATGCTGTACAGCACCCCCTCCTATCCACCCCAGGAAGCACATGTAATGTCAGCCTCCAACTGCAATATCCCAAGGGCCTACAAAGCTTTTTCATCAGCAAGACAACTGATAGCACTCCTTCCGAGCTTGTATCTCCACGCCAAGCAGACTCTGCAGGCCCACAACCCAAAGCCAACATTTGCCCCCCACCACAAGAGGCACAAGCAGATCTCAAGTCAACCAACTCCTACAGTGTGCTAAGGACCAGGAACAGACATAAACCAACTACATAATATCCATGTGACATTAAACATAGACAACCATGAGCTGGCATTCTCCTGGTATTGTGAGCCAAAGTTAAAAGATACAAACTAGCTGTTTTAATTTTACCGGGGGTTATTGTAGATATGTATATGCCACAGATGCCAAAGTACCAAAGATCACTCAGATTGAAGTTTATTGCTTTGTCCAGGTGAAGGAGAAATCCAGCCTTCAAAAAAATAGGTCTCTCTAACCACCTATGAACAAGGTGCCACAAGTTTTGTGAGCATACCCACTGGCTTAGACCAACTGGCCAACAGCCTTTGGGCTTGTTTGCAGAGCTCTAAATTCTGAAATACTAAGTTTCTTTCTCGGTTTAGTTAGGTTAATTAATTACAGCAATAGACAGTGCTGGCAAGCCTCTCCAAGTTGAGATCTGCATAGGAAAGCCACTTGGAAAATTTTAAACAGCAGAGCTACTTGCAAGTGGTACTCTTAAGTATGAGTTTTCCTTCTATTTTGAAGTACACGCAGTGCAAGTAACCTGTGGGAGGTGCTTCCAGCACACTGACAAAACGAAACAGCATCTGTTCATTTTCATGAACTGCAACACACATGCAAAGAAGAGCACAGGGATCTTGTCCATCAATTTCTTATGGAATTCAGAAGTCCCTTTGCTTTATCAGACAGTACAAGAAGCTCTTTCAGGAACAATATATCTCTATCTGACCTGAAAAAATATGTATTTTCAAAACAAGAACTGCATACACACACACACACAAATCCCCCTTCATCCACAACCATATCCAGCTGCTGACCTTCCGAGTTCCTCGTAGTATAGTCTATGCTCTGGGACTTTAAAAGCCTAGCAGGCATGTCTAAAGGATTTTACAAAGTACACAGGCCTGGCCTTGTAAAAGCTCATGAGGAATCCACGGAGGTCATCGTGCAGCTTAGACAGTCTGCAAACAGCATAATCCACGTGCTGGTGAGGTAAGAAATGACCAAAGTCGGGCGGATAGGCCTGAAGACTTCTGCAGGAATGTTTCCTCCAACAATGCTATAAACCCTGGAGGAAATGCCTGCTGATCTTCAAAGCCCTTCAGTAGGAACAGCCTCAAGTTTCCTGAACACGAGCATTCTGGTTGCAAGGCCACAATCCTCTTAGGCATACAGAGAAAAATATAAAAACAAAGGAAACAAACAAAAAAAAATTAAAATCCACTAGGGTTAATAACTGCAAATAACCAGCAAGACTGACCCTCTACTTTGC
Source organism: Brachypodius melanocephalos (assembly GCA_013398615.1). Taxonomy (NCBI): domain Eukaryota; kingdom Metazoa; phylum Chordata; class Aves; order Passeriformes; family Pycnonotidae; genus Brachypodius; species Brachypodius melanocephalos. Next base: position 2,886,534 of record VZSR01003809.1, on the reverse strand, counting down.
AACGAGCTGTCGGATCCATCCAGCAAAGTTTTGATGCTCCTCGGCACAACAGCCACACGGATCAAGCAGCAGCTCACAATCTCTGCAGCTTTCCTTTTTCTATTCCAGGCAGTCCTCCACACGTGTAGACTCCTGGACCGCAATAGTCAGTTGTTCGGACTACGAGGGGATGCTACAGCTGTGGCTGCACAAGGTGTCCACCGTAACTATATCAAGGCCACTGCAGTGTGCTGCACTGCCAGCAGAATTTTAGGTACAGCCTTCAGTTGCCTGACGGGTTTCACAGGCGACCATGAGTAAAGGGGAGTCTGGACACCTGCACACTGCAAAGAATTGCAGGAAGTTTATTTCAGGAACGCTGGGGAAAAAAAAAAAAAAAAGACAGACAAAATTGTGAACAGGTTTCTTCAGTAAGTGAAGTTTCAAGTTGCTATTCTTCCAGCCAAAAACGTCTGCTCCTAGTCCAAAACCACCCTCTCCTTCCAAAAAACCAATTCCACTGCTAGTGCTTCACACATTTCCATGAAAAAGATGATACAGACAATTCTTGAAACAATTCACATATGAAAAGGGAAACTCATTTCCTTCTGCTGACTCCATTGATACATATTTAACAAAAACATTAGCCTGAAACAAACTCGTATGAACTGTGTATAGGTTCAACCCAATTCTGAGTAAAGTAGTAGCTGCAAATAGAGAAAAATGCACAACAACAGCAACAAAAAGTGATCAAGTGGCCTGTGGACCCACCCCAATTTCTGCATGATGACAGCAAGAGCTTGCCAGTGGAAACTTGAGTAATCACTTTCATATATGCACACATAGCGAAGCAACATTGAAATATCATAATCAGACCTAAGATACTGAAAGTCACACATCTTTTGAGGAGTGATGCTTCCACATTTACATTTTCTCAGACAACCATACATGCCCACACAGCCACCTTCTTTTAATTCTAAGCATGAAATCACCTTGCTTTAAAGGTTTAAGCCAGTACACACTATAACAATATTTTTATTTACGTTGATCTTGCTAAGGTCACTCAGAATATACCCTACCAGAAGTGAAGAAAACCTTAAGTATTTTAAAAGAAACACAAAAGAAAAAAAAAATCTGATATTATTCATTAATTATGTTACAACTCTTTCAAGGAACAAACTTTTACTTCTACCCAACTGACCGATTCAATCCTCCAAATTTCCCACAAAACTTGTGATCATTCAGAGCAAAAGTAAAGGACAAAGAAACCTTGACACAGAAACTCATACTTTTACTCAGATGCTAAACTGCAGGAGCTGTTTTCCACTTCCAGTTCAAAGACTATTGTTTTGTAGTAAGCTTTATATGCCTCATGGCACTCAACCATTCAATATAAAAAGATACCAGAGAAGAATTCAGGCGATCAGTAGACCTCTCAACCTGTACAGCAGATAAGCATGTCTTATGAATGAGTTAAAACAGGAAACTGAAAGGAGAATGCAAGCAAAACCACTAGTTAAATGAATTATTTTTTACTGTAAGGTGAAAAACTTTTAATCTACCCACTCATTTCACACATGTTAACATGCAACTATCATTCTACCAAAAATTAGAAGAGAGTCACCACCAGATTTGTTTCACTCATTTCTTAATGTGAGCTTCAAATGGGGTTTCTGAAGTTAGAAGATTTTGCCATCCCTTTCTACCAACAGCTGAAAACAGAAACTGCCCTTTTTCTTATCTGTTTGGGTCTGGCATGTCATGGGACTATGAAGGTAGGCACTTTCATAAACAGAAACATGTTCAGCATTTTCACACCAAACTTGAAACGCTATTCAATACATATCTGACATAAAAAATATGAGCACTTACAGGTTCAAAAGATTCTCAGTAAATACACCCCTTTAAACTTCCTAAAATCTCCAAACATGGATGATTTCTGAAGTAACAAGGCCTTTAAAACAGCAGTAGGGAAGCTCCCTGAAGGGTGGGGTAATTGGGAGGGTTATCACACCTCTGGGGGAAGTCACAGGCTCTATCTTGGCATGTTTCATCCCTTCATATACCCAGGGGACTGATTAGTTCATGATAAGCAATTAGGCACCCTAGGGAGGACGGTTAACCGTCTTCCCAAAACAAAAAGGCTGCACAAATGTAAGTTTCATTAGATTAAAGAAACACTATCGGCGGAACAGCAAATTTGCGTTTATTCCCTTCTACTGGAACTTGCAAGTACTACATTTTGCCTACATATGGCACACACAGATCTCAGAAGTCCCAAATTTGAGCACGTACTTGCTGCTAAATTGGTAACAAATGCTCTGAAGCATTTTCTTTCCCAAGACACTAGTGCTGTGATGCAGGAGAAAAGGAGGAGGGACAGAGGGGAGGAATACAGTAAATACTGATTAGAAAACTTGAACTAGCAGTCTCATTCATTTAAATTCTCTTCTTCATTGTTAAAATAGTCCCTAACCAAGGATTATCTGCAGAAAGTGGGACCAGGAAGGGCTGTATATGGCTGAATGCTGACTGAATTTTCGAATGAGACCCAAGTCAGCAGCAGACCCACTATTACATGCCTTGCTCCTAAAATAAAAAATGTTCTGGGAAGATCCTGCCTGCTGTGGGGCTTGTGGTGAGGCATCTATGCATATCACAGTCCCACCCATGTTCAATCTTTATCTCTGATGAAGCAGAGGGACAAATTCATCTTTTGCCTGCCAGCTGATGTAAAAGCTCCAACACACCCCAATGGTGCTGTTCCTGACTTACATTAGGCTCAGCGTATTTCAAAGTACTTCGATGGCTTAAAATATGAAGGAATGCTTTTCAATAAGACGACCCCCTGTCCTTTTCTGTTCTTTTATCTTTTTTTAACAGTCTGCCATCCAGTGATAGGAGGGAACCCCAGCTGCATAGCCTGAGCTTTTATCTTCTGCTGACCATGCAACAACACAAAGCTCAGTGCTGGATTTCCTGCTGCTTGCCGAAAGGGGCTGTTCAGCTTGTTTAAATATTACTTGCCTTGGGAGCCTTGGAGTTGTGCCCAAGCACTGTACTGTATCTTCCCAGCATCCATTTCAGCATGTACTTTAAAGGTCTTCAGGTTCCATGTACTATGCTCCCTCTCTGCTACAGGAGGAGCCTCATGACTCCAGAAAAGAAAAGAAACCCCATTCAACTCCTCCCTCTCTCCTAATTTTCCCCACTAATCCCTCTGCCTCATTCCACTACACAGGTAACAGAAGTCCCTGTTCACCCCAAAAGCAAGCAAACACATTTAGTCCCATAAACTGAACCAGCTGCAACCAAGGTAAAAGACATTTTGGTACAAAGGCTACAGCTAGGAAGAACTCAGATGCCATGTATCCTGTGTAACAAGGTACCAGTGGGCAGCAAGAAAAGTACAGTAGAACTGTACCAAGCAACCAAGAAAGTACAGTAGAAAAAGTGGATTGAGTACAGCAGCCTCCTGCCATACTAAATTTATAGTCTCCACCGTGGATTTTAGAAAAAAATAATCTTTAAACACAACCTTCTCTGAAGTTGCAAACTTAACATTAAGGCACTTTCCTTTCCCGTTCAGGGCAGTGATGAAAAAAACCCCACCGTTTTCACAAAACCAGAAAGGATATTCCAGCCTTTAGGAATTCTTTCAGAAGCCTTCCTTTCCACAATTACCGTGCCAATGGAGGCTGAATTCTGGCTACAAGGTCAGGAGGAGATAACCTTGGCCAATAGAAATGATCTGCATCAGCCCAAAGGCAGGCCAGGCCACCCATTAAGCAGCCCAGCAGGCCTCACTGTTAACCTGTGTGCAGCCGGAAACAGCTGACAGGAATGGAAAAGCAGGAGGTAAAAAACCCAGATCCACAATCTATCTGTGACAGCTGTGGACACAGCCATTCTAATCAGGAAAACTTCAATAAATACTGACTGTGAGAACTGTCCTGTAAGAAAATGTCTCTCATTTTCCATGGCAGCTGGGATGCAGAAATACATGCACCCCCACAAGCTGATGCAGGATCGCAGGAAACTCAAGGCTAGAAGTGAAAACCTGCTTTTAATCCATTCTGCTTTGCCTCAGCCTGAAGCGTACAGACTGATTTAACCTGATGTAAGCCACAGCTGTCATTCAGAAGGACAGACTGCCAGTCCTCACTTTACCCCACAGCTCTAGCCACGTGTTCTCCCTCCGGCCTCATGCCAGTTCTAGAGTTTGAACAACCACATGGTGATCCAGGATCATGGAACAGATCTGAATTGAGATTTGTGTTTGTTTGGGTTTGGTTTTTGTTTGTACTTAAAAATGCATATACATATAGTTTCATCAACAGCCTTCACACATGGGAGCTGAGACATAGTCAAATTACACCCTCTATTTGAGTGAGGGATGAGAGACCTGAGCAAGAATGTTGTCGGTAACTCTACTCCTGCGGTGTTGCAGTACTGGGGAAAGATGAAAAGATGTAGTGGAATGAACCCACAACCGGCTCCATCTCCAGACTCCTTCCTCCTTGCTCCCCCCTCACTCCCTTCTCCCTAACTCAAAGCTCACTTGCAAAATCTCTGCCATAAAAACATTTAAAAATATACCTGAAGTTCAGTTTTCCAATCAAACCCAGTGAAAATAAGTTCACAATAACATAAACTACCACAATTAAAATGCCTCTACCACACCTCTCATGGCATCCCTGGATGAGGAGAGTAAGAGAGCAAGAACGGTCTTAGGCAATGAGTTAGTACTTTTCTGCTTACCTATCCAATTTTTCCTACATCAAGGACTGGGTGTAACTTTTGCACAGGGCTAAGCACAAAACAAACACATCTCAAAAATATCCACCTCCCTTCCCGCACATGGCTGAATTAAGCCTAATTTTCAACTCATTTGTTTGTTTGTAAACTTTTGTCAATGACCCTTCCCCCACGCACAAAGACAAAATTTACCCCCTCCAATACCACTCATGCTTCATTAAATCACATCAGTAACAATGCTGAAACAGCCTGCCACTGTGTGCCACATGTATACCAAGCACGGCTCCAGAGCCACAACCAGCAAGTAGGGCAAGCAGCTCACCTGGAGTGCCCAGTTAGAGACAATATTTACAAACCTTGGGCCCTTGGATTTAACAGACACCACAGTGGGAATGGCACACATGCTTCCACAGAGGCAGCTCACCTCCTGGAGAGATTGATATTTATTGTAAAATGCATCACCTTAAGGTGATGGGATGGGATGGGTCAGAAGTAGAGAAAAGAAACCAAAGCTGCAGAGGGACAGGACGTGTTGCCCTGAGCATGTCCTCAGGCACTGCTAGCTCACATTGCTTGCACCATCTGATCTCTCAAAGCTAAACATGGAATGTAGGTAGCAAGTCATAACGCTGCACAGGCCTGGAGACGTGACCCATCAGCTGTTTCTGCATTATAATTATTGCACTGGGGCACAGCAGGACCAAAAGTTTGCCTGGGCAGATTTCTGCAAAGTTCTGGCTTGTTAGAAATGACAAGAAAGGTCACATGCTGCTTTCAGATTTGTGATTACAGTCACTTTTCTGCAGGCCTGGCATTCCCTGTTTAAAATCCTCAGTCTGAAAGACAAGTGGAAGGCCCAGAACTGTTTCACGTTATTCCAAACTGCATTAAGAAGTGAGCTCACACAGAACTGTGATCTCTCTCACCCCCCCTCATAAGACAGACAGGAGTTTCACACAGATGCACTAAAGCAGCACTCCTGAATCACAATTCTCTGTATTTCTCAGATGGTCTTGGTCATTTCTCGTTCAGGCCACTTCTGCTCCCAGGCTTTCTCTCACTCTCTTTTTATTTTTAAAGTTTCTGCTACTAATAAAAAGCCTGAAAACCTTATTGCAATACCATCATTTCCTTGTATCGTATTCTCTAGTGAACTGATTCATTCTCAGAGCAATCCTGACCCTCATCTCCCACTGGGCCTCAAGTGATGCAAAAGGCTTCTTTCAGATTTTCCTCCATTTTATTTTTGTCCCAACATGCACAGAGTACAAGTACAGGACTCAGTTTTGCAACTCTGGACTTAAAACGCAAATATATTCACTTCTAGGAAATCTGATTGTTTCTATAACATGCTCAGAATTAAGCAAAGCTCAAAGAGTACAAGTCAGTAAGGAAATTCTTTCATCCAATATATATTCAATACATTTCACTCTCCAGGCTTTGCTCTGTAAGTAAACTTTAAATTATTAAGAGCCCAGTTTTGTCAGGCAGTGTCATGAAGCTTAGTGCAACAGGTCAACGGAGAAAGCATCAACAAAACCTGTAGAAGGACAACAAAAACCTGAAGCAGTACACAGCCACAGCATTTCTGTTATACAAAACACAGCAGGCACTGTAAATCTGGATAGCACAGCCCCTTTCCAAATGACTGCCTTTAGAAGATACGGACTGGAGGGATTCTTTCAGGAGGCCACTTTGAGCTACATCAAGCTTCCTGTTTGACACCATGTGGACTCACCCTGCTCTCCCACCCATCCCTCAACCAAACAAAATAAAAATCCTAGCACTTTTAGCGTATTTCCCAACCAAGATGCACTCAAAGCAAAATCACTGTGAGGGCCAAACACTACAGGGATACTGCCCAAACTTCTGAGGCGCTGTTTTTCGCAAGAGCAGAGGTACTGGGATGCGAGGTTAACAGGAAGATGGACACAAGGAAGACATCAGTATCTGATGAACAAGTCTGTAGGTCAGAAAAGCACACTTGAGGCTGAGGGACCAAAACCTCTGTTAGCACAAGAAGAGCATCCATCTCCAGGAAATCACTTCCTATCTTATTCTCCCCATCCTTCTCCCTACTGTAATTCAGAAGAGCAAGGGAAGTGATGCCTAGCCATGCATCAGAAGAATCGGTTAATGCAATGTCACCCAGGCCACCACACAAACAGAAACCTCCAACGAACCCTGCTAGTGGTTAACTGCATATTTTTGCTTTACTGATGGTATTGTACTGCCAAGGGTTCCCTTGTCTCTGTACACACACTGCCCTCTTAGAAATATCAAATCTGCTCAAACCCAGATTTACAAATACATGCACAGATATTCTACACATCTGCTTCCACCTGGTGGATTACCAGAGATGGAGACTGCAGTGTTTTTAAAACAAATGTGTAAACCCACCCCTAAAATTAGTTTCATGGTAAATCTGTGGGCAAGTGGAGAGGGGCAGAGTGGTTGGGCTCAGGGGCAAGGGAGAAGTTTGCAAGAAATGGAGTAAGAATCACCAAACTGTTTAAACCATTTTTAAAATCAGTTTTTTCCCTCTTGAAAAACAAACAAAAAAGGGATTTTTCTTTCATTTTGAGCAGTTCTTCAAAACAGAAGAGAACAGAGCTATTCAATATTGCTCTGGGGTGCTTAACATGAATAAATAACTTCAATCAAGTGTCTTGTTAAAGAATTTTAAATTCTCTTTCCACAGTCGCCCCTTCCATAACAAAGCAAAAAAACCCCCAAACATATACACAGTATATAATCAAAACAAAACCATAAAGTAATTTATTGCTAACAATAACTACAGAAACCAGGTGTTCTTTTAACACTTCAGCAAAGCAAATGAGAAATGACAGGGAGTATCCTGAGAAACTCTCCGTTGCAAATTCTTTCAGGTCTGGTTACTAAAAATTTCCTTGCTATGATATCTGCAAAATGCATCTTTGAAGTAACTTCCACTTCCATTTTCATACACTTATTTTTAAATATAGCAGCAGCCATTGCCCTGTGTATTGAGCACCAGGGGTATTACATTCTCTGTGGCCAAGGTTTCCAGGAAAGCTGACTGGAGATCTTAGAGGTATGGCACACTTCTTTTTTGCTCTAAATACTTCTGTCTGGAAGCAAAGGTAAGTATTACTACAGCCTCAATCTGTTTCCCTCTTGCACCCACAGTGGCTTAGTCAGATACAGTCAACAGGCTACTGCAAATTACACTTAAGCGCTCATTACAAATCAAGGCCTCAGTCTTGCTAATGGACTAACACTAATAGGTTCATTCTATGGAGGAGAACCATTAGCTTCAGTAGTGGTCCCTGAATCAGGAAGTTTGTTTATTTCACATGCACAGGTATTTACAATCTTCTGGGCCATTGTTTTTATTTAAAAGACCAGTGGTGTTTAGCAAGGAGTGCAAATCTTGTCTGACAACTTTCAAGCTACCCTTACTCCAGATGGAGCAGAAGTGCCTACATTCACAAGAACACTGTTTTCATCTCACACCAACAAATCCCTCAACAATACCTGTACCTATACCTGTACATCACAGTGCAAGAGAAACAATCACATGTTCCCCGTGTGTGTTTTGCACCTGAAAGAGTGGACAAATACAGAGATACATACACAAGATCACTAAAGTGCTTACTCAGACATGGGACTAGGTTACCAAGTTCAGTCTTTACAGAGCTGAAATTACCTACTCTGCTCTGGAGAAAGACAGACATGAGGATGCTTGGCTTTCACTGGCTCATGCACAGTCCCTTTTACTTCCAAATTACAACAGACATTAGGACCAGACCACACTGGAGAAATCACCACTGCCATTATCAGCTATGATAACAAATAACTTATTCAATTGATGGCTATAATTCTAATCTCCCACCCATTTTGTCTTTCTCAAATCTCAATGCCCCTGCACTACAGCCTCGAGAACTTGTAGAATAGGTCAACTTTCTCCCCCACTAGGGATTCAAAGTTTGCCATAGTTTTTTTCCTATTTTCTATAAAAAGGGAGGACACTAAAGTCACTGGAAGCCTGAAGTCACTTTTCCCTCAGCTTCATTCCCAGAAACGGCTGAAGAATTTATTTTTTTTACTACTTACTTTTCTTTCAAAAACAAATGTGGCCTGAAGCTAAACACCTGACATGCAGTGTTTCAGCACAAATGGTTAAAGCTCTGTAGAGCCACATGCAAGAGAAAACAGGGGAAATAATAAAAGTGCCTGGTGATCTCCAATTGAAAATCCTCCTCGCAGCCCAGCTTCTTTCATGCAGAGCAGCTTATTGACATTCTCTCTCCATTCCTCTCCCTGATGACACCGTCACTACACCTGGAAATTAGAAAGCTGACTAAGCTCCCTAAAACTGGTCTGGTTAGCCCCAGTCACCCCCACTCCAAACAGTGAAAGCAGACAGTGTGACATCTCAGCAGATGAGGTCTGAGACTAAATTGGTAGAATTGGAGCAAACATTAAAGGTACCTTTTTTTCCTTGAATCCAGTTGCTGTCATGGACCCTCATTCCAAAAGTCAAGAGAGATTTTTCAATGCATTTCTGGGGTTGCTGACTTTAAGCCCACAGGATAAACTCCACTTTGATTGTTCACAACTCAGAAAATGCTTGCAGAAAGGAAGCAGAAGAAAGCTGAAATTCTCTCACAGTCACACAAGCCCAAGAGCCACAGCCTTAACACCGCCAGTTTCCCACCTCATTAAGTGTCTTGCAATACTTGTTTTTGTAATCGTTTTCCATGCTGTCTACACAAAAAAAGTACCTCGGAAGCCAGAATAACTGCATTCCTCAAACGTGGACCCTTTCCAGACTCACCCCAAACCTTTCTGTCCTATACACACATGAACACGCAGCTCCTTTACAGGCCCAGCAGTTAATTCACCTTCACATCGCCCTAATTTTGAGGCTGAACACTTCCTAAACTTCTGCATCCCTGCTGGCTGGCTGAGGGAAGTGGGGCTGCCTCCTGCTTCCTGTGCATTCCCAGCTGGCAGGACAGGACTGCGGTGCGGCCTACTCGTGCTGCTCTGCCCCAACCACGCCGGTGTGTGCCCGTGCACACGGGGTGCCATCACGGCCACCGCTGCGTGTGCAGGTCCCTTCTTCCCGAGAAATTCACACTGACAAACTGCCTGCTGTCCAGTGCTTCCTTTTCAACTTCTTTTTTTTAAGACAAAGACACCTCCTCCCCTCTCATTTCCTCATCACCTCAGAAAGCCTGAGGCTCGCTGATCCCACGGTAGATGGCAAGGCCTTTGAATCAGTGTCTGCTGGCTGGTCTGCAACCAGCCTAGGTAAGGTGCAGACAGGGCACACACCACAAACTCTCCTCCAGAAACTTTAAAATCCAAAACGCAAATATGCCGCCCATCACATTCAATGCTGTCAGGCAACAAGAATGCTAATAAGAGAAGTCACAGCAGGAGAAGTCTCTGGCTACCTGCATGGGGTCTGAAGACTGCAGGTGAGTCCTTGAGAGGAAGGGATGTGATCTGGCCACTGCTGGTGGTTGCTTCCCTCAGCGCCTCCGGCAGATCCTGCCCTATGGACCAGGCCCTGTGTTCAGCTGGATTCCTACATTTCTCAAGTACAACAAACAGGAATGGCAGAACACCACTAAGAGCCACCCCAACTCAACAGTGACTATGCCCTCTTATCACCCTGCCGCAATGCCACACACATCCCAGAACTCAACACCACCAACTCAAAAGTGCATCCTCTATGGCTACATCAAAACAAACCCTGTTTTGGAAAGGTTTTTAGGAACAAAAAGTTGCAGTCCTTCTCATTTTTGTGCAAGGAACAAATCCTGCAATACCTGCCTTGTGTGCTTCAGGCCCTGAAAGCTGCCAGAAACAGCTAAAGGATGGAGAGAGAAGGAAGATTTTTGTGATGAATCCTTTTTCCAGAAACTTTTAGAAATAACTGTACAATCACACAGGTGCAATGCATTGCTCAAGTAAGTGCGTAAACTCAGAACAGGAATTATTTTAAAAATCACGATGGTTTTAGGTTTTATACATATATTTACTGTTTTGACTGCAAAGGATAAATGGTCTCCTGTAATACAAAATTATTTTTCAGCTTCAATATGTAATGAACACAGGAATTGATACCTTTACATCTTTCCTATGCATTTGTATCATAGACTCAACAGCACAAACACAAGGATGCCTACCTGTAAGGGTTCATAACCACATCTCTGCATTAAAAAGATTACTGAGCAATCTAACAAAAGGGTGTTTACTTTTAGTGCACCCTGATTCTGTATCACTCAGCTCATTTGCAACCTCTAACATTTATGTCACTCAACTGATATTTACTGATATTTGGAGACAAAGGGACACGTTTCTCCCTCAATCAGATTTAATAAATCCACAAAAGTCAAAAAAACCCAAGTCAAGAGACAAAAGAATCAGGCCTTTGGGATGCTACACTACTGTCTCCCGTGTGATTAATTTTGATGAACTTGTTGAAGCACAGCCTTTAGCCAAGTGCTCTTTCATACAAACATCCACAGCTCAGAGACAATTAATCACCATTTATTACTCACCTTCTGGCAACACCCACTCTAAGCTAGGCACCATCCAGACATATTAAAACAGACAGTCCCAGTCTCCGGTAAAAGAAAGCCATTTCTGAGACCCAGTCCTGATGGAGACATATCTGAAGACCCCCGTGGTACTCAGCACAGCTACTGGGATCTGCCAGAAATAAAGGTGCTCACAGGAACACTTAATCACAAATATCCATCTTTCAAAAAGGGACAAGGTAGGTATGAAATACATCAGCTATACCTACATTTCAGTACCTGTCAACTGCTACTGGTGCTACGGTACAAGTAAGCTTCATGAAAGGATTTTGCTGAAGAAATAGGGTGAATCTTCATAGATTTATCGATCAGAGCCCCTCACTTGGTTACAGGAAAGTAGTTATTCTGTTCTTCTGCAGCATTAGTAACTTCTCAAACAAAGAAGCCTGATTGAGGCAGACAGTGAGGGGCTTATCAGCTTAGGAAATGGGAAGGATGGTCCAATTAACTGCCAAGCAGTCAGGCATAATTCACTCTGACCAGGCCAATGAGAGACGAGTCCCAGAAATGCATGTCCTCTCCATTTATGTAACACCCAAACATTGCCCCCTGCAAAGACTTCCCTTCTGGAAGCACTGCCTAAGTAAGGAGCAAGCCACTATAGGAAAATCCACCTGTATGGACCTGCATTTGATTAAGTAACCATCTCAGTGGTACAGGATGCACTGCCACTCGCTACCCTGCTGAACTCAGGCACTAACAGGCATCATCAAGCAGACAGCCAGAATGCTCTGTGCAAGGTTATCTGGGGTCCACACCACTGCGCTGTCTTCTCACACATCAACGAACAGGACAAGATGTCGAAGGCACAAAAAGGAAAAGCCCCACCCTGGTGTAGGTAGCAAGGCTTCATCTCATTTTCCTGAGCTACTTCTGCCTAGAAATAACCAGAATGTTATTGAAGCAATTTCACAATGTTAAAAACAAACAAGTAAAAAAACCTGAAGGCAAACTGGATGTAAGAGCTGATTAGCTCCAGCCACAGTGCTGCTTTTCATGTCCTCTGCCATGCTTAGTACCCTCCTAGCACAGGGTAAACAGAAAGAAGGCCAAGAGAAAGAGTAAGGGAAGAAATTCTACAAAAGATGCTAGAATGAAAAGAGAGAATTCTCAGTCAACCAAAGCTTTAACTTGGGATCTATCACCTAGGATGAAGCAGGCATTTAAAGTTGAGAGAGGAGGAAAAAGAAAGAAAAAAACATGTCACCAAAACACTGATTTGTAAACACAAGCATCTGATGTGTGAAGTGAAGTGTGTAACCTTTATTCGGCAAAAAAATGCACATGTGGGACCTGGTCCATCCTTTGATAAGGTACCCTGTTTTGTGTAATCCTCTCTGTTTTTTAGAGCCAGACTTAAGACTCTCACAGTCAGGAAAACATGCTACGAGCAGGAGCGTAAAAAAGCCCAGTTGTGTGGAATATTTACGTTACATATGGCAGCATCCTATTTGTCAGGCAGTTACCAGGAGCTAAGGAATCTGTGTGGTACCAGCAAATTCGCTGTGCAGCAGGGTGTTAGAGCAAGCACAAACCAGACTATATATGGTATGTTTACTGAATGATTAGGCATAAACATGTTACAGGAGAAATGATGTCTTGTATTAGATGCTGGGCTTCCTGCTGCAAGGCAAGCCATCCTGCTCGGAAAGCAGTCTGTCACATATTCCTCATACGCTTCTGGCTGCGGGTGCCAGTGAAACCTCTAGAAAACAGGAACAGGTTATGTGGCAAGTAATGATTAACTATGTGGAGGATCAGCCCTCCAAGCTCCACCCGCCAGTATTCCCTGTCTCCCTGCTGCTCTTCCTCTCCCACCACTTTTCAGTTGGGACTGTCTGCAGGGCGAGCCGGCGGAGGGGATGAAGGCACTCAACAGGCACATGCTGCACCGAGCGCTGCCTCTGCCACAGGATGACGAGCACGGACAAGTGCACCCTCTCTTTCTTAAGAAACAGCTGGCAGCAGGCGAGCCAGCGCTGCAACAATCCGCCTGCCCCACGTCCAAACCCAGCTGGCACAAGACTGTTTCATAACGGGGAGGAGGGGGGGAAATCCTGAAAGGGTAGAGGGAGGAGGGTGTACTGAAGATGCCTTAAAGCACAGAAGAAGGTTCGTATCTGGCTTCTGCGTCCTGCCTAACCTGTTTTGTGGCATGTTCCGGTTAACTCTCTTTTTGGTCAAGGTTGATCGTTGTTTTTCTTTTGGTATCCAAAGCCAAGTTGCAGCCCCTTCTCTCCTCTGACTCCTTTCACGCTCCATCACACTCCAGTACAAACATGCGCACACAGAACGGAGATGCCAGAAAACAAAACACTGAGTTCATCACAGACTGAAACTGGATGCAGTTTCTTTACTGGAGGGAACTGGATCATGTCAACTCACCAGGACCATTAGCCCTCAGGTGCCAGACTTCTCACCTTCATCACTGCTTTTCGACATTAGCAAATCATTGAAAAAATGTAAAACTACACAAAGTGGTAAGGGAGTGGGAAAACAAAGTAAAAAAAGCCCCAAACTTCAAAACACATACCTGGAAGACTGCATGCCACACAAATCTAACCAGAGTGCAGTGTGGGAGCAGCAGCAGCAATCACAGTACCAGGACATACCATCACCACCACAGCAGATCTATGCCTTCACTGAGTACAGTATTTACAGGGTTAATGAGTAGCCCACAGATCAGAAATAAACCTGCTAAGCAACAAAAGCATCAACTCCAAGCTGTGCTGAGTGGTTTTTGACAGGGGTTAAGCAGTCAGTAACCAGTGACAAGAACTTGGTGGTGGTTCAGTAGCCATTTTAAGCAGCAGTATTAATCATGAGAGTGCAGTAACAAAAGAACCAGGAGCAAAAGCATGCTTCAGAAACGAGGACCCCTAAAAGCTCAGCAGCATACACATACCCCTCCGTCATGTGTAAAATAAACTCAGAGAAGCCAGCAAAGAAGAAAGATTATTCTATGACCTCCAGAGCACAGCAAATCCCTCAGAGCAATGAGTGCTAGGCATCAGAAACTTCCTGGTTTCCAGGCCGCTGTTTCACATGTTTTCTGGGGAGTTTGCATGCTGTGGGAAAGATTCCCAAGTACACTGAAAGCAAGCCTGCAACAACCCCTTCCACTCCCACAGCAAGTATGCAGTCCATAAAAGATTAAAGTGTTGGAAACATATGCTTGAGCAAAGATTCCTCTTTAAAAAAAAAATCAACCATTTAGCAGTTGATGCATTTATCAAAATATTTTGCCATCCCTTTTTTAAGACAAAAAGGTGGGGGGGGCAGGGAGATGGAGCAAGCAAGCAAGAGCGTGTGAGACACATGCAGGCTGTAACCTGAACACCATTTTACAGATGTTTTTACTATCCTGCTTTTCTTTGGGGGCTTTTCAGGCCAGGGTGGCTTTCGTCTCTGTGCTATATGCTAGCCAGCTCATAACAAATGAGCAATCACAGAGTAAGCAGATCTGGCTCCTTCTCTGAATCTATTGGGATGCTGAGGCATGAAGATGGGCCTGAAAAAACTTCTGTTTATGAGCCTGATCAATCCCTTTGGTCATGCGAGTGCCTGAAGTCTAGTACAATTATTAACTGTGCTGCAGTCACATGAAAGAGAACAAGTTCCCCCTCCCACTCTCATCCCACGGGTAACATTATGTGGGCAGTAAATATATGAAGGAACATGGTGAGGCTGGGGGGTGTGTGTAGAAACCTCCACAGAAAAGCTTCATAGCTGTACATTCCATTATTTCTTTTTGGTGGATGAATTATGGACATTACAGGCAAGCCTGACTGATGCCCAGACACATTTGGGTACCCAAAGGAGAGTGAAATGGGGAATCCTCATCTCTACTCAGTGCTGCCTTCATTAAAGAGGGAAAATCAAAGGTGTTTCTAATTTTCTCCATTTCTTAAACACTATGATGACGGAGCATGGAAAGTATTTTTACTAAAGCACAAAAGAGTAATTTCTAAACTGGTGGGCTTGCTTTCAAGGTGTTCTTATTTGTCGAAGAGAATCAACAGGTATGAGAGAAGAGAGGTGGGAAAAAGAGAGCACTGTGCTTCTAAAGAGAAACTCTTGGCATTAAGACAAATGAGGTAGGCAGTGTTGACTAAAACCCTAAGCTATGATTCAGCTGTTGGGACCAGAGTCTTATGGAGCCTCCCTGCTTTACAGCTTGTACTCACATAACTAAGAATGGAGATGGCACTTTCCAAAGGCTGCTTTCCAGGACCGAGAGGGAAACGACAGAGAAAGAGCATTCCACCAGCACAGTACCCTACTAACCCCCGACTCATGCATGTCTCAGACTGCCAGAGGGCTGCTGTGGCACTGTTTTAGCTGTGAACCAAGCATTGCAGGTGTGTGCCATAGAAACCTGAGCTCAAGAATACTAACAACTGCAACCCAGCTGGGATGGAAGCTGTGCCTGATGGATGTGCAGCCTCTCTGGCCTCCCCCAACACATTCTGGCCCAGCACAGCAGCCCCTCCCGTGCAGTGTTTCAGCTGAAAACAGTAAATTCTGCTGACCTTAGAAGTGGGGTAAGCAGGGCAGGTGGGGAGAAAGAGTGTCAGGTTTGACATCAGATGACATTTCCTAGACACAATTAAAAATATAAAGCGCCGTGCATCTTTAAGTGGTTGCATCTGTACAGTCACCAGCCCTGTGACACTGAACAAGAGAAGGTGGTGGTGCAGGAGATAAACAGAGGTTTGATGACAAACAATAAAACATAAATTAGCACATCCTCCTTCAAAGTGCTACATGTATTTTCTGTTTAGTTATAACTGAGTATGTCCCCAACAAAACAACTACATTTGTAATATTATACCATGCATCCATTTTATAAAATATCTTAAAATGTGCTTTTGCCTTGGCCCACCTATATAAAATAATAAAGAAATATCTCTCATCAGGAGCTCCCTAAGAAACCTTAAAATAGCACGGTACGCTCACTGAGTAACACGTATTTCTGCAAAACTCCTGTTCTTCATATATTTTGCATCTGAAAACTGCAAGTCTCACACGCGCACGCACAAAAGACAGACAGACTGCTGCTGTGGACAAAATGGTGCCATTTAATACAAAAATCTGGTTTATGCATAGCCTGGCTGTAGTGCATGCTGGGCCCAAGCAGAGTGGGATGCAGCCAGTTATATCGAACAGTTGTGCCCTCAGCAACAAATGGTGCATTCATAAAACTGGAAAAGCCTCTGTCTAGGGGATCGCAGCTCTGCAAAGGAAACAATCGCTTGCTGACATTTTCTGAGGGAGGATATGGCCAAAAGAGGTTGAGGGGGAGAAGTATGATCTACAGGAAAGTTATGTTCAGAAGAAATACCAAAATACAAGGGAAGAAAACCCAAATCTGCCACTGAGCTCTGCACTCTCCCTCCATTAGCTAGTCTCTAACAAAAGATCAAGGCCACCTGAAAAGACATGTGGTTGGAAAACACTTGGCCAGTCAAGAGTACAGAAGAAGGAAAGAAAAACTTTCTTGTAGAATGCTGGCCCAAGAAGAAGCAACAGCCATCACGCAGGCTGCAGTACACAAAGCTGCATGTGACAGGCAGTTTCTCACAAGTTTCTTACCCGTGCCTTTATTAGCTATGCCACCTCCACACTGGTAACTAAAAGCCAACATCTGGTGCTAGCTAAATGTCACCACAGACAATCCCTTTAATAAAAAATTAAAGAGTCTGGGTCCCAACAAGGAAATCATTAGTGCTTTGAATCTAAGACCCTACGCGAGAGCTTCAAGACTGAAAAAATCCTGGCTTTTAAGCTGCCCAGAGCAGTGACTCTGGTGTGCACAATACCCCTTCTCCAGGCCCCATGCCAACTCACTCTGGGGATGCTCAGTTCACAGCTTCTGGCCCATGTGTAGCCCATCTGGACAGTTCAGCTGGGAAGCCTGTGCTGGGAAGCCCAAACAGGTCTATGGATGTCCAGGTATTGCTGCAGGACTGGGAGCATGCTGTCCAGGCTGCTGTTGGCCTAGGGAGCTCTGGCTCCTGAAGCTGAAATGCCAGACACTGCAATCAGCCCCAAACACACCTGACATCTCTGAAAGCAAATCTGACCTGTCCCGAAGATGCACAAGACACCCACGTAAGTCGATGCAAAAGTGCTCCCTTTGGAGCTAAGTAATTAAGCACCATGGCTTATTAATGAATACCCATCACCTGCTCCATTCTACTAAGTTAAGTAATAAAGAAAAAAAAAAAACCCACATCATACACCCTAGCTCAGTGGGAGAGTCAGTGGCAATTCCTGTATGACAAAAGAATTGAGTCCCACCTGCACATTGATAAGAAATAAGAAACAATTCTCCCCAGCCACTCCTGGCTGCCCTGAGGCTGTGCTGGCGCATGCACTCTATTTCCTCCTGGTGCTCCCACAGCGTAGAGGTCTCACATCTTGCCCAATAAAAGTTTTCTCCTAAAAACTTATCTTGACAGTTTGGGAGAATTGACACTGTCTTTCACAGCCAAGGCAAGCCCAGCCAAAGGAGAGACAACAGAAATTTTGTGGCTGACAGAATGAGTCCCTCCATTGTATTATCAAGAGACTGTGTGTTTTAAGACATTATTAATAGAGTCCTCTTGCACTGAAGCCTTTGCAAGGGTATCTAAAAAGGGGATGCATGTAATTCTTCCTATCCCCAGTGCACCTAATGGTCTTCTGAGAGCCTATTGTGAAAACATTTCAGAGGTGAACAGGGCTGTGGTCCCACAGACTGACAGTACAAGTATTTTTCCACAGAGGTTTAAAAAACCCAAGCAACCAAGCAACCAACTAACCAAAAAAAGGCGAAACAGGATGAGTGGTTCTTCAAGAGAGAGCAATCATTCTTGCACCTCAGTGCCATAAGCAGCCAAAACCTGCAGGTCCATTTGAGTCGGGGAATAAACTCTGGGAGCATGCACGGCAAGCTACAGTGGTGAGAGCTGAGCCATAGCTATTTGAGGCACTGGAGAATGAACGGTAATGCTTTTGTTTTCTAGCTGAGCACTGCAAATGATTGCTTTTGCAAGAAAGCTTGTGCTGTAGTTGCATAAATAGTTTCAATAAAATTGTATAAAAAGCCACTTCATTAATGCTGGTTATCAGCTGGAGACCTACAGCAAATAGGTTTTGCAAACTGCAAAAGGTTTTACAGAGGCATCAAAGCAATCTCAAAACTGTCTCATTCTACTCGTTGGTCAGTTTCCAGGCAAGGCGAAAGTCTACTCATACATGTAACATTTCTTACATTAAACCTGCTCCCATTAAACCTGCCCTCTGCAGTCTAGAATTCAAGAGGCACACATGATTTGGTTTCCCTCCATAGGCTTTACAAAGGCTTCTAATAAAACACATGACTGACTTACTAGGAAATTGTTTGTTTGTTTGTTTTAAATTTGGAGAAGACAGCAAAAACACCTGGGAAACTGTGGCAGAACATCAACAGAGCTGAAAAGATTGAGCTTCTTAATATAAAGCTCTTTGGCAAGTCTGTGAATAAGTGAACAAAGAAGTACTCCATCTGAGGAATGTCCTTCCTTTGAACACTGAATCACAGAATACAAGTCTCCGCATCACCTTGCAAAAGAAAAAGGGAAAAAAAATCCTGCCTGAAATGTGTCACCATTTTGCTGCTGTTTACTTTGTTTGTTTGTAGTGGTTTTGTAAAATCCCACAAATACTTCAGACCGAAACCACAGCCTGTATTTTATATTTAGATGAACTATGGCATCTTTCAAGAAGCTGTAATTGCAAGCCTGCATGTAAAGCTCTCCCTCTGCCTGCCCTGGGACCATGCAGCCACTGCAGAAGGAAGAACATGAGCCACCAGTGCAGCCCTGGTGGTGACCCTCCTCCCTGCACTGGCCTAGCCACCCCACAGCTCAGCTCCAGCAGGATGCAAGAGTGAGTCCTTGCACCTCCCATGATAAGGGATGGTTTTGAGTAGGATGATTAATGCCTGTAGGTAAAATTTAAAACCAACAAAAAAAGTTTCTGCCTTTCTTTCTTTTACTTCCCATCTGATCCAGGTGGAACAAACAGGATGGAATTTGCCTCTTGTGCTGATGGCTCCAGTATCAGCCCTGATTTAAATCAATATAAAACACAGTACGGAAAGGAGCCTGAAAGTTTCTAAGCGGCTATGTTGAACACCATGACCTCCTCACACCCCCGCCCCACAAATGCTTAACTGCTGAATGAAATTCCTCTCATTTCCTGCACTGAATCATCTGTGTCACCACAAAGATGAGATTTTCAACTGTGTGCACACGTTTCTGATTTGAGGGGCATGCAATGTAGGGTGTTTCTCAAACTACTGTCAGCCTAGCCACACACGGTTTGGATTTCTTCTGTGTTTGATACATCATTTAACTAAATCTGTGTTTTTCCAACGAGATATAACCTTTCAGTGATGCTGTTTTCTAGGAAATATGTAGGTGAATGCTGCTGCTGCTTTTGCAAAGTATTATTTGAATGGAGCTAGGAGGGACAGGATATGCTTATTTGCACAATTAAAAATAACTTACAATTTGAACTGTGGCATCAGATACTTCAACAAATTTCATTAGGGCAGATTACATGCTCTTTTCAAAATGTCTTTTTTCCAGACCTCAACTTAAAATCATTTCATTAATTTACCCACAAATTATCTCATTTTCATTGCTAAGCTGATCAACTATTTTTTAATCACTAGAGCAATTCATTCTGCAGAAAAGTTAGCAGCCCTGTAGCCCTCAAATGCAATAAAGAAACATTCAAGCCACCCAAGAGAAAGAAAGGTGAGGCAAAGGGCTAAACCACAGTTCCTTAACCACCCTTCCTAACCAGGATGGCTTTGTATCATTGCAGGCACAGAAAGGAGGAAACTGATCTCCGGCTGTGCATTGCTGAAGTCAGTGGGATCTTTGTGGATGCTAGGTGGGAACAGGCCCCTACAAATATGCAACAAGTAATAGCAGAGCTTATACTCTGCTCTGGATTGATCTGAGTCACGAGGAGCTCAAGCTGTCAGTGAGCAAGAGTGCAAGGACAGCTGATTGTTCTGGTCTTCTCACTGGAGCAGAAGAAAAATTCCAGATGCGCATCCTCCTTGCAGTACCCCCACATACTCTCACCCAGATGAAAGCTTAAGGACAAGAACCATGTTTTCACACAGGCCTATTTTTTCTACAAAGTGTTGTCAACCTTCTCCACCCCTTATTTTAATAAAGGAAAACCTACCATCCTTTTGACCTTGGACTTGTTCATTTTCTCTGTTTCTCTCAGTACATGCTCTTTGCTAACCATTCAGCATGCTGCGAGCCCTGATAAAAGTGGTTAATGTTTACTGAAACCTGTGTATGAACTGTACTAAACCTGATGCAGGGGGAGGCAAAGTTCTGCTAGCAGCATCCATGACCAATTAAAAAGAAGTGTTAGCTTGTTTTTCTTTTTAAACTCATCCCCTCCTGCTAAACAGCTGCATGAGTAGATGAGCAGGCATCTCAGGAAGAAGACTGAAAAAATTTTTCTAATCCATCTATCTAGACACTTCAAAACAAGTCCCTGTTCTGAGTACCACAGGCCCTTTCAAGAATACACAAAAGGAATGAAAGAACTACTGGAGTTCTCTTTCTGTGGGATGCATACTTTATCTCCAAATAATTGTTTTCCAAAACAGTCTGAAAACCTACAAGTCTAGCAGAATTGTTGAGTGTTTCCTTTTAGCTTTCCCTGTAGAAGTCCATACACCCTTGACTTGAGCAGTCTTCAAAACATCCTATTAATTAAGTGAAAAAGCAGAACATTACTACTGTAAACTCAAACTACAACTAACAGTTGATCAGTATTATTCAGAGACTTTAAATTTATCATAATTTCTTCCCAGCAGAGATGGACTTAGAAACAATCAGCAGATTTTCAACAGCTATCCATGCACTATTTAGGAACAATGTTTTGTAGCATAGACTAAATGTATGCATTGCTGCTTCTTAGCTTACTGGCATTTTTTCCATCTGTACCATAATATTCAGTCCAGAGGGCTCTTACAGTGGGAGCTCCTGCCTCCCTCCCACTGTCACCAGACAGTGGGATGCTCTCAGGTGTTTAATGACTTTTTTTTTTTTTTTTTTGTACTAGAGGGCAGCAACAGTGCTGCAGTCACCTTGGAAACAACCATCACCCACTGTTTGCAGAACAAACAATGGTACCTTTTCAGCCAGTGCAAAGCAGGCAGGGCAAGGGGCAGCCAAGCAATTCTGGGAGTTACAGGAGTGTTAACATATTGCATTCATTCAGTGCGTCAAAAAATAGTTCAGCACGAGGAGCAAGGCGCTCCCAAAGTGAGAGCCTTTGGCTGCAAACCACAGACAAGTGCACAGGGCTCAGAAGGTCAAACAAGTCTCCCCAGTCAGCAACCAGGTCTTTTCCTCTGATTTTTTTACTTGCCCTCCTGTTCCCCTCTCTCATACACACAGAAGGAAGAAAAACACACCTATTTAAACTGATCTTATCCACGGAAAGTCAAGTGTTCAGCTTCCAAGTAGCGCTCTCTGAAGTTTTCTCAGTGTGCCAAAGTATTTTAAAGAACTGTTTACCCGCACTTGTAGTGCTTTGTACCCAATGCATCAAGAGCAGTTTCCAGAAGCGTTCCTTGTGAAGTTAGTGAGGATTGCGGTTATTCAGCATTTCAGACTGTATGCCTAAGCACTCCAACAGTTATATACCCCTCTCTTCTCAAAGTAATTCCATTTTCAGAGACAGCCTGCCTGCTTTAAAATACAGATGATGTACATCTGGCTCTATACTGACTTCTCAGTGTCTTCCTGTCTCCTGGAGACTTTTTTCTCTGCTCAGAAAAACCCCAAACCCAGCACCAAACAAGACCTTTTTAACTACAGTAATCACTGGGAAAAGCTAAATATCAAAGGATTCAAGTTTTATCAATTTAAACACACCCTCACAGTGCTTCGCTCTTGTGGCCTGTCGCAAGCAGAGTGTTTAAAGCAGAATGGAGACTAAGGTATCACTTGGATACTTTAGTGCTTTACAGCCTTCCTGCAGTGGCTTGCAGACACCGACACTGCTGACAGCAAACTGACAGCAGTCCAGCTGCCCAGCTCATCTGTATGGCCACCTGGCAAAGGATTGCAAGGCCCTACAAAACGACACTGCTGCTTAACTCGTGCATAAAAAGGCATCCAGGTGTGCTGTGAAGGAGTGCCAGGCACAACACACCCAGCTGAGAACTGCACTGAGGTGATGAGAGCTGTACAAAGGCACAACAAAGCAGCTCTTGGGCGAGATCTGTAGATTTCCACATCACAATATAAACACTTTTCTGTAGCCTTCACTCATCTTTCACAGTACACTCAACTTTAGCAAAAGAAAAAAAAAAAAAAGGCAAATCACCTTTAGACTGTCAGAAACACTGACTGTCCCGCAAACTAAAAACCCTGCAAACTAAAGCCTCCAGCAAGCTTGTCCATCTGGGCTGGACAGGTTCACTCATGACTACAACCATGGTAGCACAGTTGAGTCAGACTAACATTACTAAAAATCTACCTTAATGTTCATTAAGATGCAGGTTAACACATTAACTGGTCTTGCACAGCCACAAACACGGCTTTGGACATGGTAGGCTGTACCTTAAGGAGCATCAAGAGAGCTTTTTTTTTTTTTTTTTTTTTTTTTAATTGTGTTCGGCTAACTCAGTTGACCTCAAACAGTTGAGACACACACCCTTTTTGCCTGTCAGGACAGGGTCCTTCTCTGTCTTGCACTGCTGGGACAGAAGTGAAATATGTATGGAGGTGATTCACATACAACCCATCCTTCACTTACTCCTAATAGGCGGTGGAGGGGTGGGAAGCATATGGGTGAAAAGCCGCAGCTGTTCCAACTTTACAGCACACGATTTATGGAAAACAAAACAAGAGGAGCAGAAAAATAGGATTTGAACATTACCGAGCTAAAAGAATCATTGTAAATACCTCCTGCTCTGTGCAAGGGCTACCCTGGGCTCCATCTGCCTTCAAGGCCGAGAAAGGAAACACTAAACTTGAACAGCAGCCAGGATTCACTGTCTGCTTCCTAACACGCTTAGATGGGGCAGTCTCTACCTGTGGCAGAGCACAGCGAGAGCACTGCCCAAGCCTTGTTCCTGCTCTGCACTTGGCACCGCCACTGTGAGCACCAGCCACAGCCCGGCCAAGGGGCAAACACAGCTCTGCCCCGCAGGGCTGCCCTCTGCCCCAGCATCTGCAACCAGCTCCGAGCTGGGATGGGAGCGCGTTCCTCGCACTCCAGCCACCGGCTCTGGCCATTTCGGCAGAGGAACGTGCTCCAGAGGGCTCTGACGCAGGAGGCGAGGGCAGCTCGGGTACCAGTGGGATAGGAACATGCTCCTGCACAGGACAGGGTTCCAGCGGGCTGGGGCTGCTGCTCAAGGCACCGCACCACTGCCCAGACAAACAGGGATGCAGGCACATCCTCTTCGCTCGGGCATCACCGCCAAAACTCCCCGTGGCCGTGCCCAGGGGACCTAGGGCCTCCCTGCCACGAGGGCGAGGGAGCAGCAGCGGCTGCAGCACGGCCGGCCCTTCCCTCCCTTCCCCCCGCGCACCCGCCCCCACCCTCCAGGAGCTCTATCGCAAATCCCCAGGCCGTGCCGACTGCCAGCTGACAGAACTGTTTAGTCAGCAACCAGTGAGAGAGGAGCGGCCGCCCCCCTCCATCCTTCCCGGCTCCTTCCCGTGGTACCGTCCCCGCCGCCAGCAGCGCCAGGGAAAGAAACGCTCTCTTGCTCCCCAACCCCTCCCCAAAAGGGTGAATACTCGAGGTATTCACATTTCCGAAAAGTCTGTCGAGCTTTGCACGTAGCTGAAGGATCCAGGCTGTTGTTTTGCTTCTTTTTTTCCCACCCCCTCCCCTCGGTGCTTTGTACAACCCTCCTTCACCACCCTGCCCCATCCCCCAGGCGAGAGGAGATCCAGAAGCCCTGCTGCTGCTGCTGCTGGAGGAACTTCCTCCATTTGCTGTGAGAACATCACTCCGGCGGCCCCGCGCCCCGCGCCGCCCCGCAGAGGAAGTGCAACATAATAGCCAGGCCCCAGGTGCCAAGGTTAGCCTGTCCTTTTCCTCTCCCCGGGATGATTTCCACTCCTTTCAATACCAGCCTCCCCAAGAGCAAGGCCTTTAAAGCTACGTGTTAAAGTTACGAGCAGGGGCAAAAACAACAACAAAAAGAAAGCTGAAACCCGCTCAAGCATCACCACACGGCCTTTGCATACCAGAACTGACATGATTCAGAAAGGTTGAACATTTTCTATGAAGTGAAAAGTCTGGTTTCATCCTTGCACTAAAAAGCTGAACAACTTTAACCGTGCTTTTCCAAGCCAGAGCAGCAGCCCAGCCTGCGCCAGCGAGGCAGCAGTACCACCAGCGCATGGAACCGCCTGTGCTGGCATTCTCTGCTCGCCCAGGGCAGATGTAACAACCACAGCAATACAAATGTCTCGGCCCAAAGGAAAACCGCATCTCAGGCCAAGCTGGAATAATGAAAACCTTGGCTAAAGGCATGGATTTAGTCTACAAGGAAGATGGAGATCAGCACCCAAACCCTGTTTCTCAGGGCACTGAGCACACAGTTTCCATTCTCTATTCTGACAACACCTGCATAACTGAAGGCACAAAGTAATTTTTAAAAAACAGGTTTTAATGGAAAGTCTCACAGTGTCTTATTACACTTTTCCCTTTTCAGTTTGCTTGCTACAAAAACATGCTGCTCCCTCCAAAATGCAAAAACTCAGTGTTGGAGGGAAGCTCCTACACTAGCTAATCTCACAAAATCCTCTGCCTTTCCAGGTGGAACAAGGGGAGATTAAAAGGTGTAAACTATGCCCTAGGTGTTATGATGTTATCCATAATTTATGCAGAAACAAAATGTCCCATACTGACATCCCTGTAACAAAGCATTTATTTGGCTTATACAATAGTGTTTCATGGCAAAAAAAAAAGTGAAGTCTCTCCTTTCCCCCTCTCCTATCCATAACAAAATACACACATGCATTCTTTTTTGCCTTTCCTCCCAGCTGGGTATCCATGCAAGTGGCTCCAATTCATTTGATTACTAAACTGCAGAACTGAGGAAAGTGAAGAGTTAGCAACCCATCTGAGTTTATCATACTGTGAATATAAGGAGTTACTGAAAGGAAAAAAAAACAACAACCCTATAGTCTCCAAATAACTAAGCAATGGTGAGGACTGAAATTCTCTAGAAAAGAATGTTTTAACTTCAGAACCCCTTAGTTCTCTCTTCCATGCTTCAGTGCTAAAACCTCACATTCTACACAGGCTGCCTGCTGCCAAGAGATAGACAGCTGCAACACGTAGACACAAAAAGGAGGTGTCTTTTGGCTGGAGTTTTAGATTTCTACATGCTGCCCTGTTTTATATGCTACTCCCCCAAACAGTTACAAAAAAGTAACTGCAGAAATCTATAAACAAGTGGAACTATTGTAACCGATGATAGCTACTGATGGAGCCAGCATTAAATGTGCAGATGCTATAAGGCCCTTTCACAGTCCATGTTCCTCTGCAATAAGACAATTTTCTTGGAAATGTGCTGTTGCAGTCTTTGTACTTACTTGGCTTTTAACATATGTTTAGTTTCATATCTCATAATAGAAGCCTGGGCATTCCAACAAAACCTACATCAGTCTTCATTCTTATTTTCCTTAAGCTGGTATTTCTGGGCTGTGATTGATACTCTGCCCCTGGCTACTCAAACCGACTTCTTCCACAGAAGAATGCACACCAACACTGGCAAAGCTGCACCAGATTTGTACCAGTCCAGTCAGAACAAAACCTGGACCACAACTTTACAGGATGAAACACGATCTCCTTACACAATATCAAGCATGATTAAGAAAGATACTCTCTCAAGATGGAAAATAATTTGGAAATAGAAAGAACAGCTAAAGGAGACATGATTTCCACAATTTTTTTACACAGCTAATGCAGTAACAAGATTTTCATCCAGAGAGAAAACAAAGTATGTGTGATAAGGTGGGAAGATGAGACTATCTTTTCAGCCAAAACTCTCAAGCTTCTTGACAAAAACAGCATGTAAGTTTTCTGCTGCTTGCACTGAGGGTCAACATCTCTCCAGAAGCTCTTCCCTTCCTTCAGCTGCTCATTCCCATGCAAGGGAAAGCCTAGGATTTGCCTCCCCTTTAGTGATCAAAACAAAAGTTGGTGAGGTATGATTGTTCAAAGACAAAAAATTAAAGAGGACTGGCTACTCAAACATTTTAAAGATAAGGCTTACAGTGAAACCTCACAAACCCTTGTATCAGCATCTCAGAAGATGACAACAGCAGAAGTGAACTGCTAGAGGTGAAGGGGTAAACAAATTACAAAAAAACCCCCCAAACAACCAAACCTCTTCAAGCTGGTTTTACTGCTTCTTCATCCTATGATGTCAAATGCCGATTTAGGTTGCCAAGGAAACCATTCTGAAGTCACTAATTCAGTGTCATTATGAATTTTTTTAGTTACCAAGGCAAAGACACACCAGAAAAGGGAAAGCTGGGAAGGAAATATCTAAATATCAAAAGACTCTTAAAAGAATGCATCTTCAAAGAGATAAAAAACATCAAGAACAGATCTCCATTGAGATTTTTCCCTTTGCATTGTTTGCAGTCACATACCTGGAAGAATACTTGCCTTGAAGTGGTAGAGGGAAGATGCTTGAATACAAGTGGCGTTAAACACAACCTTTAAAGGCAAACACCACAATATACCTGAAAGACAGGGGCAAGTGGGAAAAGGAAAAGGGGAGGACTGGGCAAAGTAGCTCTACTAACATAAGCCTGCCACTCTTAACAGTTACTGGAATCACAGCAGAGATACCCATGAACTGACAGTAGCCATGGAGGGGATGCTCATTCTCCCCTTCAAGTAGGCTGAAGCCAGAGGGCAGGTAAGAACCTACATGTTAAAAATGAAGCATCTTTAAAAAAATGCAAAATGGTTGTGCTGGTTTTTCAACATCTCAACTCCAAGACAGCAAAGATACTAAGCCCAACATACACAGCAGATGCAGCTCCTACATACAAGGACAGATACAACACACATTGCTGATCACCCCCCCACTCACGGAGCAAGCTCTGTCTACAGGAATTCATTAACCTAGCAGCACTGATTCCAGGATCAAGGATCCATCCCAGCAGGCAATGCATCTTGTTGCACCCATGTTTGATTCAACGACGTAGCAAAGATAAACTGGCAGAAAGGCATTCCACTTGATTCTTCCACTTTTCATCCTGGCCCTTGCTTCACTGGGAAGACATGATGGTTCTGATGGTTTGAGCAATAGTCTTTCTAATAACGGTTGCCTGGGCTTTTAAAATCTGTTCTACCTGCATATTGCAAACAGAAGTCCTGTCATCCTCTGTTCTTCTCCCACCTCCTTCTGCCAGCACAACTACATTAGCTGCACAGTGAGTCTGCTAAGAGAACTGACTGAGCCAAAACTAAACTTTCAAGAGACAGAGCGACAAATACAAAAAGTCCTTATCAGCTTTCTGGCCTAGCACTTTAGGGCATACCTTTAAGTTATTTAAAATATTTATTATTTTGAATACATACCCCAAGAAAACAAGCAGTCAAGAAAATGCTTCTAATTAAAGCAACATAAACATGCCCTCCTGCTTACACATACACAATGACTTTATTTTATGTTTATTTTTAGGTTTTCCTGATCTAACACCCAAGAGCAGAGAGACACCTGCAAAGCATATGCCATTCTAGGGCTCCATTCCTTGCTCCCCACATGACCTTTATGATATTAAATTTAAGTTACTAAATGCATAGAGCAGCAGCAGAGCAATACAATAGGAGCTCTGAATTCAACCATCAGACCTACAACCACAACTTAATTTAAAAGAACAGCCCCTGCCCCTTTTCTCCAAACACAGATGCTTGCTACTTTCAAATACTGTATAATTCACGAAGCCTACAGAGTTCAGTATTAAGTGCTGAACACCTTATTTAGAATGGTTTTACATACAGCAACCTTCAAAGATTATCATCATAAATCAATACTACCTGATGAACAGTGCTTGTTTCTCCTAAGACCACTACATTTCATCAACCCTGAGAGGCTTTAAACAGGGAGTAAGTAACCTAGATAAAACTGAGTTCTCACTGTGAAAAGCTTTCCTCACCAGAAGGTTTCAAATCACTACTGTCACCCTTGCAACTAAGTTCCCAGTTCAGGCAAATTGGAATAAAATTTTCAACAGCTAAACACGAATCAAGTAGTACACATCACTTGGTGGGCAGGTTAAGGTAGAGCTTTAAAAGGCAAGGTTCCTTTCCAGGCCATGTCAGCAGTGAAGAATGTGCAGCACACAGAGGAAGAAAGGGGTTAGCATGACCTGATCTAAACCTCTCCTTCCTCACTCTCCACAAGCGGCTGCATTTCGGCAGCCTTGTAAGCACTGATTTGTAAAGCAATCTAACTAAGTAAATACTACCACTATGGCTAGTACTGAAACAAAGTTGTTTCAGTTGCAAAAAATAAAATCTCAAAGTCCACCAACATGGACCAGTCAGTCCTACAGGTGGCCAAGAGGGTTCACAACTAGCAAATATAAAAAAAAAGGATGGAAACACAGTAGAATTGCAAATATGCTAATTTTACTTCAGTGAGCTCAAAACAACTCCTCTTGATACTGGCCAAGAATAAATTGATGGATGAATCCTAGTCATCGTCCAAAATCAGGAGGCATAAGAAGTGGGCAAACTTTATTGTGGGTAATATCTTTCAGTTTAAGTGGAACCTAAAGAAACACCCAGAGCCAGCAAGGACAAATGTCCCTTGTCTCTGGTAAGCTGTATTCATCAAGGTTTTAGATACACAGGCCATGCCTCAGGCTGCCATTTGTAGGGAGGAAGCAGGGGGGGCATATCAAGTGTGGGGATGCAGGGACATTGCTCATGGAAACCAGCAGTATATCTGGGAAGAAAAACAGCAAGAAAAGCACCATTTAAACAGGCAGTTCTCAAGCAATCAGGATGGAAGTAACTGAGCCAGACCTACAAACAACCTCACCAATCAGCATCTCCTGACTGTGACTTGCCAACGTGGACAAAGTTTCACAAAAAAGCTGCTGCAGAATCATGGCAGCACCTGGAAATCTTTAAAGCCTGTCCAAGTACATGTCTTACAGCAATAAATATCCAGGCAAATAAAGTATTTTGGCATGTGCCTGTGATAGATGTTAACAAGGCAAACCAAAGCTTTAAAAAACATTGATGAACGTTGTAATCAAACGTATGGAACAATCTTTGCATAATAATGGATACTCAGATTAAAATTCCAACCTGGGAGGAAGGCCACACAGGTAATATAGCAGAGGTCCAGAAAATCCTGAAAGGCGTGGAGAAGGTTAGTAGTGAATGAATACTTGCTATTTCCCTTAGTACAAGTCCTAAACGGTATTAAGTGAAAGCTTAAAATGGGAGGTTTAGAAAATCAATTTTTTCACCTCCTCTCCAAGACAGCATACAGATTAAACTGCAAAACTCACCGTCACAACATACCAAGAGTCAGTACAGGTTCAAAAAGCCACTGGGCAAGCTCACAAAAAAAGGATTCTTGAATCTAAGTACTGTAACTATGTAAATACCCCTTGGCTCAAGGAATTCCAGAAGCTGCATGCTGCTGGTAGACTACATTAGGAAAGCATCATTAATAGGTGTCCTCTTGCCATACTCTCTCTTTTGATAAATCCACATTGATCAACATCTTGGGCATGACAAGCTTTGGGTCTGACTTGGTATTAAGACACAATCAGGACTCCCTCTGGTTTTCAGTTTTGCAGGCAAAAAATGCAGCATGACTTACTCCACAAAATTTACCACAGAACTAAATCCCCTCCAGCAACAGATCCAGAGGCATTTCTGTCAGTTTGAAGAGGCATTCTCTGCTCTGAATCCAAGCTTCACTGGAGAAACACGTACCAGGAACTGCTTGTTCCAGGACAGGGCAATTCTGAGGAAATGTCACCAGAGCCACAGCTTCAACGTGATTCAGGTCAGGGTGATTTCAGAGGTTACTGTACCAGGGCTGTCATCCCTGTCTGACGGCCAGTGGTTACCCTGCTTGCAGCAGAGACACATCCAACTCCAGAGATGCCCATAATTGAAGTTTTAACTACCACTCAATTCAATTCAGACACAGCAAACCCTGCAGTGCTCCGCTTGGGAGGAGACACATCCACCCTCCTGCCTCCGCTGCAACATAAACCAAGCCCTTCATCCAGGGTCAGAGCAGAGCAGCAGGAAAAGAAACCTCCCCCAAAAAATTTTAGTATTTTCTGCATCAAACATCTGCCTGAGGTTCTCACCCAGCCAGTGAATACAGGCTTACTTCCAGGCCCTTGGATAGGGACAGTGGTTAGAGGCTCTTATGTGGACCACTTCCACCAGAAGAGCCCAGCACAGAGCCAGGCCTCCTGTTGGTACTGCCACAGGCCATATTAACTTGTCGCCTTCAATATGCATCCAGCAGAGTTCAGGTCATGGATTTGTTGGAAGTTCATCACTTATTCAGGCTTTTGTGTGAGAGGTCATTGCTGTCAAATTGTCTGCTTTCACAAGCACAAAAGCTCATGTTAAAATGTAAATACTTACAGGTGTTCCACCAGGCACTCAAGATGAAAGTCAGAGCAAATATATTAGTCCTAGCCATATTTTACAATGCTGGTAGTACTTGAATGTCATCCGTTTGTGAACTGAGGTTTTTACGTGCGCTCATCTGCCTAGACAGGAAGCATGATCTAATGGGGGAGACGCAGGACTGGATTCACAGCATTTGGGCTCTTTTTCTGCCTCTCTTACTGTCCCCCTCTGTGACCTTTGGTAAAGAAATTCTTCATGCCACCCTCCCAATTGAAAAGAATGTGATTAGATGCTTATTCGGCCACTTATGAGGGCTGTGACCCTCTGTCATTTTTCCTAATTACTACAAGAATTCTAGAATGATACGGGAAAAGTTAATCTAATTGGTAAAGTTAACCTGAGTTAACAAAAAGCAAGAGCCTTATAAATGAGCATTACACCCTCCTCCCCCAACGCCTGTGTTTCACTGTTTGTTTTTCAAGACTGAATCTCTGCAACTTATTATTACATCGCCCTTGATGGAGACAGCATTTTGCAAATTCAGCTTTGCAAGAAGCCTGGGTAGGCTGGCTCACCCCTGTCGCCTAGCTTTGCGTGCTGCTTACCACTCTGCAAGCAATTCGAGCACGATTTCTGTGTTGGGATAACACCACAAGACTAGCAGCAGGACTATGCTGGCACAGGCCTACTAGGAAAATCAACTCCCCAGCTGTGGGAAGAAGCAAAGCCGGCAGAGGCTGCAATCACCACGTCACCCTGGAATCTAGTTTCATGTCCAGTCCAACCTCGTTCTGTGATTGAGCTGCACAGTTCTGGAAAAGCTGGTATCCTCTTCCCTCAGCACTTCCAGCTACACGTCAGATCCTCTTGTGACTTCTGGAAACTGCTATGGTAGCTATTAAACTGGAAAAAGCCATCTTTGGCCTGAGAGGAACCCACATTCATCCAGTTCAGTACCTATGATAGGAGTAATTTTGCACTGTGCATCCCACATCATGGAAGTCATGAGACACTCCCCTCCCACCCTTAACCATGCAGAGGCATCTCCATCAGGGAGCCTGGTTATCAACATACCAGGAAAGGCAGCTTGGGTAAACCCCATGGGTGACGCGGAGCGCCGTCTCTCTGGAACAACCAAGGGGAGTGGAAGGAAGCTGCGAACAACTGTGCTCTTGTGATGTGCATTCCCTTCCTCTGCTCGAGCACACGCAGGAGGCCAAGTAAGCATACATGACATGCTCCCCGCAGGATGCCACATCCTGCCGTATTTCATACAGCATCCCAAGGCAAGACAGATACTTTTCAAACACAGTACGATCTTTGACAGTATGATCTGTCACAGTGTGACAGGTT
The DNA here is from genome assembly GCA_013398615.1 of Brachypodius melanocephalos. NCBI lineage: Eukaryota > Metazoa > Chordata > Aves > Passeriformes > Pycnonotidae > Brachypodius > Brachypodius melanocephalos. The sequence continues at coordinate 2,854,168 of VZSR01003809.1, read as the reverse complement.
CTCAGAGACAACAGAGGGGACAAAGAAAGGAACAGATTTATCCAACAGTGCTGAACTGTTCCTTTCCTAGAAGGAAAAAACCCAAGCAAACAGACACGCTGCAGCCACATGCAAATTTTACAATGCATATTCTTTCTGCTTTTTGCCTTTTGTAACTTGTTTTAGTTTTATGCATTTCTTGTAACTCTCACTCACCCAAACCCTTCCCATTCTTATAGAAACTAGAGGTCTGTTTAAAAGGGAGGGGGTGTGTGTATGAAAAAAAGAAGCGTGGAGGTGGTTTTACGTACTGCTTAACCCTCTCAAGCTGCTCCCAGCCTTGCTCCCCGTCACCCCCCACACACGGTGCTGTGTTTTAAGGAGCGCTGGTATTGCTGACATCAGTGAGGCTCCGGGGGCCATCGAGGCAGCTGTTCCTGCTCCTGTGTGTGGCCACGAGCCAAACCACTCTGCCTTTTTGGTGATGTTCCCTCCTGCCGGCTACCCCCACTCCCACCCACACGTCTGCAGGGTGGGGCAAGGTGGCCACTGGCAGCTTCTCCAAAGGAACCTAAGTAGAAAAAAAGACTGGCAGCTTTCATTTCCAGCTTGTGGTCAGAAATGCTCAGTGATTTTTGACAGCGTGGTGTGTATTGAAAGAACTGCAGCTTCTCTTCCCGGAGAGCCAAAGATGCCCTTAGGACTTTGTCACCTAGAGCAGAAAAACACGTGCTCTGCCCTTCCTCTCCCTACATGCAGGGACAGCCCACCAGCACCGAGACCACTCCATACAGCCAGCAGTTCCCACTCTAAAGCAGACCCATCCATGGAGGCAGCTATTCTCCAGCCAGATGATGATGGCAGAGGAGCAGAAAGCTCGTCCAGATGGACCCAAGTGCACAAGATGGGTGCAAGAGATCTTCCAGGCGCAGGAAAGGGGAGGGCAATGCAGCACTTCTTCTTCCCTCTACAGCTCCCCACAAGGGCAGGAAGCAGTGTGAGGGCAGGAGAGGTGTGCCAGGGCATCTCTCGGCCCAGCCAGTCCCAGGCAGGCTGGTTTTAGGCAGCTGGCTCTCTGCAGCCAGTAATCCCAGCGGCGGGGTGCGTCCCAGTGCTGAGCCGCAGCCAGATCCGGGGAGTGAAAAGGTGACAGCCAAGCCAACTTCACATACACCCTCAGAGCCTGCAGCTCAGACCCCATGTCAAGATTAGGAAAGTATGCGCACACAGAGAGCACATGAGCTGCTGGAGTACTTTCATTTAACTCTTGCACACACCGTGTATTGGAGAAGTTTGGGTTCACAGCCACTTTTCTGGCCACTTCTCTTCAAAACCAACTCTTCTCAGGCTGCAAGAGCTGTGACAATTCCTTGGGCTGAGCAATGCCTACTGAAGAGGTTCAGAAGTTGGTGAGATGAGTTTGGAGCTGTGGCTCACACGGGTTAAAGATTCTGGCTGGTGTCACAAATCCTTTTTCTGAAAGTTAAAGGCAGGCCCCAATCCTGAAACACTTCCTCTAACTTTTGCCCATGCCAGTATTTTGACTTTAAAAGAACAACCTGCTTAAGTAGAATTATATCCATGTTTAAAGTGTCTGCAGGATCAGTGCTTGGCTTGATCTAGACTTGCTGCTGACTTAGGCGCACACAAGCACACACCCCCTCAGCAAATTCAGAAAATATCTTGAGAGCTATCAGGATAAGACAAAAAACCCAAGGATAAAGATGGTAACCCCCACCACAGCACATTTGAAATTTACATGTGTGTATGTCGGAAGATGATTCACCAGGGCAGGAAAAAGAGAGATGCCTGAGGGCTATGGCTGGAAGCACAAGAAAGGTCCCTAATACTCGAGTTTATCTGGGCAAAGGGGAGTCCCAAAACCAAACAGGCTTGTACACTATCAGCACCAGAAACACTGATAATTCTGGGAGTCATGCTTTTAATTTTATCTCTTCTAGAGAATAAGAATTTAGGTACTGTAATGTTAGCAATCCTGTAATGCAAAGAAACACTCCTTCAGCCACGACACAAACTCGGCTCCTTACTTCTCTGCACCGAGCACAAAAGCAGCACACAGAAACACCAGTTTCCCTGGAACAAACCAGTCAAATTCATTCAAATCTTCCCGAAGCACAACAGGGCAGAACCCATTCCTGTTCCCAGAGCTTATTACAGTAACATGACTAAACATGCTCAGCAGTCCAATGTGATAGGATGCATCCATTTGCTGATGCCAGAGGAAGATGCGTGTCTCTCCTACATGGCACTGCTCTCACAAGCTGCTTTTCAAAAGATGTTTTGAAAAGCGACCTGCTGCGTACATTCTTAACAAGTCATAGTATCACTGGCTGCACAAGTGTTTGACCTCTACTTGCTATGCACTGTGGACAAAAATCTGACATCAGCTTATTCCAACCTTAGTAACACCAAACTGCTTCTGCAAAGCTGGCTGGAACAGACTACAACAACGCACCGATAAACTCCCAGACGGACCCCTGGAGTGCTGAAAGTGCAACTAGTTTAGTACATGAGCCCATGTGTTTTAAATTTGGGTTGGTTTAATCCAAGTAAGTAACCTGATTAAAATGGGAGTCTTCTCTGGAGGTCTAATTGCTAGATGTTTCCATTACTCCATATGCTTTTATGCTGTATAAACATAATGAATGATATATACATCACTTTTCGGATGATTTAAGGATTCAGTTTAAAACTGCAACGCAAGTCATTCAAGGCAACAGAATTAAATTAATTTGTGAATGGTAAGAGCCAGCAACTGCACTTCATATTTCAGTCTTGGGAAGGTGTCATACTGAGGGGGTGACACCTTTAGATTCCCAGTTTCTTCTTCTAATTTCTTAATTTCAAAACCCTGACATTGGTCCCTTTTACATAGAGACCTAAAGCAAAAAGGAGAGAGAAGGATGTGATTTGACTGATGGTTTAGAGTATATATTAAAGCTAGGAACGTATTTGCTTCTAAACCAAACAATCAGAGGCAGACTCCTGAACATGTATGTATACTTGCACCTATACCACCTAGAAAAGTAATCAATAAATAATCTGTCCCTCACATGCAAAGCAGGTATTTATGAGAGCTGCCCAAATGCTGCTTTGCAACCAAAGCTGTCTATTTATAAGGAAACTCCTCCTCAGGAGCAGTGCAGGTTCCCAGCATGCCTCTACCTTGGTATCTGGAAAGGCTCCACTATGGGGTAAGAAGATAGTTATAATTAAACATTTATACTGAGGTGCTGCTGTGCAGGTCGGTTCCACAGTGTGTTAGATGGCTTTTCAAAACTCAGTAACTGAATGCTGATCCCTGCCCCGAAGAGTTTACAGAGTAGGAAATCAAAGCCTAACACTTGGCATCTGTATACCAGGAATTAAACAAAGACCACCACCAGTTCATTTCCTGGGTCTTTGGACTAGGCAGCTCACATAAACATCCATTACCAGAAATACTGGAAATTTTTAAATCAGCAGTCTGGACTTTCCTAATCCACATCTGTGCAGCTCTGTTTGAATTAGTAGCTGGGACAGAAACTACAGCATGCAATTTGCACATGCTGCTGGCATCTTCTTGTCCAGTGTAGATTATTTTTGGCCCAAATACTTTTTAGCAATCATTTTGAAAAGACAGCGAGCACACAAACGGAAACATTTACTGCAAGTCAGTCGATTCAGGACGTGCGAGCACAAGAGAGGCTGCCAGTGCACGAGGTTGAAATTCAGGCAACAGCAGATCCTTCTGTCCTGAAGCTCCAGGACAACCCCAGGCAGGGAAGCATCAGTACATCTACAATGCAGCAGACCATGGCCACGTGCAAGCCTGTGGCCTATGTGGCGTTGCAAAGCCACTAACCCACATCTTGTTCTATGGAGACTGAGTTACGCAATGGTGCAAATAAAAACTCTGGCCCCAAACACACAGGGGCCATCTCTGTCACAAATCCATCCTGGGGGAGAATTCTCTACATTCTCCTTTTCCTGCAGGGAAGGACAGGCCTGGGAAGGACAAGTCCTCCTTCTACTCACCAGACTGAATACACTCAAGGAAGCAAAAGCACAACCTCTGGGATGTAAAAAAGGGACACAGCAATGGCCACACTTGCAACGATGCCCAAAACCTGAATGGAAGAATTTAGCCAAAACTGACTATTATATATGCAAATTCCATTTGCTGTTTATCAAACAAGCTCCTAAAATAGATGCACTGACTTTGTAACTGCACCTGTAGGAATTTCGAACACCAAAAAATACAAAGACACTATTAGTATTTCGGTTTTTAAAAGTTTCCTGGCCTCTTTCATGCTACGAATTCTCAAGAGCTTTCAGCTGTACGTACTCCACATAAAACCTTAGTCCAGAGAAGCCTGAAAGAATTTTGCTGTTGATTCAAATAAAGACACATTTTCCACTTTTACCTACTATTTATGTATCTATTGATTTTTAAACATGGAATAGCAACTGCAACAGGGCATGATCTGTGTTCACCTTGATCTACTTAATTGTTCTGTGAACACCTCAACTTTTGTTTGTTGGATTTTGAGCATTTAAAATAAGTAACCTTACTATTTATTTCTAACTTTTTTTTTTTTCTCTCAAGGGAAAGGAAAGCATGGGAAATCTTCAGTCACTGGATTTAAAGAGCTTACAATTTCCAAAAGCTTTGCAAGTAGAGATTGGGCACTGCTTGAAACTGCAGTTACTGAGGCTGCAGAGTTTACAGAACCCACCAGATTCTTCCTGCAGAGTTTATAATCTTCATGGCTTCCTCCCAAGGTAACTGGCATCCACTCTGAGGTACGGATCATTTCTCTCACCCCTAGAAATTCACCCCCTGCTTTGGCTGAACATGGCAGCCACTGCATGCTCAGCAAAAAGACACTGCCATTTTGCAAAAAGGAGGAATGGGCACAGAGGATGGAGAATATCTCTCTCAAAGTGTAGGCAACACTGATATGAAATAAAATTCTTCACTTTTTGAACAAAATCAGTTTCCAACAATAAAGCAAGTTTACACCAGGGAAACAGGGGCACTGTGATACAGCTTGGTTTACCCCTTTTACGTCATGGACAGCCAGCCTCCTGGCAGTCCAGAGGGTGACAGGAGATCTTACCAAGCAGAAAAGACACCTATCTGCTGTAAAGGCTGGGAAGTTGCTTCAAGAATTCTTCCAGAACCTGCCAATGACCACAGTCATGAACCTTACTTGGAAATAGAGTACAACGTACTTAGCAACACCTGGCTGGGCCATCTGATAAGGCAAAAACAAATGATACCTGCAGTGGTTGGAAGAACAGACCAAATGAAATATACTCAACAACTAAATACAAGACATAAGTTACATCTCTGTAGAGAAGCACTTGTCACAGCACTCACAGTTCTTCCCCTGGAAAATACAGTCAAGCCTCACAAATGGAATCCCTTAGTAATCCAGCTACAGTTCTTCTACATCTGACTTCTATGGCACGTGCTTCCACTTCCTGAACCTCAGTGTCTTGCTTAGAAAGCAAGCCTCCTTCTGCAGCCCTCCTTCCTCCCACCCAGAAGCATAAGGATGTACACACAGCTAAGGATGTGAGCTGTGCTGCAAGTTATCCAGCTGAAGACCAATTCAGGACACCTTAATGCTTTTGGTGAGAGGGAGGGGATGAAACAGGCGAGCACATGCACAAGACGTCACAGACACCTTGTGTGTTTCCTCAATACACTGGCAACTGCATCAACACCAGAAAAAAAAAGCACACTTGAGTGAGGAACAGCATACAGGTATTCACGACCTGGTTGCTTCTCATGTTCTCAAAACACAAAGAGCAACGAGATGTGATGAACTTAATTTAATAAAGAAAACACAGTTTGTGTAACAAAAAGAGGAACTCAAACCAGGGTCTTTCCCCTACCCAAAACTGTGAGTGGTCCAAATTAACAAGGAAGTAGTGCTGCATATTGGTGCAAAATCAAAGCAGTTCTCCCTTGCCCAAGCCCTCACGTTACCAGTGTGAAGGAGTCCAGCCTGAACATGGCAGTGGAATTTATTGCTGTGATGCAAGAGCTCTGAGCAAAGCACTCCCAGGTACCGATACACCTGAACACTGACATCACCTGCCGTATGAAACAGGACTAACAAGGGCTCCAGCTAAAGCCAGCTAATCACACACAATAAAAGCAAAGGCCAGCTACACTTCAACATGAACGTTTTGTTTCTCTCATCCTCAGACAGGAAGCACATACCTGAATTAACTAAAAAAAGTTTGTCAAGGGCTGATCATCCTCCATTTTCAAAGGACAGATGATGCAAGCCTCCATTCCTAAAACACCTACGAGTACATTTGTGCTGTTTCAAGAAAGCACATGCTAACACCTGTTAAAAGTATCTACCAGGAGATGCCAAGTGGAGAAGTTCTACATGTGTGAGAGGCTGGCAATTCCACTATTAATCACAAAATACCTTTCTCTTTTAGAACCAAATTAACAAGTCACTTAGGCACATCAGCACAGAAAATTTCCAAGACGCTGAACACATTTTTTATCCAGACTGACTTGAACTTCTAAATCCCATTTTTCAAAGCTGACACTGGGAAGTCACTTGGCCATTGTGTGCAAGCACCTTTCCCACACTTTTTCAGTGCTCTACACAAATAACATCCCTAGTGCAAATGGATCTTCAAAGAAATTTCAGACAGCAGGATGTGGGGATGTCTTCTTCAAAAGGAAAAGGACCTCTCAAAACCCTGAGATTACGTAAGTAAATAAGATTAAACAAAAAACATTTTTACTCAGTAAAGTTAGATGCAGGAAAATGAATTTGAAAGTTGCATTCCACATGCTTCTACAGAAAGACCTGCAAAGGAGACAGGAGAGGTCATCAATGCCTGAAAGGCCTCCCTCTCTAATGGTCCTTGGAATACCTGTTTTAGCTCAGAAGCCTAACAATGCCCTGGGGGATTTTGACAGTTTTTCTTTTCCCTTGCTGTAACACCTCTGCGGATGGCTGGGACTCTGCAGATGAATCCTGCTGTTGAAACAGCTGCCTCCCTCTACATCTTGAAAGAGGTATTCAGATTCCCTTAGCCTTACTTAGTTGAATCACTCTGAATAAACAGTCACCACCCATCAACTATGTATTCTTGTAAAGCACCTAGTCAAAGCCAGCCACCTTTATTGATTGCTAGGCTGGCCAACCTGCAGGCTGAAATGTTATTATTAAGAAAAAAAAAACCAACAGGAAAAAAAAAAAACAAACAAAAAAAAGACAAAAAAAACCAAAAAAACAAACAAACAAACAAAAAAACCCCCCACCAAATAGCAGGATGCACTTGGAGGCCGGTTTTGTTTCTAAAGGAAGCACAGGTCCAGGTGTTGCTCAGTGACATCAGGATTCCTCTCTGACTGCAGGAGGCTGCTCTAACAGGTTTCATACCAGCACAGCCACAAGCCAAGTATCACACTGACTCTTCTCCCTTTTGTCCAGGCCCTTTTCCTTGTTCTGACCCTTTTCCACCACAACATGAATGAGCCACCCAATAGGAGCCCAGAGCATATACCCCAGCTGGCAATTATTTCTACTTTCAACATTTCATAACAAAGCATTAGCACAAGCTCTAAATAAGTTCTGTCACCCTGCTCCAAGTAAAATGGTGAAGGAAGGAGGGTGAGATGCTGCAGTACTGCTGTCTCAGAAGTTTGCACTCTTTTAAGTCACTGGCCCTCAAATGTTGCTATTCAAAACAGAGTGGTATAGGGTGAGGTGGAAGGAACACCTTCAGGTGGGAAAAACATCACTGGCAGACATCAAAGATAAGCCATCATCAGATTTCTTGTACCAAAGAAGAACAAAGAGTCAATGCTCCTGAAATTCCTGTTCAGAAATACCCCAGAACAGAGCCAGCACTTCCCACCTCAGCCAACCTCACCTATGTTCATTTGTAATCAAACGCTGATAACCAAACCTGGCCTGGCAAAGCTCTGCAAGCTTCAATCCCGTCCTGACTCCACACAAATACCTTAACTTTTCAGTGTATCACCAGAGAGTGACATTCCCAAAAATACCCAAGTCCTGCCTTTGAAATCACTGCCTGTAAAGATTCTTTTGCATGTGGTGGCGGAGAGGGGGAAGCCACAGCTCCCACAGGTGCTGGTTTATGTAGGATATTAAAAAGAAAGGAACAAACAAGCAAACAAAATAAAACAATGCACACAGAGAAAGGATTCCTCATATGCCTCCTCGAAGAAAATCTGCTTTAACTGCTGAACAACAACTAGTCAAGTCAAATCTCCCACCCCAAAGCAAGAAAAAAGCTGTTGCACTGTCAGAAGGCAATTCCTTCTCACCCTCAAAGTTTACATCTGCTCCTGAAGAGACTTTCCAGCAAAGCTGCAGGGTACCTGAGCACTCCATCCATGATAAAGCTGTTCTCAAAAGACCATGAAGCAGTTTCTGGCCCTTTTCCAAGCTGTAGAATGCTGTTGAAAAGACATATTTTAAAGCTGTGACCCTATGTCCATCTTGCTGGAATTCAGAAAGGAGGTAGAAGACAGAGAGTAGCAAGCATTCTCACTACGTTCAGGAAAACAAAAAGCAGCACTACCATCCTCCTCTACAGACAATTACCTCCCAAGAAAGAAGCTACCACATCAACAAGACAGCCTCACAAACTGGTCTAGTAACACGGTCCAGCAATACGCTCATTTGAAAACAACCTTTATCGTGCTGAAAGAGGAAGACATGATTTCACATGTTTTAAGAGTGTACACCTAAAACAGAGATTTCCAAACTTAGGCATCATTCATCAAAAAAGTCAAAAGGGGCTTTTTCCACACATGCATAGATTTCGGACTAACAGGATTTACTTGTTTTCTGCCTGTTCCTGGGGAACTTCTGCAGTTTCTTTTTTCCCAAGACTGTCCCTACAGGCTGCTATCCAACATACATCAGATACTCCTGGAGCAACAGATAACTCTGGAAGGACATTTGCAAAGGGCACAAATCCAGGGCCCGATGTTAGTAAAATTCAGGCATACTGGGGGAGGGTAGAATTACTCCTGTATGTAGATAATTTGAACATTTGACAAAGTCCCTGGAAAGCTTTACTTATGCATTCAAGGGAGGTTTTTTTGGATGTCTTACTAGCAAAAGGTGTATTTTAAGTCAATTAAAAATTATTGCAAGTTAAAAAGTGAATTCTTTTCAAAAACACTCAGGTTAATTTTAGCATCCTTCTGTTTAGCTGCTTAGCAACACTTATCCTATGACCTTCTAAGCACCACCTACTTTTACAAGGGATAATGAATATAACCAAAGGGATTTATCTATATGTTTTTAATCTATACAGTGTAAGTGCATCACCAATTTTTATTTAAACGAGAAATCCAATCCAACTGAGAGCAATTCAAACTATTTCTGTTTAAGAAAAAAGTTTCACAGACTAAAGTCAAGCTACTGTTATGGCTGTAGTATTACTTCAATATAGGCAAAGTGACAATATTCTTAAGCAGTGAAGAAAGCACTACACAGGCCAATGTTTTACACTTTGGGAAACACTGCACTTATCTCTGGTACCAAAAGAGATCACACATACTACTGACAGATAATGAAGGGATTCAGTTTTCCTAGTTTTGAAACTTGAAGTTATTTCCCAATCCTCAATCAAAAACGAAAGCCATTTTGTCAGAGGGTCACTGAATACTGTAAAGAGTTAAGAATGGGATCACAACCTGGGTGAGCTAAGTCAGAATAAGATGCTTCATTACACTGAAACATGCAAACACCTTCAAACACCCATGTCCAGGTGGGAAAAAAAAACCAACCAAAACTCCAGAAAAACAGTCAACAACCTGCTATATATGCTATATATATATATATATATTTATATATTCATTAGCATTGTTAGTTCTCGAAAGAAATGTGTGAGTGGCTACATGTAGTCACTTCTGATGGGCAAACAACAATTTAACAACTAGCAGCTGTCTGTGAAACGAAAGCAGAGTAAAAGTTTACTTGATTGCACTTAAAGGGAGGTATTTTTCCAACTACATTATACGAATTTAGTTCCAAATGTGGATGTCAGAAGGAGGAAGGTGAAGGAGCAAAAGAGGCCACACTCGGGAACAGCTGCCCGGCAGCATGAGAGGCTGGATTCGTCCCTGCCGGCAGGTGAGGGAGAGCTCTGGTACTCTGATTGATTGGATGATGGATTCATGCTGTTTCTGGGTTTCTAACAAACAAAAGGACCTATTCTTTTCTGGATGTACCCAACTCCGGTTAAGGCTAATCGGCATTATGCAGGCACACCAAGAAAGGACTATATACCCTTAAGTCTTCAAAGAGAAAATTAAAACCTAAAACAAATATGGCTGGCCTGACCCTGAGTCACTGCATCCCTTTCACGCACGCTGACCCTGTGGAAAACAGGAACTGCGGTAACAAAACTCAGTGCTTGTGTCAAAACGACCGACCTCAACGAAAAAACTTCAGCCATCATAACAGCTCTCTACTGTGCACTGTAGGGGTGACAACACGGCGTTATTTAGCAACTGCTCCTGTTGTTAATAAGCAATTTCTTTTCCAAGGCATGGGGCTGGATGTTGGAATGGTAGGAAACATCCACTGCATTTGCTGTCTCTCCTAGACCACTGCCCCCAAATCACACCAAACTAGATGTTTACTTTCCCAAATAAGTAAATACACTTGATCTTATCTCCAAGAGAAAACAGGCGAAAGAGGGAGTTGGGATTAAAACTGAATGGTTGGTATCCCCCCCACCGCCTTCTCTCCAGCAATCAGCCCAGTGGCTCCCGGGCAGGATGCTGGCTCCTGGGCGAGCAGGACCAGAGCATCAGCTGCGGGCCGGACACCGCGGCGCGGCCGTGGGAGGGCGGTGGGGCACGGAGGCGCCCGGGCCTCCGCGGGGTGCGCAGCCGAGCACAGCGGCCCGGGCAGGGAAATGTGCTGAGCCAGGAGAAGCGCTCTCCTCCTTCTGCGCAACCCCGCGAGGATGCCGAGCAGGCGAAGATATCGCGGCCGAGAGGTGAAACGGGGAAAATTATTTAAAAACGAAAAAAGAAAAAAAAGAACCCCCAAGCGTGCGTGCGGAGGGAGGCGGGGGAGAAGTGCAGGGAGAAGAAGCCAAAGGAAACTTATCTGCGACATGACAAAGTTCAATCCACCGCCCTCCCTCCTCTGCTGGAAAAAAAAAAAAAAAAA
>VZSR01003809.1:2761211-2841230 GCA_013398615.1 Brachypodius melanocephalos | reverse complement strand
AAAAACCAAAGAAACAGAAACAGTAAAGGGAAGCCATGAAAAATAAACTGATAGCAAAGTGTCTTTAACCTTTTCATCTCTGTCCCCATTGTACCTGCCAACCTGCAGTGGCAGAACTGCTGGTGAATTAATCAGCTTTACAACCAGCTTGCATCTCCAGTATCTCTTGTGGTCAGGCATCCCATTAATCAAAAACCTGAGCAGTTTATCCATCTCAGGCTCAGCCACTGAAACATTCTATTTGCATTGGAAGACTGCTGTGGTGTGCTTCATGGCACACACATACAAACTCATGGAGACTGGGCCTGGTTTGCACAGCCATTTATTTACACAAATGGCTGCAATTGAAACTGGTGAAAATTCCTGTATGGGTTATCATATTTGGAGGTTAGCAATGCATGTCTCATTGACCTCTGCCTAACATTTATAGAATAGTCTTGGGTGCATTTTGGACCACCTCAACATGAAGATTCCCATCCTCAATGTATTTTTTAACCTTGGAGGTTCTTAGGAGCCCTTGGTTGTGGGAAGTTTAGTAAGCAGTTAGATGGAATAGAATAACAAGTGTTACTCAATTCAGCATCTGAAATCTGCTCTAGAAAGATGGACATGTAAAACTCAAATTGGAAAAAAATCATGATCTTAGTGTTTGGAGAAAATATGTAGATAGGTTTTTTTAGCATTTACCCCTATTCTTTCAAAAAGATGGAATGAAGGATGAACCAGTATATATTGTGTTACATTAATACTAATTTTTTTTAAAAAACCCAAACAAACAAAATACTCAATGATGAAGAAAAGGTTATGTAATAACTTAAAACCCCCATTAATGACTAGGGTTTATTAAATAGTAAAAAGTCTTTTAACAGCTAAGGAATTAATTATAATTCTGGGCTATTGGTTGGCAAGAGAAATTAAATAACTCAGTTTTTCAGCCTTCTGTCATTTGAACTTTTATAATGCATCAGAGAGGTAAAAAACCATTGTGGTCTAGTACTGAATGTGAAGTTTTCAGCAAATGGTTACTTATTTTAATTGCTTATTACAATGAAAGAGAAGGTAGAGATAATTTCTGTCTAATAAACCCCACCTTTTTGAATGACTCTCAAAATGTTACTGTGTGACTTGTATGATACAGCCATCCTCTTCACTCTGCCCCTTCTACCATTTGCATTACTGGTTTATCCCATCTTCTCTGACCACTCTATGACAAGATAAGTAATGTCTTTTTTTCTCCTAGGATTATTCATATTTTCTATACTTTTGGGATATTGGAACTACTCACAGTGATCATAAACACACTAAGGGGCAAGAAGACTTTTCTTTAGCTTCTATGTAACCCTCACACACCTCTCTCATCTTTCGCAGTGATGTTAAATACAATGAACAATAGTAGAAATAAAAACAATAGTTTTGTGAAGGTGCTTAGTGTGTTATCAAATTCATTGACACCACTGGGTGACAGCAATCTTGGTGACAAAAGCCACCTACTGTGGTCCCAAGAAAAGGACAACTCAGCCCCCACCCACAATTCAAATATCAGAGATGCTGATTAAAGGTATTCAAGGAGAGAAGAAAAACAGGATGTATGGCTTCTATGAAGGCCACAACTTGAGGATGTCTTAAAGCACAGTGACTAAAGCTAACACTAGCATTAAGAGAGAAGTTAAAGGTTAGCTAGAAAATCTTTTTTTTCCCCCATCTTACGAGACATTATCAAATTTAGACATCCCTTTCAGCCAGAGCAGCTTGGACTAACCAGGAGTATTTTATGTGCTCAGAGGCAGGACTGGGCCCTGACTTTACACCACCTCCTGACTGCTGGGTGAGGGCAGCTGCCAAGCCCCAGCTCCCTCACCCTGATGTGTGCCTGTCCAGCCACAGAGGATGTCAGAGGCATCTGAGGCTCCATGCCCTGCCTGAGCTTGTGCCTGCTCAGCATCCAGAGTCCTCTTGCTGTCATCCTTTTCCTCATGTCCTCACTCCTGCCAAGAGGGAGGACTCGGCTGACATACTAACACAGGGAAAAGCCTGCTTGGAGGATCAGAGAATACAGCCCTGAGGGCTTTGAGAAATAGGTCTTTATAAAACCTAAGACCAAAAGAAATGCTTGTATTTCCTTTATGTTTCAACCAGTTATTTCTTTAAATGAACAAACATGCCATTGCTGAGTCTTCTCATGGGTTGAGGGGTTTTTTTGCTTAGAGGGTTGTTTTTTTTTTCTCCAACTGAGACACAAGTTTCTTGGGTCAAAAACCCCTTAAGAACTAGTGCAGAACTGACAAATGTGACCACCATAGAGGCAGTGTAATTATACAAAATAAAATGGGGAGAGTTCAATTAAATGTATTTCCTCTAAATTTTCTGCTAGGAAAATTTGATGAATTTGTGCACTGGAAAACCACACAGAAGAGGATAATACATGAGCTTCAAACTCTCAGAGCATTTGTCTGAAGACACAACATCCTACAGCATTTTGCCCATGCAGGGAAATGTGGTGAAGCACCATGCTCAACCACCCTGGCCTCTAGAAATTGAGCAGCTGGGGAACAAGGGAGTGGTGCAACTTGCTCCTGCAACAACCCCACTCACTATATCCCAGGGCAACTTTGGATGAGCTAGGCCAAGTCTTTAGTCCAAAGTTATCTTAACATTAGGCTTTACAGAGTGAAAGAAGAGCTGATGTATCCCAGCATGCTTAAGCACTTCCTCACACATCCCAACAGGATGGCAAGGCTGGAATTAAAACCAGTATTTTCCCCGAAATCCCGGTGTAGTTCTCCAGGCATAAAGCCATCCACTCTGCTGGGTGACTCTTCTCAGCAGACAGTGTGTTAGTGATAACAAACAGCAAGCGTAAAAGATCGACTGTAAGTGTTCACTCCCTGTTTGCTCTGAGACATTTCAACAGCACCAAACAGTCCTTGAGCTGCCTCACCTAGCCAGCCAAGACTACCTCTTGGCTAAGGATTCATATGGCAATATGAAGATAGTGTTTCTGAAACCCACACCACTTTTTTTTCCCTGCCATAGATCACAGCCTGTAGGGCATATTGCAGGACTGCTTGACGTTTCTGGCTGCAATAATTGCTGGTCCCATCTCCTTCCCCCTTTTCACTGTGGGAGTCTCCAGCAGATGGATGCAATGCAGAGCTGCTGGGACTGGACCATCTTGATGAACTACTCTCTTTCCCCAGCTCCAATTTGCAGGATGTAAAAAGTAGCATAAACTTTTCACCTAAACTATTGTAACAATAACCAGTGTTTCTAAACCCTTTCAGGGGAAGTTTACCAACCTAAACTTATTTTTTCAGGATATAGAGTCATAACTATAGAGAATAGCTAAAAGGATAATCAACTGACATATCTTTAAGCCTTATGACCAAAACAAACAACAGAGGCACAAGAGTGTTATTACAGTCCTAGTAACAAAAGTTCTTTCAAGAGGAGTATTAAAAATAGTATGTTTTAAATGAATAAAACTAAGTAAGATTCCCTCCTGCATATTTAGTTATTTAGCAAATTTTGGAGCAGCACAGCCTACTTCTTCCTCAATGTTTAAAAACATAGCATGAAAAAACTAGTGGGCAGATGTTTGACATTTACCTTCTCAAGCAGTTCTGTGATCACTAATGTAGAGCCTCAGAAACAGGTTGTATAATCCATGTGCAAGTGTGTCTGTGCAGAGACGGAGTGGGTAAAAGAGCAATAAGCAAAACCACCCACTGCAATACTTTCACTTGTTTTAAAACTCTGCATTGTTGCCCAGAAACTTTTGTTGCCTGGCAATGCAAAAAAACCACAGGTGTGCAAAAAGAAGTCAGTGTTTAATGGCCAGCTTGTGATTTGATACTGATATGTTTCATTCTTATTGACAACCCAGCCTCTCACACCTAATTGATTGTTAGTTTAAAAGTGATTATTTTCCCTCCTGAAGCCAAGTGTAAGCCAGCTGTGTGTTTCCTTGTATCTCATTTGCTAGAGAGAGTGGATTCTGAAACCTCTCACGATCAAAATAAATGCTTATGTTAACAGCAACTTCATGTCCAGTTGTTCAAAGGGCTGCAGTAGCACCAGAGGAGACAATAGCAGCTAAAGGAAGGTAGCAATAGCCAGTTGAAGCATGACTTATTATCTTTAGGTATCACAGACTAGAGATGGAAAACACCTGCTATCCATTCTCTGAGGCTGCCACAGTATTTCTCTGTGCAGTAGACTTTTCAGCACTGTCTTGGTTTAGCTTTAAGTATCCTCAGTTATGGAGGATTCAACAGTTTTTGTTGGGAACTTGGGCTGTAGGATTTGATTTTTCTAGCCTGCATTTTTATTTTCTTAACTTCAGGCCACAGCTAATTATAGCTTACAAAGTGCAAATAGGAAAGGGGATGGGGAAGAAGGAAACACCCCCCATCCCAGGGAGAAGATGGTAGGCAGTGCTTTGAGATGCACCCACAAAGCAGCAGAGAGGGCCAGCAAGCAGCAGAGAAGTGAAGAAATAGGAAGTGAGGCAGCACTCATGAAGAAAGTATGCAAGGAAGCAGTTACCCTGCAAGGAAGGAAAAAGCAGGACAACTTTCAAGGGCAGAGATTAATGTAACTTGGGGAAGGCTGCAGTGACAGGATTTGGGGAAGAAGAGAGAAGAACCAAATTACTAGGAAGAAATGGCCAATGGATGCAGTAGGCAAAGAATTGAGGAGAAGGAGGCAGAAGAAAATGGTGGGGCTCAGATAAATGAGTGTGAAAAGAATCATTATACTTTTGTACCTATTAAATTGAGCTTTGTGCCTCCTTAAACCAGAAGTGGAATTGCAAGGGGTCAGGTCTATGCCATAAAGTTCTGCAGGCATGTTTATGCTGATCAGATGTGCAAAGGGACATGGTTTGCAACTGAGGTTAGAGCCGAGCTGCACTACCAAAAGCAGTCACTGTTCAGAGTTATGCAGTCAGAACCATACTTTCACCAGTGCAGCTTGTGTCATTCCGACAATGATAAGATAAGCCATGCTGGCAAAAGCACACTTTTGCTGTTGTAAATTGTGTTGGGAGTAGTTATACCTCTGCTGCAGCGTGTAGGGCTGTAACAACACCAGGAGAGCTTTCTGCTTGTCGAAACAGCCACACTCAACAGATTGTCCATAATGGATGCATGATTAAGAGAGGTAGAAGGAATTTTTCTACTGACATGACTTCCACAACCACAGCAAAAACTGTCAGCACAAGGTTTTTCCTGGCAGAAGGAGATAGCTGTTTAGACCAGAGGGGTGTAAGATATAGACATATTTTAGATAACTTCTGAAGCTTTCATACAGGAAAGTACTTACTTCAACAAAAAGAAAACTCAATAATTCCAAAGTGTCTGAATTTAGGGCAGTGTGGATAAGAGCATTTAAGTCCTTTTACCTTTATTTATCATTCAACATTCACCTGTTTTTAAATAAAGGATTCTTGATATGAAAGTATTCTCAATACATTTGTCTGCATTCCTGTCTTCAACTTGAATAACAGACGATACGCTCCATAATCTTATTTCCTTCTGTACAACACAAAGAAGGTGAAATTTCTCTTAATGAGCCTATAGAGACGAAAGATTTGGTAGATAGATAAACTTTTTTTTTTTTTCAATTACTTTAGTGGTCAGGAGGGACTGTACTCTAACTAAAATGAAACTTGAAAAGGAAAAAAACCCCAAACCGCTATTATCAAAATGAGCACAAGAGAGCTGTTACCTGAAATGATTCACTGCATGGAAATCTCAACTCTTGAAACAAATTTCTAAGAACAGCGCACAGACATCAGCCTCCTCCTCAAAAGAACTCCAAGTAACTAGAAAGGGCAGAAGACATTTAAACTCACAATTTTCAGCTTGCAGTCACAGCAAAGGATTAAATCTCTTGGAATCAATGTCTATGAAAATATCCTGAAATCCTAACACTCATGCAAAATTTTTCCTGCAACCTCTTGTGAAGTGGCTGTGGTTCTCTAAACTCAGCCGAGAAATAATCTTCTGAGCTATAAATTTTGATTAAATGGCAACTGCAAATAAAATTTTCTCTAATAATTTCATGAACAATCTTACGTACTCATTTCACATACACCTTCTGAGCTTGTTTCATTATGCTGTTTTCCTCTATGTCCTTTCCCTTGCAGAAGTGGCTGAAAGTAATTCTTAGAGTGCAAATGAGCAGCCTGAATAATCCAGCAAAGTGATTTTTAAAATTATTAAATGCAAAGAAACAAACAAAAAGCCAAAAAGAACAAACAAGAGAAGCCCTGAGGGTAGAGCCTAATGTCTAGAACAAGAGTTATACAGCAGACAATACAAGAGGAGGCTGAGGAGAACAGTGCTAAGGTGTCCAGTGGCACAGTTGGTTGGAGCACTGTATTCTTACCTCTTGAGATTTGGATGAGAAGCCTGATTTAAAAAACACATAAAAATGAATGGGATCAGTTCATCTCAGAGCCTTCAGAGCAGTGGTCCTCATGTAAAAATGAGGACCTTCTGCTGACATTTATGCCCTCCACAATTGCTTATCCCCCTACACACACATACACACATGCTAAATAAGGCTAGAAAGCTGCATGAGAGTTCTGACTGAGAAGTAAGATTGCTTTTGTTTCCTGTTTATTTTTATCTGGTATTTATAGGGCTTTGCTTTGGTTATATGCAATAAAGAACTGCGTAGTCGATATGCTCCTACATGACTTGAGATTCAGAACTGTGGTTTCTGCTGTAAATGGGAGTGATTCACCTCAGAAGAACTAGTCTTTTGTTCTCTAGGCACAAACTTAATCAGTAGACTCCAGTCTGATGTTTTTCTGTTGATCCCTGGTCCAGCAGCCAATGGACAGAATTCACCACAGTCCATGCAGTTTTTTTGGGATAATCCTAAAGACAGATCCACAGATGATGTTCCTGGTCTAGACTCCAGGTTACTGACACTGCAAAACTGAGGAAATACTCCCTGTGCTAGCTTGAATGTGGTGATTCAGTAGAGCTGGTATCATCAGTCCTGTCCTATGATGAACACCACATTACCCAACCACACTGGAAAAGAATGAGCAGGCTCAGATTTCCTATCTGGAAACTGACAGCTGTTGCAAAACTTGGTACTTGGATAAAATAGGAACATGTAAATAGGAACAACATATATGTTGCATATGTAAATAGGAACAGCAGCAAAATCTCGTGGCAGTAAATTGAGGTTAAATTGGCACAAAAATGATGAGTTTTGGAGACCTAAGACAACAGTGGAATGAAGAGAAAGTAAGATGGGAGTGGAGTATCATAGCTCAGTATGCAAAAGTTTGGTAGCATGGAAATTAATACAGACAGCTCCTGGCATGATTTTGGGCTAGTGCTGACTGCAGAGGGCTGCTGTACAGCTGGGGTACTTGTGTGTGTGAAAATGTTAGCAGCATATGTAATAAAAACCACTGAAGTGGAATTATATAGAAATAAGTTATTATTGAAACACAGCTGTACTTTGAACAAAGCATTGAGGAATTTATAAGACAATGATTTGCCAAAGGGAACAGCATAAACTTATCTCAGCCAGAGAGCCACAACCAGTTCCTGTGGCTGCTCCCCACCACAGAGCAAAAACCCCACTTCCCTCCAGCAACGAAATGGGGACCAAAAGTTTTAATTGCACGGTGTACTCCACATCAACTCCTAAAAATTGATGTCCTCGCTTCATATGAACTAAAAACACATCATGTGTCTTGCAACTTTTTCATCCTCTTTATCACATTGCTATCACTCTTACCATATGAAAGTCGATCACAAGTGAATTGTGATTATTCAGCTAGCAGCTAAGTGGTGAGAACATCAAAGCACAAGTATGTTTATAGGGTTAATGCATGATTATTTTAGCATCCCAGAGGCTTTGGAATGCCATACCATCCAATTATCCCAGGGCTATGTGAGAAGAGGGAATTTCATGTAATTAGGAGGGCCTAAACTAAGCTTTCAGGATCAGTAAAATACATCATGTCACATTTGCCACTGCCAGCTGTTTCTCCCCAAATTTTACAGAACACAATACTACATTTTTTAGAATTTAAAAAGTTAAAAAAAAAAAAATCAGGATTAGTAATTTAGTAATTACATCTTAGTTTTTAAATGGAAAAATCGCTACATTTGGCAAAAACTATAAATATGCATATCAGATCTGCCACTTCTGAATGAACATGAGATCCATTAAGTCATATGCTCTGTTTCTGCTAGGAACCAATCCTTTGCCCATATTCAATAAATTATTTTAAAGGTTATTATTAATTTTTTTTCCTAATTAGGATCCCCCTAGTCAGATACTCGAATCTATATTTTCTAGGCACCTACATAGCCTGATTTTCAGAGATGTTGAGCACATTCATTGCTTCTATGGCTGCTGAGCAACCCTGAAACTTAAGCATGTGAGTACAAATTAGATGCCAAACTACAGCCATTGCATTTTAAAAATTAATAGCATGATGAATATAACCTGTTCTGTGATCTCTGATGAAAATAGGATGAAAATGAATAGAAATATTTTCCTGCATCTTGGGATTAATTAAAAAATGAAACTTGGTGAGAAATATTCATTTAGAAGCCTCTACAGTTTGTAAAATACACTGCAGCATGTTGAAGCAGTTGGAAAACTATTACTAAGAAAACAAGTTAGATTCTTCCCAATGAATTCTAAATAGTTGGGAAAAGTGGTGGAGACCGCTCTGATTAAAGGGAGATAGGAAGATTGCTGTGAACACAAAAGAAATGGCTCTGAGGAATACAAATAATATAATGAAGAAATGCATTGAACTTTAAAGAAGATGTAAGTAAAGAGGTGTTTAGACAGATAATTTGAAAAAGTATACTTTTAGTAAAGTTTTCTTTCATTATCAAACACCAATAATTATTTGTACACAGAATGAGAAAATTAGCTCTTAAAGAGGTATTCTGCTATAGCCTGTATGCATGAAAAATTAGGGGATGGAGTCAGCTATCTAAGAACAGAATAGTTTCCTGGTACCGTGGGGACTGGCTAATGTGTAGATAATAGCAAAGAGAGATGTTAATAATATTGTGTAACAGACATCCCCTTGTAAATGTGACCTGCAAACACCTTTAAACAGTCCAGTAATATTAGATGTTTGCTAAATGCTTCTGAATATCACAAGGCTCCCTGAGTTATTAACTTAAGCATTGAATAGCCATGTGCTTTGTGACTTTGCATGATTCTGGTGAGGTGCTCCCAGTGATGATGCTGCATGCTCTCTGCTGCCTGTGTCTCATCCATAAACCCTTCCTGCAGACCTCACAGCAACCACAGCTAGAAATATAAAATGTTGACTTATTACCATGCTTTCCCTTCTTTGGGGCCTACTTTTCATTTCAGCATTTTATTTATCGTTTGGCATTACCATTAACTCTCCAAAGCAAAATTCCTGATCTCATTACACAGACACACTGGTCCATTGTAGGAATATACAGAATTATAATATCACCTGCACAGGGCTTTCTGGGGCATTCTTTGGAAAATGTGTGTCTGACCCAGACAGGACCTGGAGGTAAAATGGTGTAAGGATGAAAAGGCTCAGCTTCAGATTAGAAAAATGTACAACATGTACAACTCTTGTGCATTTTACACAGAGGTAGAAAATTATATTTTAGGGGAAGACTTGGAGAGGAGTGAAGATGCAATGTAATTACTTTCCTCTCCTATCCAGAACCCTAAATCTGCATGTGCATTTCAGTTGCTTTAAAAACGAAAGTGAAAATATTCATTAATAAGTTCAGATATCAGATTAAGGAGCAGTGCCTTTGGTATCAAAGTTGTTTACATGATTCAGTGCAATAAATTACTATTTTTTTTTTTAAATTTGGAGGATTTAAATTCCAAGTTACTTTGTGTTTTTAATTTAAAAAACCCTCAGTGCCTTGCTGGGCATATTCAACAGCAAGAAAACAAGGCAGTGTAACTAACAGGTCTAAGTGTTTATAAAACTGTTCCTGAATTACCCAAGTTTTGTTACATCCTACAAGACTAATTTATAAGTCCTGCTCTGAGAAAAGATAAAGTTACAGAAATAACTGTAAGGAATTCCAAAACTGTATAATTCACCTACTATCAGTTTTCTGTACAATATTAAGAGATATAAAGTAGCACATAGTAATAAAATAATAACTCTGAAATTACTAGAAACCATCCTGATTTCAGAGAACAAAGGAAGAGATGCTCTTTGCACAGCATTTATTACCTCCTTGTAAGTATAGATTGTCTTGAGGTTAATAACTGGTTAAAAGACAAATAGTTTGGGGTTTTTTTCCTTATTGCAAATATTTCTGCCAGAATCTTGACAGGATCTGAAGCAGACCACATTAATGATATCAGGCTGCACAAATATTTTCTTATCTAAGATGCTATTCTACCACAGCCAAGCTTAAGAGTAGAAGATGCTCACCTTGAATAAACTCTTGCTGCTTTGTGTGTACTAATAAGGTGTTGGAGAACTCTCCATGAACTGATACTCGTATGGAATACTTCTACAACAGCTCTGGCTGTCTGATTTCATCCCATCTGATTTCTTCACTAAGAATCTTAAGTCACTTTATAATACAACAGAGAGTTTTGGGAGCACCTTTGCACAGCTGAACGAACGGAGGCAGTGAGAGGGCAGCTAATCAGCAAGATGCAGAAAGGGCAGGAACAGGAGCCCCCTCTCTTAGCTCTGGGCCTGCTTGTATCAAAAGTGTGCACTCCAGTGCATGAAGAGAGCAGGCTTCAATTAAACGGGAAGAGGGGTGTGAGCTGTATAACCACGTTTAAAGAAAAAAATTTAGAAATTGCAGAAATCACATCACTTCTACTTTCACAGCTTCTGAATGCAAACCAGCCTGTGGCTGGACCTCTGCTCTACACACAGGTAGTAAAAAAAGAATCTGCTGGTCCTTGACAACTCAGGAACAGACACAAAAATAAATATAGGGAATGATGGATTGATGCTTCTAGGAAGGCAAGCTGTGGGTTGAATAATAAAGAGGGAGGAAACAGAGAACACAGAGTAGGAGGCAAAAGGAAGAAAGTTTTAGGGGAAGGATTTTGCCTTATCCAGTGCTCTTTTCTTGTGTGGTTCACTCCTGACCTTAACTTTTAGGGTGAAAAGGCCTTGTGACACAGCAGAGCTGGTGTGCACTTGTCACATAGAGAAATAATTTGAGGAGAGAGTACAGGTGTTTCCTGTGTTGCAGAAATCATCTCTACAGAGACTCTTGTTTGTGATTACCCAAGACTTCAAAGAAAATACCAAGACAGATGTGTAAAAGGTCCTGCCAATAGCAGGATCCACCATTTATTTCCTAGTTACTAAAACAGACACAGCTCCCAGGAATGCCTAGGAGGAAGCTCCATCAACAGCAGCTCTTCGAAACAGCCCTAGACATAATGAAGGTTCTTCCTTTAGCATTCCCTGCTTGGTAGCACCTCTAGTGAACATTTCTGGAGTTGGGCCCTGCATTTTTGTAATACATTTCTCTCAATGTCCTGATTTTTCTTAAATTGTTCTGCTGCTGACCAGCTGTACTGGGAGGCTCTTACCCTCTACGTGAATTTCATGTTTAGTCTTAGCTGGTATGCTTCAAACCCAGTCCCTCTCACTCCAGCATGATGCTACTATTTGTTTGCATCAGCTTTTGTGTCAGGAAACATCTCCTGCAAAATGACACCTACAATTTTTTCTGGGTTTTTTTTTGTTTGTTTGTTTTGTGGCATTCAGTTCTGATTTTTCAGAGCAAGCTGTATACAATAAGACTGTACTTTTCAGAGGTGCTGAACAACCCATTCTTACCTGAAATGCTTTGCTACACATCAAAAAATGGTCTGCTGACAAGTACTGAGAAATCTGTGGCTGGAAAACAGGGAATCAGGAAGCCGGTGTGCTTTGCAAATTCCATATCCATGTCTTCCCTCCTCAGACCTTCAGTGCAGAACAGGCACTGCCAGGTGGCTGCAGAGGAGCTGATCTGTCAGGCAGGCGCTCTCACTGTGCCCTGGGCTTGGGTGGGAGGACCTGTGCACAGACCTGTGACCTGAAGCACAGCCCTTTTGCAGGAGAGAAAAGAGTACAGCCTTGGGCAATGAAACTTAATTTCACTTCAAGGAGTGCTAGTTAATAGGAACTCAGGAGAAAGCAGGATTATACCACAGTGAGTGTTTCCAGTGAAGTACGAAATGTCTGCATCTCTCATGGTCCAGTCACTGCAGAGCCTCTCCCGTGGGTGTTGGCTGACTTACAGTGAATTAAGATAAGGGGAGCTGGGTGGGTAATTAAGGCTTTTATATGCATGTTTTGAAACAGGATCCAGTAAATTCACAGCTAAAATTTTGAAGAAAAGCAGAGTAGGTTAAGCATTTTAAGTCCATCGTGTCCTTACTTGCAAGATGCAAATCTGAGCTCTTGCTATAGCATCTCACTGGAAAAGGGCTATAAATTGTAAAATACTTTACTTTTGTTGTTTGGGACAGTACAAACACGAGGGAAATATGTTTAATGAACATTCTTCTTGTTCAAAGCATTTCAGTAGCTCAGCTCTGATATTGTTTCAAAACTGTTTTCTCAAGGCCCTCCAGCACATGGCGTTACGAAAAAAAAAGTTGTCGGACTGGTTTTAACACATCTTTTCAATACTGATAAGCAAAAGTTCACTGAAATAATTCCCAATAAGATACACGTGGGGATACACCTTTCTTAAGGCTTTCTTGTTGGATTCAAACTTCAGGGAGACCTGCTGCATTCCAAACTTAAGCAGCCTCTTTCAAAGCTATTAGAAAAGTACAGGGATGTGTCAGATGCTGTGCTGAGGAGAGCCTATGTCACATCCTGTTACCCATGTCTGCTCTTAAACCTGTTTCGTAAGTGCAGTGAGTGACTATGACAGTCTTCAGCTGCAAACAGCTTTGAAACTGCATGAGCTGAGCTCCAAAAGAAAACACTGCTCTATTTCAGTTGCTGGAGGTAAAACACTCGATAAATCGCCAGTTTTTCTTAATTAAGTAAACGATTTAATCTTGAAGCTACTTTGCTTAACAATGTCATCATTAAAATCGTAATGGGCTTTGAGGTCCTTATTCAGCTTGGTATGGCATCCTACCTTTGCTGCTGTTGTTTCATCCTGTTTACACAGAACTTTCTGCAATTCAGTCTGGTAAGAGCAAGATGCTAACCGAGGAGCTAAAGCTCAAAAATAGCATGTGGCCAAATCTTTGAGTCCATATTAATACGGTCCAATCTATCCTCCCCTTGAAGCCACACAGGCACTTCAGTAGGATGCAAAATGGTTCCTCTGCCAGGTAGAAGCAAGATGAGCTAATATATTTTTAGATATTATTATCATCTATTTTGGAAATGATGCTTTTAAAAGCCGGGACATGCTAAAATTACTCAGAAAGTAAGTATTTTACTAAACCATGCACACTAGCTTGCTAACATGATTTGGTAAAAATTCATACATCTTTTTTTCTGCCTCATAACTGTGGGACTCAGCTGAACACAGCTAGAAAAAGCTGTATTTAAATAGTGAGGCTTTTTCCCCTCCTGATTTTCCAGCGTACAAGTTAAAGCACAAACAAAGCAAAAATACTTTGGCAGATGGACTCAGCTATCAAGCCTGGAACTTTCCCATGCTTCTTTTTCCCCACCTGTGCATGAACCACCAGCCTCTCACTGCAGACTAAGCCTATGCCCAGATCTTGGCAATCGAGGTCTAGTCTGAGAGGCTGCTCAAAGCAGCCATAGGTTAAGGTCTAATTCTCTGTCATACCTAAGCTGTGCTTCATGCTTTGTCACATTATCTGGTCCCTCTGGGGACCTCTAAGACATCCCTGCAGACTCAGAGTGGTGTCAAGGTCCCTCTCATATACCCTTGAAAGAAAGGCCTTTGCCAGAGCCAAGAAAAACTAGAAAGCAGCAGCTTTCTGGCCACACCTCCTTCCTCACATCATCCCTACAGAAAGGGGTGGGGGGATAGATAGGAAACACCATGATCCTGCACAAGGCACAGGAGGATTTTCCCATGACTGTTTCCATAAGGCTTGGCCTGCCCTTTGCTTGGCCAAAGGGACATAATCAGGGCCCCAGACTAAGAACAAAACCAGACCCTCCCTGCCAGTAAGGGAAGGAATGGTTGGTAGCACAAGTGCTTCTTCTGTAATGCTTAATTTTCCCAGCTCACTGAGTTGCTTCAACACACAGCAAAGATATGCTGGTAATAGGTGTGATCATCAAAACTTTCTGTGGGAGTTCCCAGAGAGGAAGTTTCTAACCTGGCATTTTTACTGACAATGACAGAGGGATCCTCCTGCCCTGATGTGCAAGACAGCCCAATGGCAGAGGCCCTGGCAAGCAGGTGGCAAGAAAGACTGTCCACTGACTGCTCTGCATAGCCAGGAAAGTTGACAAAACCAAGTAATATTGTTCCACCAAAAAAACCAAGCATGATATACCTAAGCCATTAGAGATCTTAAAACTGTGGATGAGGACTGTCTAAATATTTTCCTTTACTGGAGGCAATAGACTACACTCACCTATAAGGTATCACCCAGGCCCTCACTGAGTTCTGTTAAAGAAAAGCTTTGTGGTCTACAGCACTTAAACTATTATTGGTTTCTACTTTTTTTTTCTTTTTCTTTTTTAATAAAACAGGAGTAATGGTACAATGTATTAGTTATAGTTTACCACGGTTTGCTTATATCCATATATCTTCTTTTATTAAATTAATCTTTTAGTAGAAAATGATTGGGGAAATCAACTGGAAAAATTATCTCATGGAAAAAGTAGAAAGAGTAACATTCATTATGCATCCTTGAATGTCCTTGAATTAAAGGGCATGTCTGCTTTTAAACACCGAGTAGCTTCCAGAGCTACAGAAATAAGCTAAATGGATGTTTATCTGCAGCAATACCTCCTTGACAAATATTCAAAGGAGTAAAAGGAATAGCTGCACAGTTTGCTCCAGTGACTTTTGTTCCCGTAATGAAATGTACACAAATACCCTCATCCATTGACTGGGTGCACCCCTATCTGCTCTGTGGCCTGCACTGACAGTCCATGAGTCTCCTCACTCCTGATGGATCTGATATAAGCTTGACAGCTCAGTTCTTCTCTGTGGGTCCTCAGGCTGGGAGCAGAATCAGTCTAATGGTACAGCAACCCATTCTTTCTTTAGAATATCAGTGTTTTAGAAAAGACAGAACTCTAGAAGAAAACCAAACAAGAAATGGATATATCTCACAGTATATCTATTCTGTGATTCCTTTAAGTTCTTCATTCCAGCTCTGATTTCCCACTCTTGCGAGTGAAAGTGCTTCTCTATTAGAGGAAGACAGAAATCAGATGAAAACAACTGGAGGGAAAAGGGAGAAATTAGGCATAATGGGGCCTCGAGTTAAATTTATTTTCTTGTTATTTTAGTTTGTTTTCTGCTTTGAAAATAGTCTGTGGATTTCCTGTAGAAGCAGCGTTGATGTGTCCTCTTTTAATCTAAGTAACAATATTGAAAATTGTTGGTCTAAAGTAAGAGTGCTAAAAAGAAGGTGGATGAAAACTTAAGGTGTGGAGCCAGCCTTCACCTTCTTTCACACCCCTTAACTTTCAAAAATTCAGGCCATCAAACAAAAATTTTTTGCATTGAGAAGCTCTGCTGAGGGCTACTGCAGAGTTGTGGGTGAGCTCTGTACCTCGTGCTACATCACTAAGGCAGTTTACTTCTATCTCTGTTTTCTTAGTAGTTTACAACAAATAGGTGATAAATGCTGAGAGTTTTATTGCATGAGAAAATGTAAAAGTCATGTACTTAACTAATAGAGTTTGTTGGGATATTTTTTTAAACATTTCCCTACCCAACTGCAAGAGGAATCCAGCCTGAGCAGTTCCAGCTTCCTCCTCCTCCTCCTCCACTTAGCAAGGCTCACCTATGCTATTTACTGCATCATTGCATCCAAGCCAAACTTGGTTACTGCGGCAACTAAGTTTTTCTTCTCAAAGGGTCACAGGGAAACACATCCTTCAGGATCCCCTAGTAACCGTCAGCCGCCAGGGCTGGGGAACATCAACACTGAAATGCCTGCTTTCCATCGCTAAGGCAGCGCCGCCTGCGCCTGCAACAAGGGGGGCAGAGTCTAGTTACATTCCTGACCCACTTTCACATCCCTCCCTCCTCCTCCTCCCTTCTCCTGCTCCCTCCCCGAGCACAGCAGCAACCAGCAGGGCAGCAGAGCCTCCATTTAGCAAGCCTCGCACACCCGCAGCCCCCGAGCTGTCTCCTGGCAGGCGGCGGCAGCGCAGGTTTCCCCAGCAGCGGGAACGGGAGGGGGAACTGCGGAGCTCGGGGAAAGGAGGGAATTCCCTCTCGCCACCCTGTCTGTGCGGCGGTGCTGCTCCTGCCCTTTGTCCAGCCCTTTCACGACCCGCATCGATGCCTGCGCTCACACACGCGAGGCTGTGCCCCTTCCCTGCGCTTTCCCAGCCCCTCTGGGACCGGTGTTCATCTTCCTCTGCCCGCACCCCTTCCGCCACCCCTCGCCCCCGGATTCGCCTGGATGCGCACACCTCACTGTCCCGCTCCCCTCCTCGCCCACCTCCTTTACGTAACCCCGCTGTCCCCGTTCCACTCCCAGGCTCCTGCGGCTCGTCCCTTTCCCCAGATAATTGCAACACCTCCCCCCGCCTCCCCAAGCGGCAGGCGGGCAGGTGAGTAAGAGGAGGGCGCTCCGTCTGTTCCCCTGGCAGGGACACTCCCTTTCCCTGCGGGCACCTCAGGGATTTCGCCCCACCTCACCGCCCCAGCGGGGCTGCCCGCTTATCCCCGGCCTTGTGCTGTGGGCAGCCGAGGCCTCTCCTGCCGTGGGAGGGCCCTGATGTTTGGGAAGCGGGTGTAGACAGGCCGGGGGCAGGAGCCACCCCGAGGGTACCTGCGTTTGGAATGGGGCCGGGGCTGCCACCCCGGCTCCCGGGCTCCGCCTTTCCTGGCGCCCTTCAGGGAACACAGCAGTGCCTGAGGCAAGGAGGGAGCAGGGTGGCCCCCAGGACCGCCGGCTCCCTGAGCGGGTGCTGGGTTTGGGAGCTCCCAACTCACCGGGACCCGGAAAGGGCAGCTCCCCGAGGATGCAGATGTGCCGGGCCTGAGGGCACGGCGCTGGGAACACTGCCGGGATCACAGGGGAGCCCAGCTGCTGGGACACGCACCAGCCCACCGTGGAGGCCACCAGACGAGGCTAAGAGAAGCTTTTCTTTTATTTTCTTTTTTAATGTTAATTTTTCGGTTCTGTTATTGAAAAATACCAGCTATGACCAGCTCCTTGCTGTGGAGCCCAGCCTGAGTGCCCTGGTTTGTGCCAAGGAAAGGCTCCTGTCCCACAGTTTCACACACCTGCCGGCCTGGGGATCTGGGCTGGTGCTGGACAGGGAGCCCTTGGCGAATAAAAAGAAAAAAAAACAAAAAAAAACCAAAAAAAACCCAGGCGATTTCCCACCTCCTCCATGGTGAAAAAAAGACTCAGTTTTAAAATTATGACTTATATTTTGTGTGTTTATCTCTAAACCCCTTTTTTGGGCTCTTTTTTTGGGTGGTGGAGATGGGAATAAAAAGAGCCATTTCATTTCCGAACGCTAGAAGCATCTGCTTAAAAATTGGTTCACTGTTCTTTGTCCTTGTATAACTTAAACCCACCTGTTTTCAAGTTTGGGCTTGATACATATTTCTGCTCCATTCCTGTAAGCACTTCAGCACATGTTACACATATGCTTACATCTGCGGAGTCCAGGGCCAGAATCTTCAATGTCACCCTAAATGTTTAGTGCTGTACCACATTTACAAACCTGGCTGAGTAATAGATTAATAATGACTCAAAATAACATGACACATAAACAGTACATTATTTCCATCGCAGTGGAAACAGTGGTTTTCCAGATATTCTCTCTTTCTCTCTATGTAAATGTGCATGTAGCAGAGGTCTAGGTACTCACTATGAAGTACATTTGTGTTTTGAATTATTAAATTTGAACTAAATGTTCATACTTCTCAATTACCTAACATTTTATACATAAAAGGGCCACAAAACATACCTTTATTTATGTAAGCTTTGAAATAGCTTGCTCTGTCCTGTGTGCTGTGAGTACTGAGCTGGTAGCAGTACCTCAAGCATCATTAAACTTTCCTCTGCACTAGGGAAGAGTTACACACCTGCAGGGAGGTTTGTAAGGACACAAAATTGCACACAGATTATTTCACTCCCTGAAAATGTTTTTCAGTCTGAGTGATTACACTGGGCTTCCCTGCATCTGTTGTGACCACGAATGACAGTGACTGCATGCTGTGAAGTTCTTTTGTCAGTGGCAGATGTTTAACTGGAAATGAGAAGAGAAAAAATAGAAAAAAAACCTGGCAGGAACCACTGAGAAAATAATAAATGCAGAATGTCAACAGTGATAGATATAAAAACTACAAAACTAATTTTTAGTGCAGTGTTTTTCACTGAGATAAACAAATCTTGAGGTTGAGATAATATACACTTCTGAATAAGCAGCAGTAGCTGTGCTGCTAATGCATTTTTCACCTTTTCAGAGCTTGTCAGGAAATTAAAATGCAGTGACTATTTGCAAAACAGTTTGATAGCTTATTATTAAAATAGTAGCATCCTCATTCCCAATGTCAGAAGACACGATAGAAACAAACTGCTAGGCTGTTTAATGAATGATCGACCATGAGCAGCACATGCCTTTTTCAAGAAAAGATTTTTATTCTGACTAGGCTTCCAGAATTCTATCCAAATCAAAAACTGCAAGATATTTTCAAGAAGACATGTAGAGAAGAATGTTTTGTCTGGATTTGTTGCATATAATGCTGCTTTGTAGTATTTTACAGAGAAGATTGATTAATTAAAAAGCTTGCTTGGGGAGCTTTTTTGATAGTTCCTAGAGGTAGCAGAGAAAGGCAGGTGAAATTGTGTGAAGCAGGTTGGTACAGCCGGTAAGCCTAGCTGCACTTGCTCAGATTTAAAGGTGCTTTGCAAGGATGTATTTTCTGAACTGCAAGGCAAGTTCTAAGGTTAAATCTTTACCGTATCTGCAGCAGCGAAGATGACAACCAAGTAGTTGTAATATCCTGGCCAAGCACTCTCCTGTGGTGAGTCCAGGTTATAGGTTGAGTGGTTTGCTACAGAACAGATACTGAAATCTTGTTAGCAAAGTGATAAAGCAGACACGCACATAGGAGGCACAGAAGAACAGGGAAGGGAGGCTATCCTGGGATGCTGGGATGGCACAAGGGAACACACAGCCCAAGACAGTTACTTCAGATGGCTTTTATTCAGGCATCTACTGCAGCCATAAAAAGAGGTGTGTGAGGGAATATCTTGGGAGAGCCTTTCCCAACCAGCAAGGCGTGCCTCGAGGCACACCATCATGAAGGGTGAGGTGCAGAGGGGCCCTGCTGTAACAAGAGGCGTGTGGAGGATCCTGAGGACAGCACGGAGCAGGAGGAGCCAGGCTGCAATGGAAATGGCTCTCCTTGTCTCTCCCCACTTCCCTGCAGCTTCCAGCCATGCTGCCAGCCACGGGGCACAGGCTCGAGAGTTGAGGGGAGAGAGCCTGACAGATGTGGCAATGTTGGGGGTGTGGAAGGGATAAATAAGCCCAAATAACCCCTTTTTCATACTCTTTTTTTCAAAACGGACACTGGGGCCTGTCTTTCCTGTGCTCAAGGATTATTTCATGGTTTTTTTTTTTTTAAACACTGCTGTAATGCTGGCAATGTAGGCGAGTCCAGCAGCAGCCCCCACTAGACCTTGCCTGGTTTGCCTTGCAGTTAGGCTGAAGTTGCTTGGCTTCGCTGTTTTTTACCTTGGGACAGGTCAGAAACACCAGCTTAAGGTAAAAAATCTGCATCCCTTTGCAAGGCAAAGGCAAGGCCTCACTTTGCCTCAGCCCTCTCTCAGTAATTGGAATTTCAGCAAGTACCTCCCCCTAAGATGAATGTTGTGCAGCATTCCCAGGCACGCCCCACCTCGAATGCCAGCCCAGTCTTCCTCCGGGCCCAACACAGCATCAACAGCCTTCTCCCTCCCGCAGCAATGCGTGAGCTACTGATTCATGGCTGCTCTCCCACCAGCAAGCAGGGAGATGTCTGCGCCGTCTCCGTCACCTGGGTTCAAGTAGTTACCTAGGCAAAGTTCTTGCTTGGAAAGAAGGTCTTTCTCTCTCTCTCTGCTGGCCCCATTTCCCAAGATTTATATGACCAATTTCTAAACTCTTCTTAATTGTAGAGATAAGGTATTTTAAACATATGTGCTTCCCGTAGCGCTGTGTGCGCTTCAAGTGCTGTCTGCCTCCTGCCCTGTCTTCGTTCACAGAAGGTGCTCATGCATATGGAAACAATCAGGCTACCCAAAAGACAACACACTTGATATTGCTAATTACATGGAGTAAACACCACTGGGACTATAACTGGTCTCTAGATCTGAGTCAGTGTTCTGCTGCTGAGCTAAAGAAGAAAGTCTATTATGTCCATTCGTATTACAGCCGGAGAAGTCCCTGCTGCACATATTGCTGATTTCTCTACATGCCACATGGCGCAGAGCCAAGGAATTGTAGTGCAAACAGGATTTTATAACCAGCGTTATTTAAGGATGGGCAAACTGTGAAGCTCCAAAAGTTAATGATTGTAGCACACTTTCAATTAATTTTTACTGCCAAGCTGTATTTCAGGGCACTAAAGAGCTCTTGCGATGACAAGCAGGAGTGTGTGGGAACAGGCAGGAATACAGTATGCATTATTATTCTCTCTGATTTATAGATCAGAGAATAACCTATCTGGCTGACAAATTACCTTTTTCCTCTCATGTTAGATGAAATCCATCTCTGTGTTGAGCTACCCCAGAAAATGCATTTTAGCAGTATAAATATAGCATCAGTCATCATATTTCACAAATGGTACACATAAGCCCCTGCACAGAAGTAAATATCACCTTTTCCACTAAGGATATCTGTACTACTTTTGTTGTTAAGACAATCTATCTTACAATAGCCCGATGCAGAAGTCACTGAATAGATGTAAAAGCACTAACTACATTTTAATGACTCAGAGAAGGAACTTCTGACAGGATGCTTTATTTTGAAACATAAGCATACACTTAAGTCTACGTGCCATAAGGTTCCAAGTCTGGATAAAGGCAGGCTGTGCATGAGCAATTACAGTGACAAAGCCTGGCCTTGTATGATGAGCATCAAATTCACCACTTCAGCTCCCTCCCTGTCCTTCTGGAGCTATAGGCCAGAGCTGTGTGTCAGCTAAAGAGCAGCACTGGGTAGCAGCTGAGTTTTGCCTGCTTTTTCCCTTGCAGGGGACACAAGTTTGGACCTCTACCCAGACACTGATAGATTTAGAGGATCATGCTATGTTTGAAACTCTGTCGGAGCTGACTGAGGATGGGACAGCAGACTTAAAACAGATTACAGGAAAACTATCAGGAAGAACAATTACATAAGTCTAATTTACTTAGGAAATGTAAGGGGAAAAAAGTACTCCCCAGAAAACCAGTCCAAACCAAAACAGACACTTTGCAAAGTGTAGGTAGAGCTGGGTCACAGACTGGTGTCCAGCTTTAGCTCACAGCTGAGGGAGGTGGCTGCTCTGGCTGGCTCCTTCCCCGCTGCCCCAGGTTATTGCTTCAGTGGCTGTGCTGATACAGCTGTTTGTCTAGCTGCCCTTTAAGCCAGTCCTGTGAAATGATCCACTTCAAAGAAAAGACATGCGTTTCAGGGAGAATGCACGGTGGGGGTTTTTCAACCCAAAGGTCCTTTAAAAAAGTCTTTGGAGCTCAGCTACACAAACAGTTAACTTGATGTTGTGGGACAGCAGGTGTAAGTCTCTCAGTGGGTTTGTGAGGAATGAGGGGGAGCTACACCAAAAGGCTCTGCTACGGTCCAAACAGTTGTATGTCTGTAATCTGAAGTGTTCCTCTTCTTCTCAAGTCCACCAAGACCATAAAGTGACCTCAGGCTTGCCCGTGTGGTGCATGCACCCACTGGGTGGTCACTCTGTGGCTGGCTGCCATCCTCACCACACGGTGCTGCTGCACTTCCTTTGCACCCACCAGTCTTGGCAGGCCTAGTCTACACTGATCTTTGCCAGTTAAGCTATATCACACCAATTTCAAAGTTTAAATAATGGCAGTGCTATGCCCACACCATTTTAAATGTTAGCCAGGACTTAATGCATTAGCACCAGGCTTGTTTCCATGTGAAAGCTGGCATGTGACAAGCCCAGGGGATGAACTTCTGAGCACTGTTAGCCTGCACTTAGGCCACAGACATTCACGTAGGCTGTGGCAGAAGTTTCTGTCTCCAGCTCTCCCCTGGTGCCAGAGGTTCCTGCTGCTTCAGATCCAGGGAGTAAGCTGTGGGTTGACCACTTCCTGTCATTTGGTGGCAGCTTGTAATGTTGAAATACTAGGCACCCCCTCTAACCTAACTCATTCAGCCTGAAAAATCATGAGAAGCATTCAAGCATAGCTGAGCAGAGCAGGCCTGAAGGGGTGGTAGCCACAGGTTGAGTCCATAGACTTCTCCAGCAGCGCCTCAGCTTGGGAGGATGTGCATCTGTAGCCCAGTCCCCTGTGCAGACATTGTTAAATTATCTTTAGAGGGTTTATTGAAGAGACAAATGTTGCTTAGTACCAGCATGAAACCACACAGCTCCTCCTTTGGGCTGGCATTGTCCTCCAGCTAGTGTGGGCAGCTATTCAGATCCTCCTTATGGCTGCTTAAAATGGGTACACACAACCTTGAGTGCAGAGTGGGAGGCAGCTCACCCATCGTTGAAAGGCAGGTAAACTGCTTCAGTGCTGATTGCAAACCAAAACATCTTCATGGGGAAGCTTTCTGCTGAAACCAAAGTGAAACTTTACCCTTGGCTTTCTTATTGCTGCCTCT
This sequence comes from Brachypodius melanocephalos, assembly GCA_013398615.1. Lineage (NCBI taxonomy): Eukaryota > Metazoa > Chordata > Aves > Passeriformes > Pycnonotidae > Brachypodius > Brachypodius melanocephalos. The sequence goes on along the minus strand of VZSR01003809.1, from coordinate 2,818,264 downwards.
GGAGTCACCACATCCTTCTCTTGCCACGAGCACATTTCAGTTTAGAAAGTGGCAACAAGTGACGGTGCTAAGCACTGAGAAGTGGGTCTCTCTGTGTGGGGGAAGGGGTGAATTTACGGAGGGGTTAAAATTTGCTCTTTCAAAGCAATGAACACCAGAGCAGGTCCATCTGGGGGAGAATGTTCCTGGCGTGCTGCAATTTTGTGTTGCTTCCCTACGTTTCTTGTGGAGACAAGCCCCAAGGAATCTAAAGTCTTGGCTTATTTTCCTGATCCTGCAACAGATTCCCTGCCTTGCCCAGCCAAGGGCAAGTCATTTAGGATCACATTTTCAAGCACGGGCTTTAATTTTACCCCTGTAGCTTGAGATATCCAGAATCTGTCTTACATGTATATTAATCACTTGCAGCTCTAGCCAAAATTAACAGAAGCTGCCTGTACACAGAAGTGTACTGAAAATTAGATGTTACTTAAAAAAACAGGGCCACGTCTGTCTTACTCAGCTTGCTCATATGTTCACTGGAGGTAGTAACACCTGTCCAGCTGGGGAGACATCAAGATAAATTAATTTTTATAAAGCATGTGGAATGATTAATTCTTTTTTTAAAAAAATATTATTTGCAAATGTAGCGGAGAAAAGCTCTTGGAGCACTCTTTCTCTTGTTTGGATGTTTTTATTGGATTCAAATAAGGATAAGCATTACCTCCTTCATCAGCAGGCTTGCTGACCATAAAGAATTTGGTTTTGCTTTGAGGGATTAGGGCATGAGATTTTGGTTCCTCTCACTTGTTTACAGCATGAATTTGCTACACATAAATCACTGCAGGTCAGAACATTGCTGTTCTCTTAGCACAAGGTAAGAGAGCACAGAATCACTCTTTAATGTTGTGCAATTGGACAGGATTTGGCTTGTCCTGATTTTTTGTTTGGAGAAGTCAGGCTGCCCTTTGTGCTTGATGTTTTACCTCTTTTCTCTTGAAAGTCCAGTGGAGAAATCTGACTAGGTGCATTTGCATCACTCACTCACTGCCTGATCTTTGTTTTGCTGAAATTAAAGTGCAGCTTCCTAGTCTGTGGCTCACTGTGGGATTTCCCAGTGTTTCACCAAGCTGCAGTCTGATGTACTCTTCAAATACTGAAAAAAGCAGTTTTATTATCTTTACACCTGGTCCAAAGTGCACGTGGCTGTAAGGTGGACCAGTTCAGGGGAGAAATCTGGCTCAGAAAATGACAGTTTCTGGATTTTAGTCAGGTTAGCTTTGTGTGATTCGGTCTGATAGTAGAGCTGGGCAGCAAGGGCAGGAGCAGGAGATGCAGAGAGAGGGAGACATGGCCCCAGTCCTTCGGGTGGCCTTGTGTGGTGGTGTTTGCAGAAACTTAGGCAGTCTCCCTGCCCTCTGTCCCTTCATCTCTCTTGCCACTATCTCTTGAGGGGTGGGTGGGTGGGGTGGCAATAAGTTAATGTTACTCAGTAGCCAGCAAGCAATGGGGATAAAGACCCATATTGTGCCTTTCTGATCCCAAGGCTATCCCCCTCCCCCCTTCCATTCTTTGGTTTATTCTGTAGAGCTACCCCGATTCACATAAGCTAACAATCTGTTTGAGGAAAAACAATTAGGCCCATAGAAGTTGTTGACATCTTATTTTCATTTTTTTCAATGGCATAATGGGTGCTCCAGTCCAGCTTGTCCTTTTGTGTTCTCCATCCCAGGCATTCCTCCCAGATGCAAAGTCCCTGTGAGGTTAGGGACAGAACAGTGGCTCTCCCAAACATTTTGGACCAAGAGACTGCTAGCGACACTTAGCATTTCTCACAGAACACGATGTGGCTGCTGAGCAGGCCATTAATTGGAAACACTGCCCAAAACAGGCAGGCTCCCCAAGCCAGCTGCGGGCCACTTCCCGTGCCTTCAGAGCCCATAGTGCTGGCAATTGCTGGGACCAGCTGTGGGGGCTGGGGAGGATGGACTGTGGTTGCAGGAGGCTACAAGAACAGCTCGGGTGTCTTTTCCAGGAAGTTGGGTGCACGCTCCCTGCTTCTTCTTTCTTTGTGGTCTTTTGGAGTTCAGCTTAAATCAGATCTGAAAAACAGCATCCCGCGGCAGAAGAGCCAATGGTCCTAGAAACAGACTCCTGCTATACAAAATCTTACGGGAGCCAGATGCCCCCGACCCTGACAGAGATTGATCGAGTGGCTGGTGGTATCACCTTTCACTTTGCTTTGGCAAGGGGGGAGCACGGGATGATGGAAAGTTTTCAGGTGGTACTTTCAGGAAGGATTTAAGGGTTGTTGTTGTTGTTTTGTTGTTGTTGTTGCTTTTTGTTTAAGTGCTGCAAACAGGAAAGAGTCATTCTACATCACACGGTGCAGGCACAGAGACAGAAAGGGAGGAGGACGGTGCGAGGAGCAGTCGCTCCCGAGGAGCAGCCCTTCCTGACTGCAGCACGCTGCAGATGTGGGCTTTGTCAGAGGCCGCATAAGTTCATCGCCATGGAAAGGAAATCCATTAAACCTACCTCCTGGGGGTATGGGAGGCTCTGCGACAAGCCTCCCAGCACAGGGGGAATCTTCGGCCAGAAAACCGCTCTGGACAAAAGAGAGACAGATGCTCGGGTGTGCCACCGCCAGCCTTTGCAAAAGCGATGCCCAGGCCTTCCCGCGGGGTGTTTCTGCGGCGGAGGAGGCGTCCCGCCCGTCGGTAAGTGAGGGCTTGTCCCGGGAGCGGGGCGCGGGGCAGGGATCCATCCATCCCCAGCCGGACCTGGTCGGGCGCTCCCGGCAGGTGCCGCCCGCGGCGCCCCCGCGCGCCGCCAGAGGGCGCTGCGCCGTGCGCGCCTCCGCGCCGGCGGGGCCGCGCCCGGGCCGCCCCCGCCCCGCGGGTCACCGAGCGGCGGGAGGGGACAGGGACAGGGACAGCGACAGCGGGGACACAGAGCATCATCACCCCGGGCACCCGCTGCCCCCGAGGCTGCACGCCCTGGGCGTGCCCGCTGTCCCGTCCTGCGCCGAGCATCCCTTTTAAAGACATCGCCGGGCACAAAGGCGGTCCCCGAGAGCAGGATCCTAGGCTGAAACGAAACTTTGTTGGAATAAGTAAATAGGAAGGGTTTATAGCCTGTTACGCTAGCAGAGCGTTTGTTCATCTTGCAGCGTGTGACTAGATACGGGTGGATACTTCTTGTCTTCCTTCCTCTTTACATTTCCAGTCTGGGAAACAGCAAAAACTTAGTGAAAAGAGCAACAGCATCAGAGAGACAGAGAGAGGAAAAAAACCAACCCGATGAGGCGGGCCGGCCCAGCAGCCAGCCTCAGGAGATGGTGAGACAGAAGAGCTATTCATTCTGAGAGCCAGTTGCCTTTGGCCCTGCTAGATTATAAATTGGACACCTTATTAAGAGTTGATCCTCCAGCAGCCCCACCCAGGGCTGTGCTCATGCGCTCAACCAGTGGAACATAATCCCATTTCACTAGTGATGCCTGTTACTGGATAAGCACATGTGCAAGCGTGGCAGAGGATACAAGGCAGAAAGAAGCAGCACTCCGGCTGTTTTCTGAATTGTCGGTTTAAGAAAAGAAGATAAGAGTTTTGGAGAGAATGGGGAGGAGGATGGTTTGCACTAAAATTTGGACACTTTCATGATGATGCTAGCTGCCTTACCAAATGATTAAACTGGCTTAAGTTTTGGGTTTTTTTTTTTTTTTTTTTTGCTTGTTTTCTCAGTTGTAACTCAAAAATGCTGTCTCTCTGGCACAATGTACCAGCTGCTGGAATCAGGCACTGGAAGAGCCTGAGAAGATATAACCCCAAGGCAGAGGCTTGGCATGGGCCTCTTTGGTGATTCCAAGTTTCAGTTCTGATGGTTTGCTTGGCCACTTACTTCTTGTCAGATTAGCCCCAAGGTCTGAACAAATTTAGGCAGATTTCAAGCTGAGTGGTCGTTGCAATAAAAATTTCATGGAAACTTCTAACATTTCAGCAAAGTTTTATCAACTTTGGCAAGACTTCCAAACTTTTCAACCTTCACACACCTTTTATCATTTGAAAAGTTGTCTGCCTGGCATTTGAAATGCACAAAGTTACTGCCAGTTGTTGCCAGGAAAGAAATGCCTGATATGGGCTTATTTTTGTGCTGAAGAAAACAGGATGACTTATTATGAACCTGTTTTAGTGTCTCTTTAGGTATCCCTGCTCATACAGGCACATTTTTTCCTCCCAAGCTAGACCAGCTGGAGGATTCGTGGAATGCCCGATGCATCACGAAAATTCTGCATTCTCAGGGCATTTATTCTGAACAGTGTATAGATACATGTGTGGTTTGTTCCCCTATTGGGACACCTCTGCTTTACTTTCCTTGGCAGGCAATTTAAACACAATCAGATGCATTGCAACTGAGCAGTGGTCAGGAAATGAAAAAGTAACATGGAAATGAAACCTTAAAACAACATCCCCTTCCTGTGCAGCAGCGAGTTATGGACATAGATTCACCTGTATTTCAGTTATCTCAACTTTTTGCCTTGTTTTGCATCTCATATAATTGAAAAGCAATTTTTGGATTTGTTCTAGGAGGAAATAAATTTCTGTCAGATCTAATTATCATTAATGACTCATTTGTCATTTGGAAATGTTTGTGTGATTCTCTCCAGGTTCTGAGTTGCTGGCTGTTACTGATGTGTTGGAAAGCAATGACTCCTCAGATATTCCTGTATACCTTTATCTATCTGCCTCCAATCATTTTATGAGCTCATGGGAATGAACACGAGACAACTTTGACATTCCTCTTTCTCATTTCCTCTCCTATTTTTTACATAGGGTGCTTTTGCCAATAACTCTTTCCTGGTAAAACAAGCATCTGAATTCATGCTATGTGTGTAAGTCCATCTGTATACGTGATTCCATGTGCCTTCCCTTTTCATCTCCCCAAAAGCTTCAGCCTGTTGACAAAAGAATACAGATCTGAAAGTGAAGTTACTATCAGTTTGAAAGAGGGGGGCAGATGGCTACCTGAAAGAGCCTGTTTGTGCTGAAGCATCAACATGCCACCAGCTCAGGTCACCTTTCATCAGGCACCAGGGAACTCCCAGTCGACTCCCCTGGAAGTCAGACTTCCTCCAGTCTCTCAGTCATGGACTCCTTGTTCATGCTGATGGGTTTGGTACGGTTGGAACAAGAAAGGAAGGCTGGGTTGAAACACTGGAGTTTCTCTTTTGTTCTGCACTTCTGAGATTTGGGTGTCTCTTGCAGGTTGTGCCCTAGGCAGCAGGGAATCTCTGTCCCTGGTGCACACACCCTCCAAATTGGGTATTTATTTGGTTACAGAGGAATATAACTGTCAGGTTTCAACAGGGTCATTTTTCAGAGGTGTGGATGCCCTTAAATCAATTTTCACTAAAGTCATGAAGACTTTGAAAATAAGAGCAAAGCTTTGAGTTTAAGCTGGGACTGAGTAGTCAGCAGAGCAAAGAACAGAGCTTAAGCTTGTTTGGTGGTCTTGTGCTGCTGAGTAAATGGTCAGAAGCATTCTTTCATGGGTTGTCATTTCTAAATCCATTAGGTTATGGAAATCAAGCATAAGGGCCAAGTACAATCTTTTCAGTTATCTGATTGGAAATTGCGTTGAGGGACTGAGGCTTTTGCAGTAACAGTTACAGGGTTTTCAGGATGATGGAATTCAGATTAAGACTAAATCTTCAATTAGTCTTAATGCCAGCAATGGACATTATCAAAGTGTAAAATACTTTCCTATACCATCGTCAGCCCAGGCCCTTGCAACAATTCAGCTTCTGCCAACTCCATTCATTTGCGGATCTTAGTCAAGCCCTTGAAGAGTTGAGTAATGGTGGTATTTGCATGGGAGGTGAAGATAATGTAGAGATGGGTGTCATATGTGTACTGCTGACAAGTCAGTCTATGGTGCCACCGAATCTTCTCCAGAGGCTTTATATAGATATTGAACAGGCTGGGTCAGAGGGAAGACTCTTGAGTTATTCAGCAGGTGGAAAAGGTTTTGGAGGTTAAGGAAAGAGCAAGTGTTTATCATAAATCTCTTGAGTGTACAAGAGATTTATGTGAGGGATGTTTGAAGATGTACCAGCTCAGTTCCATAAGGCTGTGGATGGCATTTATTTTCAAACAGCTGAGCTAGTTGGAAATTTTACAGCCATTCCAGATGCTTGCTACCAATCCTCTGCTGATGGCACCTATCTCCCTTGCTCTGCTCTTGGAAAAGGTTGTCCAAGGTCCTCCTAATCTGTCAGGTGAAGCCTTTCAGATAGTTCTAGGTGCAGGCAAAGGTGGTGCTTGTTAACCCAGCTGACATTCCTTATGTCTAAGACAGAGCACTTTTACCAGCATTGCTTTACCCTGAGTTTTAGAAAAGAGGGAGAGGAGAGAAGGCAGCTCAATTCTTTCCCACAGAACACAAACAGCTCCTGCATTGCCTCCTACATGTGGGACTGGGTGCATCTACTGGAATAGACTATATTACTCCTCGTTCATGTGCATGCACACTTCTACATTTTGTGATAAGCCTGTGTGTAAAATATGTGTGAAGTATTTATTTTGTTACATGAGCAACTAAATGGTGTGTCAGCCTCCTGTGTCAGCCAAGGCTCTAGGATGGGTACACGAGGGATAGAAGCCCAGGTAACTAAGAGATCATTATTTTCCAGATTTGCTAACAGAGCATTTATGAGATATTGATATTAATTATTATATTACTACCACTGTGGTTAAAGCTGAACCAGCGAGTTGTAATAAAATCTTTAAGAATATCCAGGTGGGGCAATGAAGAAAGCTCCTGTACTCAAGGGATCATTGATAAATGGGAGGAAGGAGGAAGAAAATGGGAAGGTGGTTTTTAAGAGATCATGTAGTTCCTACAGGGTTTTCACATCCCAAAACATAGAAAACCGTCAAAGGATCCTTGGTGGACACACAGACAAAACAGAGCAAAATATAATACCGTGTGTGGCCTAATGGTAAATGTGTGTGTGTGCTGATAGTGCTTTGACACAGAGAGAGCTGTTAGTACTCACCACTACAATTTTCAGCAAGTGAAATATGCTCTCCTTTATCAAATGGTGACCTCTGAGGACTGTTGAGACTCTGAAGTCTTCCCAGCATCCACGAAACAACCTGCAGCCTTTCTGAAATGTGGAAATGGGGACAGAGTTTCTAAATTCCTCTCTTCTTGAGGAAAAAGCCCCTACTTTTCATGTAAAACTGCTCATTTATTGTATGACACACCTGTAAAAATGGACCACTCCTAATGTCTGAGCTTGACTCTAAATGAGATCCCTAATTTACTGGTCATCCTCTTTCTGAACTGGGCCAGAATGGAGCATCCTACCTTAACAACAGCCTGGAGCTCTAGTGGAATTTGGACTCTGATCCAAACTCAAGGCACAGGCTCTTCTCTGAATAAAAATAACTAGATCACAAGCTATTCTGGGGTGGTGACTTTTAGACGAGAAACGTAGGGCTTACATAGGTTTTTACTCCTGTCAAATACATCTGGATGCTGCCCTCCTTTCGGCCGATATTCCCAAAGTGCTTTCGTTAGCTCAGAGCCAAATAACCCAAACTGGAAGTTGGAAACTGTAGAACAACTGACATTATTCATGGTAAACACCGGTGGTTTTTTTGGTTGGGTTTTTTTCCTTGCAGAATATTCTGCTACTCCAGTTGCTGCTGATGCTGATATAAGTTCTGTCGTGGCCTGTGATGAATAGCATGTACAATGCTGGGCTGAGATAAGAGCCAACAGTGTGTTGGAAAGCCTCCTCTAAATATGAATCCCCGTGGTTCTGACTCTCTCAACAGAGAGGTGGTTAAATTGCTGTGCTTGGTACCATTTACACGGCTGCCAAAGCTGCTGATCACCATCGCCTTCTCCCTTCCCATAGCACCTGCTGGCAAATCTTCTGGGTTTTTTCCTGTTTACTTGGCTATTTCTAGTATAGTGATATGAATAGTTTCCATTCGTGAAGAATGTGGTGGGATAAGAGATGGTTGTGAGGGATAGGAAGCAGTGTGCTGGGGCTAAGTAGCAAGCACTAAAAGATGTTTTATGTCAGTGGGAGCTGGCTGTGTGTGGTACCCCACTGAGAGCATTCCCACTGTGCTCAGCAGATGGATGATGGGAGGATGTGTTTTAAGGTAAGAGTGCTTTTCTCTCTGGGAACTGAAAGCAGTCTGTGCACTTCAGTTAGGGGAAAGCCCTGGACTGTGTAAATTATTATTCTGTTGGATCAAGGAACAGACTGATTTTCTTAAGATGTCACAGGAAGCTTTCAGCTTTGTCAAGAGTATAAACTAAATCTTCTGACTTGTAATTGAAGCACTTTTCTTCCTCTTAACATAGCTGGCCTACCTTCTCTTTGATATTACCCCAACTTCCCCTGATCACTGGGTGACATCTGATCTCTGTGACTTTCGTACAGGATCCAAGATCAGTTGTACTTGGTCCAAGATCTCACCTTTCATTTCTGGTTCATCTAATTTTGTTTCAGGCCCTGGCAAATCTGAAAGGCTCATCCTAAGTCCAGCTGCTGAGCCCTTGGAAAGCAGGGATGCATCTTGGCAGTGTACCTCGCCACAGCATGGATATTTTCCTGGACCAGCCACAGGAGTGGTCACAGTGTCCTCTGCTAAACTCTAGTGTGGAGGATGGCTATTGCCACCCACACACTTCCTGCAATTTCTGCTTAAACACAGTGATCTTTACTTGCTGCCTGTGGTTGGTATGTAAAGCTGCTTTCTGTAGGTTTGAAGCTGCTGCCCCCTCCAAACTGGTTTTATTTTAGTGTTCAGTTCAGTGATTTCAACAGAGAACTTACTAGCCAGTATCTAAGCTTTTATTTAGGGTGAAGCTAACATATAGCATTGCTTTTGTCAACATAATTATTGTTCTTTTGTCTCTAATCTCACTAATTATTTTAAGGCTGTTGTCTCCTTTTTTCCCTCGGCTCCTTTAAGGATTTGCATTTTCTCTTTTGGGCTGTGGATATCACAGGCCAAATCCTGCCCTAATTTACACCTGTGAGACCAATGGGACTGCATACATGCACATGAGAACACAGTGAACAGGATGCTGAAGTTTTTTGCCTGTTTTGAAAAGTTCTGTGGAGGATGACTGCTGAGAAATGTCACTTAGGATTATATAATTCCTAAACCTGTAAATAACGATGTACAGATAGCTTCTCTCCTAGCTGCGTACTTTTATTGGTGGTAGAATATATATATGTTTTCAAAAATTTAGTTGCTGTACTTGCTGTAGAACCCCCTACTGGAGTTACAATAATTTTATAGCAGCTTTTCACACTGTACAGCACTTTTATCATCCTACCCATTACTAAAGGCTTATCTACACCAGGGGATTTCACAGATTGAGAAATGTATTCAAATAAGGTTTAGTATTTATACACAGAATGAAATTTGAGGATTTTTACTGTCCAGATTTTGATTTGGCAAATTTTAAAATCTTCAGTTTTCTGACTTGCAACTCCTTTTTTTTTAGTAACTGGAAGCTTTAGTTTGAATTTTGCAGCTTACCTAATGCAATACAAGGAGACAAAATTAAAACTAAAATAAGAATAAAAAAGCAGCTGTGCTGCATTTAAACATGCTGTAAAAATGTTTCAACGCACTCTACCAGGAACTCCTTGTTTTCCTGATTTTCTTCGTAAGGAAAATCCTGTCAAAGTCAGCTGGATTTTGTGATGTGTTTTGATTCCAGCAGAACAGTATTCCAGCAGAGATTTCTTTTCCTGGTGGATTGAGAAGAGCAGGACCAGCAGAGCTGCCTATGCAGAGGGTGTTATTTCAGAAGAAGAGCACTCCCTTACTCACAAAGAGGAGTGATCCAATATGCCTTCCGTCCGGGGGCAGGAGTGGGAAGGAGGGAGGAGAGGGGGAAAAAGGATGCTTCCTTCCCAGAGCTCAGGGCTGCTGGCCAAGAATGTATGTCTAAATTCAAGCCCAGTGAGTGCTGTGCCAGATCCAGAGAGTTTGGAGTCCCTTTGTCCAGAAGCTTGCAACACGTGAAGGAGTTGCCAAATGGGATGTGTGGCATCCATGTAATATATCTGATGCCTGAAAACTGGTTCCTGCTGAGCTTACTGTAGTGCCTGGGGCAAAAGTACTTCTGATTCCCTACATGATGCAGAGATCAGCAGGCCAGTGCTGTTCTCTGTGAACCCAATGGCAGCTCGGGACAGCTCCCGCCTCCCTCGGGCCAGGCTGAGGCAGGTGGCGTGCGCAGGGAGAGGAAAGGTGGTGCTGCGTTTGACCCTGCTCTCCCTCTCTGGGAAGGGAGGACCTGGTGCCGTTTGCATTTCTCCCCAGGCTGAACCATTAAGTCTGATGACAGAAATGAACCTTTCCCCCTGGACTTGGGCCAAAAGGCTTTTTTTTTTTTTTTTTTTTCTTCTTTCCCTTCCCCTCCTGTCTCTTTCATAACCGTCATTTTCCCGTATCGCTGGAACATATCACGTACTACTGTCATGTGCTGTAGGTGCGCTCCCCATTTTTTCTTCAGCTATGTCCTGCCTCCCATCTGTTTGATAAGAGCCTCTCCTTGTCTGGCTGATGCCTTTTTGCCACAGATGACAGGGTGGACCAAAGCCATTGCTGCTGCCCCAAGGGAGAGCCTCCACATTGAGGAGAGCGGGGAATCTGCCCTGGAAACACCACCTACAAGCCTGCATGTCAACAGGGCTGCAGCAATTCCTGTGGTATGAGAGTGCCTGTGTTCCCGTGTCTCACTGGAAAGTTCAGCCAGTTGTGCTTGTGCAAACCTCTGGAGGGTTTCTGAGGTTGAGCAGGTGTCAGCGAGGACACAGCCTCGGTTGCAGAACTCCTGCGACAGGCTGTGCTGGACAGAGAGGGAACTCACCTTAGTAACAATTGTTTTTGTGTTTTATGCGGTTGCCAGTGGAGGACAGTAGGCAGGGGGAACTCTGTTTGATGACACTGCCCAAGCCACTAGTACCCAGTCTGGGTTTCCCATTTTTATCCTAACGGGTTCACATCAAATGCCAAGGTTGCTGAGGGCTGCCCATGGAGCAACTTTGATACAGGACATGCCATTGTAGAGCCTTGTGCAAGGGCATGGGTTCAGCCAGTGCCCAGGCAGAGGTGCACCAGAAGTAATGTGGTTTGATGCAGCGTGGTTCTCTTAGGCTTGAATTCCCACTAATCCAGTTCTGAAAGGGCCCACCAGGATGTGTGGCAATAGCTTTATAGCCCAAGCCCATGCCTAGATCCAGGTCATCGCTAGAGACTAAAGGAGATGTGATCCCTCCATCCCTCATCCTCCTAATGTCAGTCACGATCCCAGCATGTTTCAAGAAGCTTTCTGGGTCTTCTTGTCAAAGCCATTCTCCTGCACTGACAGCAAGAGCTCTGGACCAGAAAACAAGAGCTAAAGCTTTTTCCTGGGGCTGCCCCTGAGCAGCTGTGCTGTCTCCTGGGCTGCAGCTCAGCTGCTCTGGCTCCACAGGCTGCAGCCCTGCTTGTCCCCGCAGTGTGTGCCAGGAGGCGGGTTTCAGCTGTGAAACAGAGCACGGTCTATCCTGTCCTTCCTGGGTCAGGGTCCAGAGAGCATGCCCATTCCCTGCATCTCACCAGCACGGGAGATAACCTTTCCCCTGCACCTCATCGCCATCTTCATCTTCTCTGTTCACATCACGGCTGCTTTTTCCCTGAGCACAGCACACAATCCCCTGCCTTTCTGTCCCGTGCTGGCCTGGAGCAAAGCTTTCTGTGTGAGCCTCCCAGGCAGTGTGACTTGTTCCTAGCATGCTACAGGCAGGCCTCTATTCAGATGCATGTCCCTGTTAAATATGTATGAATCCGATTGACTACGACTTCCTAGTTGTCCGGGTTTTATTCCTTTTTATTAATTTGTGGATGCCTTCTGCTAAACAGGGAGTTGTAACCATGTCTCAGTGAGTTTTGACTCATTTGATGGGCTGCCCTTAATCTGTCTTTCTTTAAAGCTTCTTCTCCTCCTCCACTTCATCCCCCATCCGGCTCGTTTTCCCCCCTCCTCTCTCTCTGCAGCTGCTGGACAGCTTTGTGACCATCAGTTCGGATGGCTGCTTGCCACTCTCCCGTGATTGCTGCCATGTGCTCTTTCCCTTACGCCTGTTGTGCAGTCAGAGAGGAATTCTCCGCAGAGAGAGCAGTTGTCTCTGGGCTGAAGCGGGAGCTCGTGCTTAGCTCTCACTCCACGAAAAGCCTGGCAATGTTGTTTTTATGGCGACCATGCAGGCTTGGCAAGCAGCAGCAGCAGCAGCAGCCCCAGCAGCGTTCCCAGCCCAGCTGCTGGCCGCCTCTCTGCCGCAGGTTCCCGGCCGCCAGGCAAGCAGAGCGTGCTCGCACCTCGGCCGTGGCCCCGCGGAGCCTGGCGGCTTCCCGAGAGCCACCAATGCCACAAATGCTGCGGGAGGATGGTCGGTGGAGCAGCGGGAGATGCTGTGGGATGGGCAGGACTTTGTCCTGCTGCCTCCTGTCAGGATATGGGATGAGCGGCAAGGGGCAGCCTTGCAGCTGCGGGGGCTGCTCGACGCTGCAACAAGTGGTGAGGCTGGAACAGGAAGCTGGTGCTTTATAAACAGACTTATTGTTGTGAGTGGGGCAAAAGTCCCAGGGACAGCGGTGCCTGCGTGTGGGCAGGTTTAACTTGTATAACCTGCCTTTGCTGGGACTTTGGATGGGATTTTCAGTAGCTCCAAAGGAACTTCGGTGCCCGAATCCTGCTGTGATTTTTGCCTTTTAAGCTTAATGTTGCTGTTTCCCTTCCTCCTCAGCCCTCAGGGAACCCTCCCAGGCAGGCCATGCTTGCAGTGATGTGAGGAAAGGGCAGGTTTTGGTGGAGAGACCTCCAGGTGCACATGCTGGCACACAGGCTAGAACGCCACCTGCTGAAGTGGTGGCTGGCCAGAAACAACACCAAAGCTCGGATGAAATCAAGGACTTGGAGATTTTGCATCCTTCCCCTGCTGCGTGTATCCTACCAGTGTGTTTTGGGGAAGCTGGTGAAAGAAGACATCTCCAATGGCCTATTATGCTCCCTGAAGATTTTGTACTGAGTGGCAGTCTTCCCACAGGGATATGCACAGCCCACCTGAATGGGCAGGTGATCTCAAATGTCCTTGTCCTGCCTAATTCAGGAGAGCAAGTGCTGAAAAAGGAAGTGTTTTCCTGCGTTTTTCTGGGAGCAGTAATGGCATCAGCTCTGCCAGGGGCTTGCTGCGGCCTCCAAGCTGCTCCAGCCTTTGACAGGGGTGTTGACTTCCTCTTGACTCCCAGCCAGAGCCACCTCTGAAATGGTGGTATGGGTCAGGCTGAGATGGGTCCAAAGAGCCCAGGAAGAGTGGAGGCCCCTTTGTCACCCAGCTGGTCATGGGGCAGCTTCCTTGACACTGTGAGTAGAGGTCAGCTCCTCTGCTGTCCACAGAAGGCTCCTGCTGTGGGATCTGCCCACTGGGTGATGTTCCTCCAGGGAAAAAGCCCTGTGAGACCCACTCTTGTCCTTCCATGAGCTGGGAGAGGACTGTGCTGCTGAGGCAGGAGCCAGTAAGAAAGTGGCTACTTCTCCTTTCCCTTTATTTTTTATGTATTTCTTTTTTCACTTTGCTCTATTTATTTTCACTTTCTTCTTTTTTTCACTTACTTGGCTCAGCTCCATCATTTTTGCTTCTCTCCCCTGTGCGCTCCTCAGACTGACAGTCCCTTTCACCCTGCTCTCTGCCCCTCCCTCCCTGCTTGATGGGAAGGTTGTTCCTTGGGTGCTGGAGTTCATTCCTGCAGGTAGAACACTGTTCAGCAGAGGAAGCTGTGGGAGGGCCATCCTGCTGCCCCAGCTGGGTGAGTGCCTGTGCCAGGCTGGTGTTACCACGTGTGACTCAGGTGTCCCTCACTCCTGCTCCCACACACTCACTGACTTTTTCCTGCCAGTTCTGAGATGGGGCCACCTCTCACACAGCCTGTCCCTCTTTAAAGATACGATAGAATTCCTTTATCTGCCAATGCCAGGCAAGCCTGGGATGCTCAGAGGAGCAGATAAACACTGCTGCTGTGTGTACAAAGGGCCAGTCAAGAGCAGGAAACCTCTCCTTTAGCACTCAGCAGGACAGCCTGATCATATCCCTGCCCTTGCTTTTATTTCTGAGGGCCCAACTTCTCTTTCCAACTCGTTAGTAAATCGCAGTGCACCTCTTCCAGGTCCTGGTGACCGGTTGGCTGTGCAAAGTCCTTGAGGAAGGGGCAGCAGCTGAAGCCAGAGGTCAGAGGTGGCTGGCTGCAGCTCCACCAGGAGCTGTAGGGCTGGCCTGGATGGGTTCAGGCTGTGGTGTAAAAGCTGGTGGAGAAGGCAGGAGGTGCAGGAAAAAGTAGTTCATGGCCTGGCAAAGGAGATAAGGAGAAATTTGATCCCTGTCTAAACATCCAGAGTTCTTGTTCCTCCAGGTCTGCTCGTCCAGGGGCATAGTGCAAATGTAAATGTCCAGGTATTTATGTGCTCTGGCATAAATTCAAAGCTACTTTTGGTAAAAGCACAGGAGAAAGAGCAGAATCCTAGTCACTATTAGCACAGAATACCTGTGATGCTCCCATCTAATACCACAGTGCATTTTCCTGTGTTATTTTACAGTGAGAACATAAAGCCTGGCATCTTTCAATTTTATGACTGAAAGAAGTTCACAACAACAAAAATTTGTGGGAATTCAGTATTTTCGATATCATCGGATTAAAAGCCTGTCTCTCAATTTACTTGCTGCTCCACCTAAGGCTTTTACTGCACCTGTCTTCACAAGCATGGGAGCATTTGTGTTTCGTCTGTCTTTTTGTGGCCAGATGAAGTCATCCTGGAGCATGGGTGCGGTGGTGAAAGACACACACACACAGTGAATTTACATCTCTTGGATAAAGGGAGAAACTGAAGAAAGATTTCCCCTGTGAGCTGGCTTTTATCGTCACTGTGAACATCTTAGTCAGCACAAGCTCAGACTTCTAAAATTGTGCAGCCGTGTGCTGTGAGAGGTACAGCCTCTGCAGCTTCCAGCTTCCCTGGATCAGCCAAGGATGAAGGCTGCAGGATCTGGTGCTTCTCTGGCAGGAATTGCTGAGCCCAGTTCAGGTGAGTGGCAGGTTCTGAAACTTTGCGTGTGACCCTGCTCCTCTGGAATGTGGGAAAACACCCTCCCATTTGATTTTCACAAATCACCTCCAGCCAGATCCTGTAGCATGTTGAGCATCAGTGGATATTGACAAGAGAATAGAATTAGCTGGGAAAATCCTGATTGTGGAATCATTTCCATGACACAGACATGATACTGGAGTGGGATGTTGCACATTTAAGTACTCAGGTCTCCAGGAAGCAAGAATGTGCAGGTACTCTGACTCACTAGAAGGAAAACTACTTGTAGTGACTCAAACACTTGGATGCTGGGGTTTCCTAATTAATCACTGTGCTCCACCATGGGCCCAAAATCCCCCTTTCAGGACCAGAGAATGTCTGTGGCAGAGGACTCCTGCTCTGGTGCAGCTAAGTGAGAAGATTAACCTCCTGCTGCCCGTCAGTACGATCTGCAGACCTAATTAATTTTAATTTGGGCTGTTAGAACAAATGGTAGACTCTAAAATCTTGATGATGGTAGTTTTGCCTAAAAGAGGGACTTAGCAGGGAACACTTCGTTGGGGTGACCATGTGACTTGAGGAATCCCCAGGAAGGTCTGCTGCAGGTTTGGCAGCAATCTCACCGTCAAGGGGGTGCAGACTCAGAGTTTTCTGGGAGGAGACAGGATCCAGTGGTGTGTTAGAGCTGGGAAACCCTGGGGAACCCTGCAACCCTACCCTTCTTTTGCAAGAGAACAGTACGAGATGCCTCCCTTTGCCTTGATGTGCCTGGTCGGCTGGGAAGCTGTTCCCATTGGGCAAAAGGTGAAATTTATGTCTTTCATAACTCTGTGTTTGGATTTTGTGCTGTGCTTATTTTGCACAACGTGGTACAGATCACGGGTATTATGCATTGAGATAGCTCATCTCCTCTGCCCTAAGCCCAAAGTGCATGTTGCTGTCACCACAGGAAAATAGTGTGACCATGGATGGTAGCAAAGAATGTTTCTTTTCAAAGTTTGTGCTAATTTTGCACCTAACTGGTATGTTACAAACCTAGCAAATCATAAATAAAACCTGAGCTTTCCTTTTTCCAAAACTAGGTTGTAAAATGTAACTTGCATTAGATTTGAGTCGAAAAGGCAAGCTTTTGAAAGAGATGAAGCATGCCCTCATGTGGCAATATTTTTTTCCCTATAATACCTGTTTGTTTTGGTTTTAATCCCCAAATAATCTATTACAATGAGTTATGTCATGACATCAGAACTGGCATACAGCGTGGGTGTTGTGATACAAAGCTGGCGTACACACAAAATGTTCAGAAATAATTATGTGGGCTCTAACTCTCTTGTTACTTGATTCCCTGCATGAGTGCTTTTATTCTAAAATAAGACTAGCTCCACACAGGAGTTCACAAATAAACAAAGGTGCGAATTAAAACTTGTCCTGTCCTCTGCTCTGTGGGAAAGTTGCTTTCCACAACTGAGAGCAAAGTTTAAAATTGTTACAAAGTGGACAACTTGGTTTGAAACCAGAATAATTGATTTTGAAGTCAATTTTAATCTAAACCAAAATAAACTGAAAATTAAATACACATTCACAGAGCTGGCCTGAATAACTCACTCTAAAAATCATCTTATTTGTTAAGCTGGTAGAACTTCCTCATGTCTATACAAGGCTTGCAACTGTGTAGATAAACTTTCAGAAGCCTGGCTCTGCTGTGAATTTTACATTTTTGACACATAAATGTTGGGTTTTAAAACCCCAGCTGACATTTCCCAGCTTGATAAATAGGGAAGTTCTACTCTTTCCTGACGCAGCATTGTCTGCTTTTACTGCAGATCAATTTCCTGTTTTTTCTTTCCTGAATTTAAACTGTAAATGTAATTAATAGAAATTACTGGGTCCCAACAGCTTACGGGGACTTTTTATAGCATTCTTTTTCTGTGATCACAGATGGATTGGTATCTTTCATCCAGAGCACCATAGAGAGTAAAGAAAAAATGTATGGTGATCATGGAAAGTCTGATTGGGAAGTGTGTGATGGAGGCCATTAAGTTTAAAACTTCAAGCAAGCATTTGAAATCCCAGGGTTTCTGGTGTGCTGCCGGGTCATTGTTTCCATCAGCTGGCCCTTCAGTGGATTCCTGGGAAGATGCCACCTGGCAATCCCATTCACCACAGGTTCCCCGAGGTTCATGCTCTTCCTTGCAGAGCCTTTCAAAGCTTGCAGGACAGTTGGGTTGGCTGAAGAGCAGCATGAGTTGCTTTCTCCTCGTCTTCCTCTCCAGGCTACATTCCCTGCTAATAGAGGCAGCTCTCTCCTGTGCTGAGGGTAGTTTCCATGGGGTCAGGAAATATGAGAAGCAGAGAAGTGGGAAACTCTGGATCCACTAGGCAAGCTTCAACTCTCCTGGGGGGCCTGAATGTGTGTGAAAGCTGTGGGTGGTCTGAATTTTGGGTGCTTGAGTAGGAGGCTTTGGATATTGGTGTGGATATCCAAGTTGCTTTGGGAAGACTTCAGCCTGAATGAGAAGTGAATTCCCTAAATCTCTCCCCTAGGGTCTCATTGACTTTGAGCAAAATCGCCCTTCAGAGGCAACACAGCAATCTTCATTCATGGCGCTCTCAGTGATGCTCTGCTATCGAGTTCCCTTTGAAAGGGTTTTTGTGCTGTAATCTGCTGGCTGGTTACTTAACTGGTGCAGCTTACAGACCTCCGCTGGTTGTTGCATGTCTTTTAATTTTTAAGGGTTTATTTCAGCTCCTTTGTGAAGTGTAAGGAAATGGATGATTAGCTAAATTCTTCCCAGTATTTTAGAAGCATTAGTAAATGCTGAATAAAGGGCAATCTCACTGTTGTTTTCATGGGAACTGTGAAAGAAAGACTGCTGGATTAGGTGCAATCCTGATCTTAAAGTCACAATTCTTACACAAAGTTTTTTGCACTCTGATGCAAAAACTTGTATGTGAGAATGTGTGCTTGCAATGAGCCAAGTAATTCAGCACTGCAGGAATCCCACCAACTTCATCTGCAAGCTGCTAATGAACACAGGCCTGGACACGTCCAGCTGATGTGTTTGCCTGCAGAAATTATCTGTGTACAGCCAATGACAGCAGTGTCCTGCAGATGTTGGTTTTGATGCAGTAAGCATACGTGACACTTCTGCTTTGCTTCCTCTTCTTGCTGTGCCCTGGACTGGTCATAGCTGTTCTCTGCTTTCTATAATCTAGCCTGAGACACCCTGTGCCTGGGAAAAGGCACCTTGTGCCTGGAAAAAGGGGATCTGGGCAGCTATGTTGGAGACCTTGTGTCAGCCTCTAGCAGCTAGTTGATCCCCTGTGCCTTGCTGCTCTTTTGCATGGCTTCAGTACCTGAGCCAGTGTGTTTCTAGCTGGCAATGGTGTGCCTGAGCAGACTGAACAGCAACTGTTTGGAGGACCAGAGTGGTGTGGTTGGAGCAGAGGTGCTTGCTGACGTAGCTGACTAGATGAACTGGTTGACTGGTTAAATATTGGTGGCAAAAGAACTTGCAAAGCTGCTTTGCATAAGTGGGTGGGTCTCAGCCACATCCTCACTGGCTTTGGTATTTGTCCTCAAGCCTGATTTCCATTTTCTGTACACCCTTTGCTTTCTGCTCTCCTTCTTTTTTGGCAGGAGGTGTCGGCCAGCAGGTTGTGGCAGCCTGTCAGAAGTGACTGGAGACCTTTGTTGGATGAACAAAGCCTATCCACTCTCTGTCCAGCCTGAAAACACCACAGAAGGCATGGGGCACCCAGTCACAATCCTGTTGCTCATCTTTCAAACTGCAGGAGATGGATGGCAATGTCACCCCAGGACACACCACCCTGGAGGCATTGCCATGAGAGTCATGGCAACATCTCAGCAGGTGGTTTTCAGGTGAAGAGCACTTAAGGCCATGGATGTGAATGTTCTCTTGTTTCCCAGGCCCTTCAGCGATTTATAATGCTTTCTGTTCAGGTGCATCTGAAACAGGTATTACAAGGTACACGGCGCCTGCCGCTCCCTCCTGCAAGGCTGAGGTGCAGGGCAGGTTGTCCCCTCCTCTCCTGGGGGTTTCACCCATGTGTGTTTCCTGCACTGTGGGGCTCCAGGCTGTTTGCAGAGACGGCACATTGACCGTTTTTGCTCCTTGCTGTGCACCAGTGACCCCTGGCTGCTTTCCCACTGATGTAGCTCACCACACCAGTGGGATGTCCAGCTGGCAGGGGGGCAGCAGCTCCTGGGGATGTGGGGGGGAACAGCCAGCTGCTGCCTCAGGCCTGCTGCCGGGGGGGAGGCTGGCTGGAGACGTGGGGAGTGAGAGGGGAGAGATGCTTCCAAGAAGGAGCTGGGCCACCATGCTCACCTTCCTCCAAGCCCATCTGCCCCTGTTTGTCTGCATGGCTGCCCAAGGCTTTGATGCATGCAGACAAATGCCAGGGAGGTTTAATCCAGCTGGCTTGGGTGCTGTTAGGCAGGGAATTGCCACCCCAGCCTTTAATCACTGAGCAAATGCCAAGTGAGCCTGAAAAGCTCAGGCTGAAAACGATGGCTTTGCAGAGAAAGGCAGAGGTTTTGTCCAGCTAGCAGCTGATCCTGGCTAGCAGCTCCCTTGTGAGGAATGGGCTGTGCAGCAGGTGGTCCTTCAGTCTGCTCAGGCCACTTCTGAGGGGCTGGTCTTGGAGGGGCCCCATCCCTGGCTTGCAGGAAGAGGAGCACTTATCTGGGCCAGGGAAAATTCTGAGGGCCTTGCATGTGGCCGGGTCTGCTTGTCTTCCACAATGTCCTACAGCAGCAGGAATATTGTACAAGGAGGTGACTTAGGCAGTACTGTGGGTTTTCACAGCACATGGCACACCCTGAATTGAAAATTTGCATAAATACCTTTCCAAGTAACGAGTATTTTCTAAATAGAACCAAAATCACATGAGAGGTAGGGAGGGGCATTTACGGGAAAGGCAGGTTTGCTACATTTGGATCTCATGCAAGAAATAGGATTAGTGCTGTCCATGAAAGTTAGAGCATGAATTTGTAAGGGTCTGGTTGAGGAAGTTCCTTAGCACAGATGGAATGACCTTGATGCTTTTGACCTGACAAAGCCAGTTAACACCAAGAAGCAGCTTTTGTGTCCATGGCAGGGAGAAGAGACCATTAGTCCCCATGACAGCTCTTCAGAACACCTCCACGTGAGCCCAATGGACCAGAGAGATCTTCACATGGTATAGAGATGTGAAGATGTAAAGAGCTGTTGAAGACTGCAACCCCAAAACCCAAGAGCCACCCTCTTTTCGAGAAAGAGTTTGAGAGGCGGAGAGGAGGCAGGGGAGAAGTGAGTTTATTTAGAATTATCCACTTAAGGCCTTCTTCCCTAGTTGCTCTCAGAGCATTTTCCAGAGGACACTGCTATTCTTACCCTGGCTTATCCCATGGGGAAAATGAGGCACACAGGAGTAAGGTGGCTGAGCTGTGGTCGGTGCAACGCCTGGAGAAGGCCCTCGCTCTCTGGGATTTCAGCTAGGTGGTTGCTACCAGTTAAGTGATATAAAAATATTTGTTCTGCTCTCTTTATTTAGAAATCACCATTTCCAGCAAGAAGCAGGTAGAGTCAGTAATCCCTGCTGCTTCCACTTCTTTTCCTTACTAGTCTGCCCGTCAATTCCCTTTTACCATTCTACATGTGGTCACTTGATACCAGCAGCTGTTCTGGGACATCTCTATCTGTCACATCCTTCTTTTTATTTCAGTGTCCAAAAGTTTGAGTGCACCACAAAAAACAAAACAAAACAAAAAAAAAAAAAAAAAACCCACATTAACAAAATCTGAGTTTCCTCCCAGGTTCAGTTCCAAACACGTCACTTTAATGATGTCTAAACTACACAGCACTTGATGAGCAAAACATTACTATCTTCTAGCCACATTTGTTTTCCCTGTCTCCCAGAGCATTATAGTCACCCAGGGAGAACTGTGTGTTCTACTTCACTGCTGTAAAGCTATTATGGGTATGAAAAGTTCCCATTAATCTGCTCCACACATGGATGTTTCTGGATAAAGTTCAGTAGCCAGATCCCTCTTTCTTTGTGTGCATCAAACGAAGCAGAAAAACGCCTCCAATTTAAAGACACCAAATGAATAACCAAATAGATGAGATTAATTTTTGTTTAATCCACGTGGGCAGTGAAGCCAATGGCCAATGTTTGTGTGTGGACTTCTCCCGGGAGTTCATTACTAGCCAAGTCTGTAATAAGTTAATGCAGAGATTCCATGGAAATAGGGGGTTAATTATATGCAGAGGATGTTGGCCAATGTACAGCTTTGAACTACAAAAATAGCCCAAGTCTTCTGTTTTGGATGTGGAATCAATTAACGAGGTCTATGACATGTACCAGAATTTGTTAAGATAGTCGAACTGTAGAGATACTTATTTTCTTTTTTGTTTTTATTTTTCTTTTTTTTTTCTTTCCTTTTAATAAAAAGCTAAAGAAAATAAGTGGGTAATGGAAGGCAAGGGAGAGAAAGACACGAGACTGGTAATAAAACACTGGACTTTGGCCTGGGGCCAAGGCAGGCTTTTCAATGGGTCTGAAGTTTGGACGGCAGCACAGTTTGAACCAGTTTTCACTAACTGTCCGAGAGGTTATACCATAATAGATGGAGAGAAGAGGTTGATTTTAGTTTACCAACTCCCTTCTCTCTGCTGGCAGGAGTGTTATGCTGCTAAGATGCTGTAGTCATTACACTGACAGATATCAGCATGTGGCGCAGCGTGCTGCAGATTCAACTCTGAAGCTGAAACACAAAAAATTCTTCTTGATGCCGGTTGGCACAAACCTAATTTTTTCCCCTCTTTCCACATCTGGTTTAAATATAAAATGTGTCTTTCTGCACTTTCCCCCCCCACCCTTGCCACATCTTTAGAAATGGCTTCTTAAAAAAACCCCAGAATGTACAGAGTGTCACTCCCCTTTCCCTATATTCCTAGGTTTTAGAATTAATTGTATGTATGTGAGGTAGTTCAGAAGTGCAGCTTGGGAGCTGAATAGAGCACAGCATATACCTTTGTAAAGGGATGCTTCACAAAAAAAATGCAGAGAAAGACCAGATTGCTTTCACTTCAGAGCAGTGAAACACACTTTTGACTGTTACAAGTTTTCAAGGAGCCACTTAAAAAGGTAGAATACAAATTTGAAATAGAAAGATCTGACCCATTTTCACCCTGTTTCACTTTAGGACAAGCTCTGGGCATGTTCCAGGCGTTTCTAAAGTCCCTCAATGTTTTTTTTTTTTCCTCACCCCCTTCTTCCAACTTGGTCCCTAAACACATTAATTTGTTCCTAGAAATTATCTACTTGTTTGTTGTGTTTTGATTGGGTTTTTTTTAATTTGTTTGTTTTGCACACAGAAATCCTTACACCAAAGCAAACTGCCACAGAAAAATATTGCAATTCAACCCACTTTTGAGGGAAATGTCCTGGATAACTTCTCAACTCTGAAGAGAAGCAGTGGAGGCTGGGGCCACCAAGTCTCCATGGAAATCACAGAGGGTAAGGTTTAACTAATTAGTGGTAATCCTGGATAACTCTGTGGGCTTTAATTGATGGAGTTTCCACCACGTTCAGGAGCTATGTTCAGCTCCTCACAAAGTGCCTGGATCTCTGGGTTTTGTCACACATGGACTCCTGGAGACCAGCATGGTCTGGAGATTTGAGGGGCCACCTAGGAAAGAGAGACATGGCATGAGGTCAACTACCCTCCAGTCCTCTGCATCTGGTGGTGGGCAAGCATCATGCCTGGCTGTTGTCCCAAAGGTACTCTTGGGGATCCAGAATGCAGGCTAGGACATGGGCAGGATGGACACCCTTGTCCATCTGGTCTGAGGAGGCTGACTGTGTGTGGGACCCTCATGTGCCACCCGGGAAATGGACTCTGTCAGCAGGGGCAATGCAGGGACCACCCTGACCTTTCACCTGCCTGCCTGGCTGCCTGGAGTTAAAGTGTTACCAGGGAAGGTGGCTGCAGCCTCCATACAGGAGATCTGGTGTGACCATCGCCTCCCAAGGGCACCTGGGGACAAGGTTGGAGCAGTGGGAAGGGAAGGTTGTTTCTGTGGTAGCTCGTCAGACAGACAGGAAAGCAGAGGCAGGGGAGGCCAGGCAGGAGGGGGATGTGGTAGCAGGGCTGAGGAGACCAACCCCGGGCCACCAGGGTGATGAGGAGACACAAAAGCTGTGGGGCTTGTTAGTCAGGGCCCAGCCTGCCAAGGGAGCCCACAGCAAGGAGTAGGTTTCTTAGCCAGTGCCTTTATTCTGCCTGTAATGCCAGGGGCAGCTTCAGGCACTGTCACAGGTGCACTAAGACTGAGCCCCCAGAAACCTGCCAGGTGTTAGAGCAGGAGCAGGCTACATCTGCTCTCTGGCCAGCCACAATTCCAAATGGAAAAGGTACTTCTCAAGTACCAGAGTACCACTCCCTCATTTATATCCTGGAACTGGTCCAATTTGGGTCATAACCAAGTGAAATGGGAACATCCAGCCTCATTCATGGTGTAAGAAAACATCACCTTTCTTTCATTTTCTGAACTATCTGGGGAGTGCCATAAGAGATGGAGTCTCTGCTGTCCAGATCTTTTCAGTTTTTAGTTTTTCCTTGTTTGAGTGTGCTTTAGGATGGGATGACCTGCTGCTGCCACAGTTGAGCAGTGCCATGTCCCATGCCTTTAACACAGCTGAAACTCTTCACAGAGCAAGAATGGGTGATGGCTGCCTAATTCCTCTGTAACCAACCTGAGCAAGGAAGTATAATTATGATAGTTATCACTGGGGGATGTTTCAAAGGGAAAGCATGCTAGATATTTTGACTAAGCACTTAATTTTTTTTCTATCAAATTACTTCCAGCCCAGCAGCTAGCTCTATGTACATAATAGCTCTGTTGGCTTCAATGAGGTCCTTCAGTTAAGGTCAGCTAAATACCTGCCCCATGATAGCAGGCCACAGACCAGATGCAAGATGTCATGGTGTCACCTCATCCACTCCTTTCCTCTTCTGCTGCAGAAGAGGAGCCCAACCCAATACCGGATTTTCAGCATTTGGCTTTGTATAATTTTAAATTAATCAAGCTCCATCAGACTTTATTATTAACCCACTTGTTAATTTCCTTTTTAAAATCCTGATTTTTGTTCACACTCAAATAAGAACACATACCAGTATTTTATCTTTTCTGCAGTGTATCCCCAGGCAGAAATTATATTGTAATAATGAATTGGCTAGCTTGTTTTAACAGTTCCTGGCTTTTGGCTTTATGCAACACTGCAGGTGTGATTCTAGTAGCAATACTGTAGGTGTGAATTATTATGTTAGTGTAATAGGCTGTACTTTATTGTACTTTATTGCTTAATTGGCTTCTTCCATAAGGATTCTGCAGTTGCTACTGGGAACTAATGCCAAGCTTTTCTATGAAAAGAGTGGTAGTCTTTTTCTGGTGTTTACTAAGGTCAGTAATTTCAGTGGGTGACTGGCTTTGGGAAATGAAGGAAAGATATCACTAAATGAATTAAGAAAGTGCTTACTAAGTCCTTAATAAAAAGCAGAGCAGGCTAAAAGATGCTCCTTGCTGTGCATAGATCCTTGTAACCCCAACGAGCCCTTTGGGAAAACAGCTGGCTGAGCTTTCTGGCAAAGGAAGCCCTCTCCCATGTTCAGGGGATTCCCAGGTGGTGGGCAATATCTCTGCATGGTTATGTGCTCTGTGACCTCCTCTGCCCTCTCTATCCTTCCCACCAGTTTACCTTTTTCAGACGATGGAAGATCAAAGTTTTGTCTTTACAGCAACACAAAGGCTGATCCCCTTGCCAGTATATCCCTACAGGACTGCACCCCGGGCAGGGGCCTGCCTTCCCCCGCCACATGGATTGCCTGAAACATCAGGAATGTGGGCAGCACTCCAGAGCATGTGGAGATCCTGCCACTCTGCCTGGGAATCAAGGGGCAGGGAGGAGTCCCAAATGTACCAGGTGCCCCACGGATACCTCCACCACTTGAAACCTGAGATGACTTCAATATGTGCAGCCACACCCTGGTGTGGGGACCAAGGGTGTTTTTTTTAATGGTTTGGAATAATGAAAGCTGCTGGTCCTCTGAGTCACTCAAATTCCCACCATGTACTGTTGCTAAATGATTTCACCTCTGCTTCCCTGTGCTCACCAGCACTGTGCCTACTCATGCTGCTGAAGTTCATTTTTGGTCTCACACCTTCATTTAAACTTTTTTCTGTTTGTCTAGAGCTGCAGGTTTAACAGAAGGATCTGTATTTACTTTCAGCATGGTGAAATATTTATGCTTGGCATCTTGTTTGCAGGAGTAGTGGGGTAGGTGATTTCCCAGGTGGGATCTTCATCATACAGAGTAGGAAACTTTTGATTTTCCCTTCTTCTTGTAATGGTGTTTTCCAAAACTGTTAATGCAAACCAAAGCTGGGCAGTAGCTACAAATATGGATGCAGATCAAGATTCTGAAGTCACAGGGTTTTGCCTGGTTCCTCCAAAACACTGAGGCCATATCTGTGGTGGAGGCTACCTTGCCTTACTGGGGATCAAACTGAAAATATGCAGAGCTGAAAGCCCAGTGTATGGACCCTTAATGGTTGGGTTAATAGGAGTTAGCCATGCAGATTGTCCTTTTCTATGGCTGAGGCACAAAAAGCTGCAGTGCTCATTTCTTACTTTTGTCCAGGTCTCACCAGATCCAAGCCAAAGGAGATGAGCATGTTTGAGTTGTGTTTGCACTGTCTGGCCAGGAAGAGAGGACTCATCTCTGCCACAAAGGTCTCAGTGTGGTTTGTGCTCAAGTGGGATCCCACATCTGGGATCTACCCAAGAGCTACATCATACTGTCTTAGAGATAGGAAACCTTCATAAAGGGAAGACTTTGAATCAGGAGTCCACTGTGTATTGCAACATTTATTGCCATGATTCACCTACCTCCAGTGTTACTGCAAATCCGGGCAAAGTGTGAAATGATTCTCTCTCTTATCTTTGAGGAAATGCAACATGCTCCAACCAGGCTGACTCTGAAAGGCAGCTCTACCCTGCTTTGGGCCACAGAAATTGTCGGGATTTTTGAAAAAGCTCAACAAGCCTCAATGCCACAATCTAGCCAATTAATCTTGAAGTGCTTTGGGAACAATTCAGGGTTTTTTCTTTTCACTGTATGCAGCTCCATAGAAACCCTTGGAGTTCTGCAGGTACATTCCAAGTTATGAAGGAGCTGGAGGCACTAAGAGAGCTGGAACATGATTAATAAGTGTCAAATTACAGGGAACACTTTTAAATCCCTTAAACCTCTCCCCTCCTTCATCCTGGCAACTAGGACATGAGCCTTTAGCTAGGCTGTCTTTCCCTGAGGCAATCCCTTCACTTGAAGTAGGAGATGATCTGAAGCTACAGGCAAGGGGTTCAGAAACTTTATGATGAAATCATGACATGGAAAAAAAAAAGAGAGACTGGGTGAGCTGCAGGACAGGGGATCACAGGAGGGAGTAGCTGGCATGTGTATGCCAGTGCTAGAGTCCTCAGACTTTCATCATGGGAACCACAGCTTGACTGCCAGATAAACCACCTCCTTTTGTATTCACAATTGCAAAATGTCTCTGCAGCAGCTCTAGCAACTGCTCAGAGAGGAAAGAAACAGAAAAACTTTTCTTGCATCCTTAGCATAACAGGTGTTTTTACCAATTAAAGAAAAAAAGAGATTAATTCTGCATTTTATTTTGGCCCTTTGCTATATCCCCGCTCTGTGTCTGAAATGTTTTCCTCACCAAAGAGACAAGCAGAGGCAGCCAATCTTACAGACAGTGTTTTTAGGTTTATCAATGTCAAGGTTGTTTTCTTGTACACATTTCAGTACTGTTTTTTGGTTTAGATAGCATGGGGTAACTGTATCTACTTTGTTGCCTTGCTGTCTTTAGCAGAAAAACTCAAGAAGTTTGTTTCTCACTCCTGTTTGCCATGGAGGCCTCCGTCTCCGAGAAAATTGTAGAAGAAACTCAGTTAATCGAAGGTTAAACAAAACGAATGAAGTTTGTATGGTGCCCTGAAGGTTATTAGACTCAAGGTCTGAGCAGCTGCCAAGGGGCGTGAGTTCCAGGGCAGGAGCATTCATCTGAGAAATCCCAGTTGCTGGACGTGGAGGGGTTGAACCTGGGAGCTGCAGGCGCTCCCAGCTGAGCTCGGCTGCCACGGCTACATGTGGGCTGTGTCCCTTCCCACACTCCTGGTCCAGAGAGCAAATGGATGGGAGGGCACGCCCCACTCCATGGGAGGGCAATAGGGACTTGCCAATTGTTCCAGATGCCTGGCTGCTTCCATTAGCAGCTGTGGAGCGAGCAGGGAGCTCTAAAATCACAAAGACAGGCAATTGCTGGGAGTTAGGGCTGACAAAAGGGCTCGTGGAGCCTGCTACAATGCAAGTCGAAGTGGCACAGAGTCAAGGGGTGCAGGAAGCAATGCAGCGTGACCAGTGGTCAGCCTTGTATCCTCCGAGCTGCTCTCCATCCACACGTCTTTGTCTCCCTATCAGAGTGATGCTCTGGAGTGGTGCCTGGTTTACCTTCCACTCCAGCCCACCTTGGAGGTGGAATTGAAGTCACAGGCTATGGATGCAAGATGGAAACAGATAGGCAAAGTGTTTGTGATGTCCTTTCAACTTCCAAGTATCTTCCAAGTGCCTCTTCCTATGATATAGAAAAATTTTGACTAAATAAAGTCATTAAGTGAAATCTATGAGAGCAAAAATAGAGATGTGTCTGGGTAAACCTGCACTCTCATTTGTGACTGTTAAGCAGCATGTTAAATCTTCCTATATATTAGTTTGTGTATCTGTGCAGCAGTCTTGATATTTTATTCCTCATTTGTGCCATAATTGCAGGAGTCCTTTATGCCAACGTAGACACTGATCTCACTGCATGTTGGAATTACAAAATATATGAGAGAGCTGGAATAACAAGAATGTGTGTTTTCTGAAAAAGTAGAAGGTTTCTTCAGGAGGAGTTTTCCCAAAGGGAGCTAAGTTTACAGATCTAACTCATTCGGGCCTTTTTCCTTCTGAAGTTGACGCACACATGCACAAACACACAGGCTCCAGTATCTATTTCATGGACACATTCTTCCCATCTCACTGTGTAAAGGTCTTGAAAGCAATAGCTACTGGCAGTAACCCAATTCAACATATCTAACAGGTCCTTCCCAGTTTCAAAATCACTAAGGACACACATGGCCAAATGAAAGCAGGGCTTAAACTACCTTGCTGTCAGAAGCAATGAAACTAGCTGTCTGTCCTTGTGAGCTTGATTTGTGGGTTCTTTGTTTTTGTAGTCTTGGTTTGCTGACTGCATCTCAAGAACTGTGTTGCTAGAGCAACTTTGTTAATCTAACTCCTGCAAGTAATTCCAATGCCAACTGTTGAATGCAGGACTTTTCAAAATCTAATAATACACTGCAGTGGGTTTTAATTGTTTCCCAAATTTTATGGATTAATAGGCTCCAGGTGGAAGGAAAAAAAGAGTAAATTTGATTATTTGTAAACTACCTCTGACTCGTTGGATCTGCTCAGATTTAGGAGGGCATGGCCTGCCTACATACTTAGAGAAGATATTTTGGATCAGCATCAAATGGCCTACCTCTACTGACTTAAACACAGCATTTCCAATTCACATCACCTCAGTGTTTGAACCTGATGTTACGTGCACATTTAACCAGAGTAGAGACACTGCCTCTCTTCAGCTCCACATCTGACCTTCTCTGTGTTTGCATGTGATTTTATGTGTACAGAGATATGACAGTACCGGTATGATCACAAAATATCCATGCTTTGCCATGTTTTCCTGTATGCTTAGGTGGGAAATCTTAGCTCCAGTAACTATCAGAGAAAACATTTTGGTGCAAACAACCACTGGAAGAAGCAATTTCCCCCCAAGTGATCCTTGTGGTTTGCACCTTGTGGTTTGACACTGTGAATCTCCAGGCTAAGGGGAACAGAGTTCCTTACTGGCTGCCATGCATTTCCCAGGCCTAAATTTCTGTTAGATTTTTTGTTTGTTTGTTTGTTTCTTTGTTTTGTTGGTATTTTTGTTATTTATACTGCCATCCCTCCTCACAATTTTCACGCTGCTGTTCATACTTCCCAGCCTAGAGGAACTATGTCCAGGCTTTATCTCAGTGGTTTGTAGTTCTATGGTCACCACAACAGTTCAGGCTTATTCTTTTCAACAAAATTAATTATTGTTAGGTTATCTGGGAGTTTGACTTAGAGACTGTATTCCACTAATAGGCATAATTTTGAAGAGCCTGTATTTAAAAAGAATTGTTATCTACTGCTTACTGGCAGGTTTTGAATCTTACATCCCTGTTGAGATTGATTTCCTTTACATGCCTAATTACTGATGACACAGTTAGATATAAACTAAAGAGATACCTTGCAACTGGGAAAAAAGGGGGGAAAAAAGCTTTAAGCCAAGTTCCCTTTGACTTAAACAGAAGGAGGCTTCATTTTATTTCATTTAGTAAAGTCATCATGGAAGGATCCTCCTCCAAGAACTTGCAGCAATATGAGGAGTGTGTACAAAACAAGTCCAGACATCAAACAGGGCAACTCCCAAAATGTCTCTGCATTTGTAAACATGCATCACATCTGCTCAGCTTGGCTGTAAGCATGAAACATAAAACTTGGTATATCTGTCTTATTAATTTAAATGGATGCTAATTCAGGCTGTGGCTTGAGGAGATGGAGGATGCAGCTGCAGCTGGCTTGAAAAAATGTTTCAAGAAAAAAAAGACACACTGAAAAATTAAGTATGTTTTTATTAAAAAAAAAAAAAAGGATCAGTTGCCTGGTCTGATTTGTAGTGCACCCCTAAGTGGGCCATTTGGAGCAACTGCCTAAGCACTGCTAGCACGGTTAACTTTTTCCTGGGATCGAATAACAATCTTTGATCCAAAGGATGTTCACTGATGGCGAAAACATGGAGCGAGGGAGAAAAGCTTCTGTGGCATTGATATGTTTCTTTTATTCCACAGGATGTGTGAAAATGGCTGGGGAGCCTTTGTTGGGAGGTATATTGAAGCTTTATGACCACCCGAGCCATGGACTGGGCTGCTTCAGCAGGTGCACTTTTCCAAACACCAGTAGAAAGTCTTGCAGTGAGAATGGGCACACAGTAGTTTGTATGGATGTAGAGTGGCACAGCCTATCCCTAAGCTAGAAATATTTATGTAAGTATAAATAAATCAATTTTTCAAAAATTCTGTAAATAAATATATTATGGGAATATATTTACTTAGTCAGTAAAGAGAAGTTTTATACCAACATAGGTGCCTCTGCAACAGGAGTAGTACTCTTAGAGACTACATAAACGAAACCAATATATATTTGATGCATACTTATATATGCATAACTATATTTGATACATAATTATAACATGGAGAACCTATGGAGATCAGGTCTGAGATGTGGTGTAAAGGTGGCCCAAGGGGACTTTCATTCATGGCCAGGCACTACATGAGGTTCTTGGTTTAAATTTAATATAATACTGTAGTCACTACACTCCCAGTTGATATACCTTTTGGATACAGTTGCTGGAAAAATGTTTTGCCCTTTCCCTACTTTGCAAGTTGCATCTCTAAGATTTTACTGGCAGAGCTGCTGATCTGACTTGTCTCATGCAGCTCTGTCAAAATACCTACCTGCACATCTGACTGTGAAGAAGGTTGGTCCATAGCCAGGGGCTTTTGACTTGAGGCAAAACACAAGAAGAATGACCTGATCAAGACTGATCTGGACTTTCAAGAGTTTGGGGATCTGAAATTGAAAAAACAGGGTCTTAGAGTTTTACATCTAGTTGAATCCATAAATATAAGCACTGTCATCATGCCATCACTGGACTACTTTCACACACCGGTTAGTGTAAGTATTGTCTCTCTCCCCTCATGCCAATATATAGTCAGATGCACCAGCCAGGCACACTCTTTTCCATGCAAAATGGTCTTCTTTGTGGAAAGAATTCACACAATTTTTGATTGAGAGACAGCAAATCTGTCACTACTTAAACATGGAAAACACAGTT
The DNA here is from genome assembly GCA_013398615.1 of Brachypodius melanocephalos. NCBI lineage: Eukaryota > Metazoa > Chordata > Aves > Passeriformes > Pycnonotidae > Brachypodius > Brachypodius melanocephalos. Next base: position 2,787,026 of record VZSR01003809.1, on the reverse strand, counting down.
TTGAGAGTGCTGCAACCTCCTGGAAAATGCTGGGCTTCACACTGCAGATATTAAATACCATGTAGTGAGAACTCTGTGTGGATTTTGGTGGGGGAAAAAGGGGAAAGTAAGGCACGTCCCAACACAGAAAGTGAGGCCTGCTTCTTAAGAGTGCAAAAATGCCTTGACCTTTTGCCTTTGGCAAAACCTGCCTTTATACGTGTTCTGTGGCTTGTGTCACTTGGCCGCATCCCAAGCTCACCTCTAACGTGGCTACATTTCAGCAATGTGGTGTGTGCAAGTGTCCTGGATGATTATCTTTGTGACAGCAGTACCCAGAGGCTTAAGCCAGGGCTGTAGCCCTTTGTGTTAGGCACAGCAAGTACACAGGCACTCTCACTTTGAATTTCTCCTGGTCTAGAAAGGCTGCAAAAGAGGAGGAAAGGAAAGAGAAGCAGCAGAAAAAATCCTCCAGGGTTGCACAGCATGGAAACAAGACAGCAGAGGTCCCTGCTAATGGGTGGTGGCTGTTTTCTTGCCTTCCCAGCAGCAAGTGTTGTGTCACTAAACACTGCAGAAGGTAACTTTGGGGTCGTGTCTAGGCACAGGACAGCTCTGCTGGCTTTTCGTGCTGTGACAACCTAAGAGAGTTTCTCATCCTGTATGACTGCTGTGCCCTGCTGCCAGAGTGACTGTCCTAATGCCTGAGTGACAAATAGGTACATGTGCCCATGTAGAGGTTTTTCTAGGGCAAAGTTCACCCTCTGAGTTTCAAACTGCTGATACAGTTTGAAACTCAAACAGCAGATCATTGCTACTGCTGGAGCGGGGCCTCGAGTACCTGGACCTCTGATGCCACAGCCTCTCTCTTACATTTTAGGCTGAAAAGTGCTCTGCAAAGGATACATCCTGTTGTTAACACAGCTGATCTCCCAAGAGGGCTGAGTGCAAGAGGTTATTTTTGTTCTTTAATTTTCCCCAATTCACAGAAATGTCTGATGTTCTCCAGAGTACAATAGACTTCATCCAGGTTGCTAATGATTATTTCTATTCAATCTCCTTAATAGGACTGAGGAGTAACTGGTCACCCCTCTGCAATGTCACTCATGATCACTTCTTGCTCTTTATAGTGTAAAAAACCCCAGAACTAACTCATTCTTCAAGCTCCTCGGTGACTAACAGTTGTTTTATCATCCTTTCAATTAGAAAGCGTTTATCAGCAAACTTTGCTAGCTCACTGCATGAATTGACCTGTCATTCACTGTCTCAGCCCTTGGAACTGGTAATTAAGTTTAGCAATCTGCCTCAGCAGCTCCAATTGAGATATGTGGTATGTGAGTTGGCAGACACTTTGGGGTTTCCTTCCCAACAGAAAAAGGCTTTGAGAAAAGTGAAGAAGGGTCCCAGGAGATGCCCTATGTCAGGTACCTGCAAGCCTGAAAGCCTCAAAAGCAGAGCACAGTGAGTGGGATGGAGCAGCTCCACCATGGCTGGGGGTGGGCTGCAGAAGGGTGGGGCCAACCTGACTACCTATGGCCCAGGGAGAGGAGCAGCTTTGTTTGGAGTTGGCTACCAGCACACAGTGCTCCCTAGCTGAGCACCTGCTTCATCTCTAAACTTCCCAAACTGCATGCTTTTGGAACAGGAAAAGAAGATTTTGCACTTCATTCTCGATGTTGAGGTATGTCAGCCTTGAAGTCTGGGCACAGATACAAAGCTCTGAACTCTGGGTACCTCTTTGTTGTTAAGCAAGGGGTAAAGCAAAGCAGTTTCAATGAAGCATGCTATGTGTGATGAAATTCGGGGATCAAGTACACTGACACAGGTCCTACATCTTCTCCAGCACAGTTCTCCTCAGTGCCAGCAGAGGACATGTCCTATTGACAGTGAAAACAACAACAAAAAAATGTAAGCCAGCCTCCTGCTGGAGGAAGTTTATTAAAGGGGATGACCCTATGGAAAAGTGACTGAACTGCAATGGCACGGTGTGATTTGCCATGCTAGTTACTACCATGCTGAGGGTAATGCTAGCAATGTCATAGGTATTGCTGACATTGAGGCTGCATGCCTGTTGTTATCTTCTGGCCTGTCCAGGTATCATTTTCTTTTTCAGATAAGAAGAAATTTGCAGATTGCTTACACTATAGTCACACTGCTGGTAAAGGAGCTTTGCCCCTCATCTGGATCTGTGGCTGACAATAGTTGATGGGGGCTGATTTTCAGTAGCTAGCCCACTGTTTCTTTAAGCAAACTTTACTCTGAAAAAACAGACATCTTAAAAAAACTCACACAACCCTCTTCACAACTGCCAAGGGGTACAGAAATGCCACAGTCCCCATTACTCACTCCAAAATCAGGTTCAAGTTGCCTGGCTTGGGGTTTTGGAGGAAACACACAATTTGCAGAGTTCACTGAACCCCACAGAAGATATGGATTTGAATTTTTTTCTGGAGCTGCCCTAAAGTATTTCTTACTGTTTCTGAAAATATTCCCTACTTTGTTTTACCACAGGAAACATCCTAAGGGGATTTTTCTGCTTCTTCTTTTCCCCCTCCTTTCACTACATCAGGTTCGTCTCCCTGCTGCCTTAAGGAGACCACCTACAACTTAAGGAAATAAAGACCTCTATGAAAAAATACAGGCAAACCCAATATTTAAGGGTCAGCTCCCCACAGTATTTATCTAGTTGTCTGAGCTGGTCCAACCACAAAATGGGGAAGAAAAAAAAAATCACTATCATGTGGTGGATGGGAGGGTAACCTCTGTTAAAAAACAACAACAGAAACAAAACACAGCAGCGTAAAATTGATGGGAAAAGTGCCAAGTAGAGGAAAGGAAAAGGACTCTGATATTTATGAGGTATAGTAAATAATATTATTAGTAGGTAGGGCTTGGTGAGGATAAAGCAGCAGACATCTTTAATTTTGGAGCAGACACGGGGTTTTGTCTAGTATAACTTATTTAAGAGGTTTCTCTGTGTTTATAGGGCAAAAAAGTGGTACTGAATATTAATTAAAAAAAGAAAAAAAGATGGGCGAAAAATTACACTTTCTTCCCTGAAACCACCCAGAGGTTCCTTGCAGTATTCTGCACCCTGAAGGTCATGTGTCTCAACTTCAGAACTGAAAAGTAGAGTAGGAAAGAAACACAGTTTGGAGCAAAGGCTGCCTTTCCTCATGGAGGCACTAAGCAGGGATGTAAATTACAGGGTATCTGTTTCAGCCCCCTTTCAGTATACAGCTCCTATAAGAGCTCCAGAGTAAGATAATCCTCTGGAGATCAGAGGCAGCATGCTATTAGCAGGAGCTCATAGGTTACATTTAGTGGTGCCTGGGGTACCTTTATGCTGAAGTGTTAGTGTCAGCTCCAAAGCACATAATCTTTCTCTTGAGTCTAATTATACATTCATTGCCCATGCAACAGAATATTCAAATGTGTTTAATTAGTCGAAAGATTGTGCTTTAAACCCACAAAAGCAAGGCAGGAAGGAATAAGGATGAAAAGTCAAACAGCTTCTTTTATCTAATTGCATCTCTGACTACCTGGGAGTCCCCAGGCATCAATGTGAAAGATACTGTAAAAATATTTAAATATAAATCCATAGCTGAATATGCTATAGCCACAGCAAACCCCTGTGTTTCTCTGATGCTTAATGACCAGTTGAATTGTTCCTGATTTACACCAGTTCATACAGGAAGGCGAAAGTGTAAAATTTGTGTCCACTCGGCCCCTCAGCTTGATCACCTATAACTTTTGTGGTGTGGGGAAAATACCTTCTGTTGTTTGCAAAAGAAGTTTGTTACCTGCTTTAAAATTGCCTAATTTACATTTTATCATTAAAGAGTATTAAGTGAAGTTCTCAAGGATTTCCATTAAAGATTGGTTAATAGCGCAAATAGAGGGTTATATTTAATTATAAACTGTAAAGGCTACACCCTTGAATGTCACACAATGTCATCATTTTATCTTTTCATCTGAAGTACCTTGTGTTTTCTTGTTTTTCAGTGTGGTAAGTTAACTGGATTCTGCAGGTGCTTTCAGAAATCTAACGGTGACATAATTGTTATATAAAGTTGCAGCAGATAAGTTTTTACCGTGAAGCCTGTGGCTAAAGAAGAGACCCAGCAAGAAGGACAATGAAGGCTTGTGCTTCTGCCAGTTCACTCACTACTTAGCCCTGGGTGAGCACTTTTGGCTCAGATTTTCGGGGGTGGTCATTCTGTCCCCAAGCCCATTAATGTGACAGACATTATTTTGTACTCATTTGCTGAGTATCAACAGCCCCAAAGGAGACCATCTCTGGACAAGCACTGGCCCCCAGCCAGGCATCTCCAGGCTCTTCCCAGGGGAGCTGAGTGCCCTGGCCGTGCTCTGGGTCAGCCCAGCTCCATGCAGCTTCGACTCTGCTTATCCTCACTTAAGGAGAATAATGCCTTTACCTCAGAGACTTTTTGGGTGGAAGAGATACCTTCAAAGTAGGGTCATCTTCCATGTAAAATCAGCTTTTTCCTGGGCCAGGACAGGGGCCTGAAGACATGGGTTTTCCCAAGGTGTGGTCTGTGGTACGTGATTTAGTGCAAAGACAGTACAACAGTGAAAGAAAAAGACAAACCATGAAGTGAGCTGAAAATCCAGCTCCCATAATTAAAGGAGTTAAGGGCACTTGGGCCTGCCTTAATAGAGTTTAGGCAATTACAATAAGCCATTACTATTGAGGATTCATTAGCTGAGCTGGTAGGGGTGATAACAAATGCCCTTCAGTGGGTTGTGACCATGAAGATGCTGTATCCATGGCCTGTCTTTGAGAAGCTGCAGACCTTCCCCAAAGAATGGATGTCAGAATAAAACTGCTCAGTATTTCCAAATAAGAAGGTTTCATCCTGAAAAGACACGACCTTAGTGAAAGCAGAGTAGAAAATAGCCACTTCATTCTAACCCATATCATACAAGATAGCGATTGTTTTATTTCCTTTTAGGCTGGGAGCATGGTGCCACATCCAGAGCATGAAGCAGGATACAGTGAATGTATTCCTTTAGCACTTTTGAAAACCGTGTGTGTGTATGCAGCATGTGGAGTTTGTCATGCAAACACCTATGTTCTTTTAGATACCCTTAAATATGCTTTGAAAGGGATCTCAAAGAATACAAGATATTGAAGGACTGATTGACACTTTCTGGGTACAGCACAGCTCCTGAACTGTGAGCACTTGCTCTTGCTACAGGCACTAGCTGAGGGAAGCCTAGGTGGTTGTACCTCCCTGCTCTCCTCCCAGCCCTGCAGATAAATGCCAGGTAGGTTTTGGCAGTCTTTGGTGCAAATAAATCTCCTCCTGTGCTGACTCTTTCATAGAGGAGATCGGTTCAAGCCACATTTTATTCCTTCTTACCCCTCTGCAGCTCCTGTTATTTGGAGGTGTAGCTGGGGAGCAGAGTTCATGCCAGTGTTTCTTCTGAGGAGCAGGTTGGCCTGTTTGGATTTTTTTTTCCTGAGGCTGCAATGACCAGGCTGCAATGACTTTCTGTGTTCAGAGGGCTGGAGCCATTGTGGCATGGCTGGTAGGAATACTGAGGAAGAGGAGAAGGTGAGGTTGCAGTTGTAACTGTAAGCACAACCTCTGCCCATAAATTTGATATTTTCTCCTCCTAAAACACCATCTGCTTGCTACTGTTTATATTCCATGCCAACCCTCACACATTCAGGCAAGTATATGCTACAGGGACACCTGTGGTCACAGCTCCTCCTTGAAGTCATCTTTGCAGCTTGGGAGGAAGGTGACCTCCCTTTTCAGAGTACTTCAGCCTGAATTAACAGAAAACTGCCTGTGGTTGTGGGCACATTACTTTGAGTGTTTATGCCACTTATCTGTTACTTAAAGATGGAGGTTTTGAAGACACTTTTAAGTGATTTTTTTTTTCTTTCTGCTACTAATCTTACAGTGTCAGGAGCCTGCACTCATGGGAAAGTTGCACCAACTTACCTCAAGGGGCTTTAAGTTTGCTTAGAATGACATGGGATGAATTATGCATGGAGAGGGTAGGAAAGCTCTGCAGAAGGATCTGGACATCACTAGAAGCAAAGTGTGACCTTCCAGCTTCCCACTGTGCTCTTTCACTTCACTTTTCTGGTCAGTCACGAGAGCTCAAGCATAAGGCATCCGACTCTCCCCATCTCCCATCACCCTTGCAGGGCTACTGCTGTGTATCCCACTGCAGGGCAGCTGTCCCTGGCATGAGGTTTGCTCCCCAACAGGCTCATGTGAGCACTGGTGGGACTCCAGGCTGTGGATTCCATACTGCATGGGCTAGGTGGATGACTCACAAAAGCTGGGATTGTGCCCTGCCAGCAAGTAGCAAAGTGAGCAGTGATGCTGTCAGTTCTCTGCAGGTGAAGTGAGCTTCCCCAAGGCAGCCCTTTGTCCCTTGGAGGGAGGATGAGGAGGAGGGGTAGATCACAGCTGGGTTTCCACACGGTAACCTAAAGGCCTTTACCTCTACAGGGTGTTTCACAAACAGCATGGCAGGCCAAGAGATGACTTCTGTGCTTGTTCTGGTTTTCCCACCCAGTGTGGCTCAGTCCCTAATGAAAATCAGCAGGCAGCAGGTTTCTTGGGTAACCACCACTCCATGAGACAAAGTGAGAAAAAAAACCCCTGGGAAATATGGACTGTTGGGTTTTGCCTTGCTCATTCTTAAGGCCTGTGTGCAGATGAGAAGCGCTCGAGGTCAAAAGGCCATTGACTTCATTTTCTTCCCCTTAATTTTTATGTCCACTGTTACTGGATGGGATGAGTCCAGCCTGTGGATGCCTGTATCACACCGCTCTTTTCAGGATGCCTCCCAGTGTTTTTGGACAGAGGTGAGGACAGGAGCTTCCTATGGGAAGTCAGCCCACAGGGCCTCTGACACCATTAGTGTGCTGAGGGATGAGTGAGGAGGCTCTTGCAAGGAGGAGCGCTCAAAGCTTGCAACTGCAAAAAATCCAAAAGCAAAACAGTGGAAAACTGGCTGGATAAATGTGGAAAGCTCTTGGAAATAAACAGCCCACAGAGGCACAGCCAACCTTTTTGAAACCGGTTTAAAGTGACGGGTTACTGAGCCCTCCTCCGTGTGGGTTGAGCCTGAGGGAAAGGCTGGCGCTCCCTGAGAGGTGTGCAGGGGCCACAGCGGGTTCCCTCTCGCAGCCTCCTGGGACTAGAACATGGAGAAGAGGAGACAGCTGGCAGTGTTGGAGGCCAAAAGCCTCCCTCCCCAGGGGCTGGAGCAAAGTTGAGGGCGTTGAACAAGATGCAGGGCTGCGTCTGGTGTCCCCGGATGGTGGCAGGGGAGGGCAGGGGCACGGCAGGGCTGTGGGAGTTGTTGCCCTGCATCCACCTTGTCCCGCAACACTTTTAAAGCGCTAACATGTTTTATGACACCGCGCAAGTGAAATGAAATAGTGGCTCCTGGCTGCTCGTAATTTGTGTAAATTCCAGATGTGACAATCCTTTTGCTGGCAAATGGAGATGTTTATCCCTGTGCTCTCCTTGAGCTGAATTAGCTCCCACTAGGAAGAGCTCGCTGCAAATGTGTCTGCCTGGCTACTAAAGGGCTGTATAATTGTCCCTCTGCCCCTTCTCGGAGCTGCACATAAAAAGTGCAATCCAAATTCCTGGGCAAACCAGGCAGGGCCCTGGAGAGCACTTCCCACCCCCCTTCAGGAATTGAACGTCATGCCTAAAGGATAATGCAGGATTAGGGCAAGGGGAAAATGAGTGGCTTAAACAGATCCCAACTGCAGCGAGGCTCAGCAAAACGTGTCCTTATTCCCAGACACAGCCCTCTCGCTTTTCTTTTTCTTTTTTAAAATAAAATTTGTTATTATTGCAAGGGGAAGGAGGAAAGGGCCTCCAGATTGTGAAAAAAGCGGAAGAGGAACAGCGTTAGTTCCCTGAAAGCCCCCGGCCCAGGCCACAAGGCCGCCCTGCCCTCTGCCACACGGCAGCCCACATGGGAAACCCTTCCCGGCCCTTCCCTGCCTGTCCTCCCCCACCTCCTCCTCCTCCTCTCCCGGAACACACAGGCACTAGTTATTAGGGATTAGGTAGAACAGATGCATGTAAGATGCTTACTGCCTTTTCCAGACACAAGGCCACTTTCCAATCAGCTCAGAGGAAACAGGGTAATTAGATGGAGTCGCGGCCGGGGAGTGGGGGGGAATTAGCCTCTTACTCAACCAGAGTCTGCAAGGCCACCTCTTCCCCCCCCCACACTCCCTCCTTTCCCCTCCTCCCCATTCCTCTGCCCACTCTGTCGTTTCAAAGCTTTCTATATTTTCTTTCCCTTTTGCAGGAGGCAGCTGACGCCGGCCGGCTGGCTGCCAAGCAGGTCAGGCCTCTGCATCTGAAACTGCCCGAGATTCCTGAGCGGGATGATGAATCAGCTGTGTCCTTTAGGACACATCCTCTCTTGGACATGGTGCTTGGATGTCGTGTCTCTCTGCCGCTGCCCCGGGAGAGTGTGCTCAGAGCTGCTGGCTGATGACACTGGGTGGGTTGATGAGTTTGGTTTAACTCTTCCTCCTCCCCCTCATAAACCAGCTTCGCCTTCTGGTGAAGTTATTGCCCCTTGAGCTGACGATAGCAGCTCTAGATGTCTCGGGGGAGGAGGAGGAGTGCCGGGCTTTGAAGGAAATGATGCCTTGCTTCTCGTTTGCCTGCTTTTAAAACCATATTAAGACAGCTTTGGCTTGAGTGCCCTGCAGGCAGGAATTCTGCGTGAGGACGGGCTGGTTTTCACTGTGTCCATCCCTGCTCCTAAAAAAAGCCTTTACTGCTGGGGTTGCTGAGTGCAACTGCTGCAGACTGGAGGCTGCTGTACCCAGACTGCCTCATGCCTGACGACTCTCACAGCGCAAGAGATTTTTCTTTTCCAACCTTTAAAAGTTCTTGGGTGTGTTTGCACTTCAGTGCTTGTTCATCCCTGAGTAGATTTTGCCGGGTAAAAGTCCTCCAAATGTGGAGGGCTGTCCTGGCACTGTTATGCACAGGGCAGCTGAAACAAGGTAATGGTTATCAGGCACTGGGGATGGTGATTAAGAAGCTGACTATTGTATTTATTACCATCTCCTCCCACAAGCTCCTGCCTTGCTTGTTTGCTTTCTGAGACCTGACTGTACTGCTCTTTTCCACGATGTTTGGTTTTAAAACCATCAGAATGTTCCCAAGGCGTTTGAAAGGGGATGTGCTGTGTCACGAAAAACAGTGTTCCCCATGGAAGGATTTTTTCCCAAGTGACAGGTCAGCTGGGCAGCAAACATGCAAAGGAGGGTCACCATTACAAATGTAAGAGAGCAGAGAAGAGCTGACCCCAACTCTGATGCAAAGAAATGAGAGAGTGTCTGGGCTTCCCCAGATGTGGGTGCTGCTCTTCACTGTTGGTACCCTTTTGAACATCATGTAAATAATTTTCTGGGATTGATATTAACCTCTTTTCATAAGCATGCACAAGCACCAAATGTTGAAATCCACTTCAGGGCTGGATGGAAAATTTCTGACTATGGTTTGCTGTCAGGAAATGCTGGTTCAGCAAGAGGAAAAAGATGTCAACTTCAACAGTCAAAAAAAGGATCAGAAAGAAACAGAAAAAATATGATACCATTGAAGATACTCTCCTGGGGGCTTTTTGAAGCAGTGAGGTTTATTTTTCAGTGCCCTGTTTTTATTGTTCACTGACATGTAGGATAAACACAGCCAGAGCAGAGGCTGCACCATCTTTTTCCCAGTGGTTTTGCTCAGAATATGGTAGGGAACAGCTTCTGCATAGCCAGCACATCTTTCCCAGTTCTTACCTGCAATAACACAGGTGCTAACAGTGTGGGTAAAGCGAGAGGAACTTTTTCTGATGTACCACCTTTCTTAAGGAATAGCAAAGCTCCTCTGTGAAAAGCAAAACTCTTATGGAGGCATGCTGTGATCTGTCTTGGAGGTGGATTATCTCCTTCACTGACACCCTGCACTCCTGGCCATGTGAGTTAACTGGTGACCTAGTAAAACTGGTGGCTCCCCTCAGGTCTTGACATACTCCTCATTTATGTAGCTGCAGCTACTTAGGTCTGGTAATTCTAAAAATGGCATTCTTCCTGAGCACCCAGGTCCTCACAGGAGTACAAAATTAAATATGCAGGGCAGAAACAAGACATGGAAGAATAACCCTGTGTTGCATGGGAAGTGTGTGTAATTTTGGTTGCTGCTCTGCATTTTTTTATGTCTGCCAAATACATGAGATTGACAAGTAAATAGACAAAAATATATATGTTGAAGCAAAAAAAGCTAAGAAAAACAGTATTCTAGTGAAGTTCTGAAAACAGCTAACCGAATTAATCTCCCCAAATACACAGCTTTGCTATCCAGGGCGGCTGTTTGGTCCAGGACCTTCCCAATTAGCATTATAAACATACCAAAGTGCTACGCGTGTTTTAGAGTAAATTGCCTAAATAGATTATTACTGTTGGATAGCAATTAAAATGATTGAGTGGTCTAATCTATGTCCTGGTGCAGTGCCAAGTATCAGAGCTCTGATTTATGCATTTCCCCCTCCTCCCCATGCTGCTTCTGAAATGGGACAGCGTGGGAAGCCTGGCAGCACATGGGACAGAACTCCTCTCAGCACTATCGGGCCACTTGTTCCTTGAATTCCCCTCCAGGAAGTGGGATGGTGAGAGGAGAAGAGACTTGGCACTTCCCATCCCTGTTGATGAATGGGGCCAGGCTTTCTTTGGACTGCAAGTGAATTCACCAGGCCAGATGCTCAGGCCAAGCCCCAGGGCTGCTTGTTCCTAGGAGGGAAAGGTAGAAGATTCCTGAGGTAGTTTTTAAAAAATTTCTTTATTTTGTGTCATGGTGAAGTTCCTGTCTCAGAAGTGATGCTTGTATTTTAGTCTCCTTTTTCAGTGCTGCCCTCTAAGGCAGAGGACACAAGAAGGGACCATCATTTTTATGACAGCAAGGATGCAGCCTTTGCAATTGTGACTCCCTTTGGCTGGGATGTTGGGATGCTGTGTTTTCTGTCTTTATCTGGGACAGCTGAAGTGAGTACCACAGTAAGAGATGGATTCATGATGGATGGACTGGCAGAACCAACATATTTTACAGAGGTTAATATGAGTTTTGTAGCTGTTATTTATTACCACGACAGGGAACGCCTACATGTGTCCCTATCTCTTATTGCAGTAGTAACGCTTGTCTTGAAAACCAGCTCGTCAGCTTTCCCCCAGGCACTCGTCTGCTCTTCCCCTCCTTACAGTTTCTCCAGGCCATGCTGCCCATTTAGCATTTCCCTGAACTGCAGGGGACAGACTGAGTGTCTGGGAATGTACACACAAATCAGATGACCCGAGACAGCCTGCATTTTTTCCCCCGTTACGGGATCACTCAGGTGTTCTTGCTTTGAATCTCCCTCTTTGTTACCTACCAGGGCATTTGCGGCTGGAAGGAAGGGACAGGGGCAGTTTGACACAGCACTCACAGCACAGAGGAGCAGTCTGACTTGCTCACAGCTCCACGCGCTGCTGCTCTAATGACAACGGTGATTTTTCATGCCTGCTATTGGAAGAAGAAAGTAACTGTTTGCAGTAAGCCACATACTAATCAGGAGCCTTTGGGGACCTTTACCTGCTTGTTTTCCTCTTCGAGTGACTCACCTCTGAGCGGGACACTTTGCAGCCCCGAGCCTGTGTCAGCCCTGCCGGGGTCTGGCATTCGTCAGTCACTCAGAAGATGGGAGCTCGACTTAGAGGTTTTCCCAGCTGCCAAACATTGTTCCTACTATGGGAGGCTTTTGGTCCCAACCTTAGAGAAGCTGTCAGTGTTCTGGCTGCTGGGCAATGCTTCTGCCAGCCCGGGGGTGAAAAAGAAAAGACCGGGCTGTCCAAGTCTGGCCAGATAACGCCTGGATTTCACCGCCACGTGATGCAGCTGTTTAGCAGCATGTGCATGCAAACGCTGTTGAAAACCAAAGGGCTATGGGAGAAAAGGAAGAAACGTTTTGTTTCTCCTCTCCCCTCCTCTGCCTGTTTTTGTCATGCTGGTGTTCCCCTGCCCCGCTCCTCAGCTATTTGGCAGAATCGCTGCCATTGCAAATATACATGACTAATCTGATACTTGAGGGAACGATTCACAGGCATGAATGACCCAGGCGGTTAGGATCCTGTGCTGAGAAGAGTGTTTTGGGGGGGGTTTGATGTGCCTTTTTTTTTTTTTTTTTCCCCTAGAGGGTTACTCCCTTTGTTAACTGGTGGGAGAGAGATAGCCATCGGAGTGCTAGATGCACGGATAGGGTCTCTGTTAGAGGTGGCCACCCTCTTCCCAGCCCCAGGGACAGATGTGCCGCACCAGGACTGCACGTCCCTCTTCCTCCCCAGCCACGTGGATGCCGTTCCCTTGCAGTGGCACGGTGCCATCAGCCACGGCGTGCTCGCCGGAGTGCAGAGGCTCTGGAAGGTCTGGGTGTGAGATCAGGGCAGATCCTTACTCGTTCGTCTCCCAACCAGCTCAGGCAGACATCCGAGGCCGTGGGACCGAAATGCTCTGACCTGAATACAGCCAGGCACTGTCCCTCCAAGCCCGGTCCTCGTCTCCCTCCAGGACTTTGCTTTGCTCCGTTTCAGCTGTGCATCCTTAAGTGATTCAGGGGCTCCGGGCCAAAGGGCTCTTTGCCCTGCTGGGCTGATCCTGAAGAGAAGGGGTGATGTGCCAGGAGGTCTGGGAGGCGAATGTCATTTCATCACTGTTCTCCCGGGAGAGGTAGAGGGATCCAGCATGGGAACAACGGGGGTGGGGGGAGGTGGGGGGGGGCAGGGGTTAATGAGGAGAAATGGGATAAATTAAAGAAGGGAAAATGCAGGCCAAGTATTTGGAGAAAACATATGTTTAAATGCTGTCAAGCCAAGAATTATTTTCTCAAAAAAAAAAAAAAATCCAGAAAATTACTAAATTGTTGAACACAGCTCCTGACTAGGTACCTTGAAAATGTGTTGAATCAGGCTGTTGGTGTGAAATACTAGCCCAGCTCTGGAAAATATACCCTAGGGAGCACCAGCTTTCCTGGTTTTCCACTGATCTTAATGCCAAAGTGAAATCTCCTGAGGCAAAGGGACATTAACTAACTTACAGTGCCATCTAGCCCCATCTAAGACATAAGACGTCTATGAGTGGTTGCTAATTTTGTTCCTGTAACCGGGAGGCTGAGTCACTTCAGCCCTAACCCACCTCCTAGGTCATGTGCTTGTGGATATAAGTGTATCTTGGATGCACTGGGATGTATTTTTAAAAACCTGTCCATGAGCCATAAACCTAAATGCCTGACTGGGAGCCATCCCAACTGGACAAATCCTATGTGTTTTCAGGGCCACTCGAGGTGGGGAGGGCAGTTCAGTGGTGCTTAGGCCTGACTGGCACTTCCCCTTGATAAGACCTTCCTTTGGATGCCTCAGGGATTTGCCAGCTTGCAGGTGCTTTGGCTGGGAATGTTGGATGCTGGGTGCTTGCTGCAGGCTATTTGTAGGGACTTCTCCCCAGAGTAGTGTTTGTAACAGCTCCCAATGCTCAGAGCACAGGTTTCCACTTTCTGAGGAAAAAAAGAGGCAAATATGAAAGCAACAGTGCTGCTGCTACTGCTCATCTTGTGAAACATGGTGGGGGCAGAGGGTGGTGGCTCCAGCTCCTGCTGCCCACACTGTGCTGTGACATCCCTGCACCTTTCACTACACATCATCCCCTGAGAGATGGGGACGTGGGGTGAACTTTGTAGGGGGTGAACCCGTCACAGGCCACAGAGTGGAAAAAGATGCCTTGGACTCCCTGGTACAAGGGTTCATGGTGCTCTGAAGTCTGTGAGAGTCCTAAAATTGCTGTTTCAGCCCTTTGGGCCTCTGCTTTTTATCCTTGCAGGTTCCAGAGGGATTCAGGGGTTATTGCTGGGGCCCATGGGTTTGGTGCAATATTTTGGTTTTGAGTCTGCAAAGCTGGTGCCAGCCTTTCTCTTCTGCCTTGCAAAAGGCTAATGCAGAGAAGCTGGCCAGACTGCCAGAGGTAGCAAAGTAACCTTTCTCTATGGAGGAAAACACCCATTATCTTAACCAGGCTTGGATTACCAGTGTTTTTTCGCACTTTCTGCTTTATGTTTCTTTTTTTTTTCTCCCTCTGTGCTTGCAGTAATGTCTGTAGCCAGACATATGCTCATGGCCTGGAATGAAGTCGACTGCAATTACATCCTAAGGGAGTCACTCAACGGGGGTTTTGTGGAGGCAGGACGCAGGCTCTGGTGGAGCTGCACATGTGCTGTTAGACCTCCAAGTGCACTCGCTCTGCCTTCAGCTTTGTGGGAACGAGGAGCAGCAGCCTCAGAAACACAGCCAGTCTGGTGCACATCTGGAGGCAGTAATTGGAGGTAAAGTGTGCACCTTCTGTTGTCGGTCGAATGAGCTGTTTTCTTGCATTAGCGATTTCAGTGCATCAGCACCAAAATTCATCCTTTTGAACACACTTGCTCCCCACTTCCCATGCTCTGTGTTAGTCTGAACCTTCTCCAAGCATAAAGGTGTTGGGAGCTGGGTTGCAGGCTCAGGCCTCTCTCCTGTAAGTCTCCTTGTGCCTTACTCCCTTTATCTCCAAGAGCAGCCAGAAGCACATGCTGTGGCAACATAATCATTTAATCCAGGCTGGTGAAACCTGTTCTCCAGATGAACAACTGACAGATCGTTTGCTCTGTAGCTCTGCATATGAATGCAATGTTTGTTGGCGTGGATGGATGCTGGTGCCAGTTTTCCACTCCAGTTTCCAGCAAAACCAAGCAGCAGCCTGATCAGGAATCTGCTCCCAGCTCCTTCCTCTGCTCCCTGCAACATCCTTGCTGCTGCTACATTAGTGCTGGGGCTCTCCCTCCCTGGCTGCTGGCCCCTAATGTGGATGCAGTAAGTGCACAGATTTCTGGCAGGCGGATGCAGCTCTCGGAGGAGCGCAGCAGGCCTGTGGCGCCCGGGATAGGAACGTGTTTGCCTGGGGAGGCAGGTGATACCTGAAAGGGTGCAGCCAAAACTAACAAAGGTGTGTTCAGAGATAGATACAGTTTGATCTTTAGCCCCTGATACAAACCTTGCCTTGGCTGGGGAAGCTGCTCTGCCAAGCCCTCTTGTAAGGGCGTAACAGCCTGGTGGATTGCTGGTGATTCCAGCAGTGGGTTGGAGTGAGGACGTGCTGCTGCCTCCCTTGCAACTGCTGTGAGTTAGCAGGGGCAAGAGAGAGGTGCACTCCTTGTTTTAGGCCTCTGAAATCCTCAGGTCTGAATGTCAGATGTGAGAAGATGGTGCTCTCATAGCCTCATGTGCTGTCATAGAATTACAGAATGGTTTGGGCTGGAAGGGACCTTAAAGATCATCTTGTTCCAAGCCCCATGCCTAGGGCAGGGACACCTGCCACTACACCAGGTTACTCAAAGCCCTGTCCAGCCTGACCTTGAACACTTCCAGGAATGGAGCATCTACAACTTGTCTGAACAACCAGTTCCAGTGTCTCACCACGCTCACAGTAAAGAATTTCTTCCTAGTATCTAAATCTACTTTCTGTTTAATGGCATTACCTCTTGTCCCATCACTACATGCCCTTGTCAAAAGAGAAAGCTAGTAGTTCATTGCACATTGTGCAAATGCATGTACATATGTAGGTTTTCTGAGTGCCCAGAAAATCTGTCATCTCCTAAGTGCTGGAGGTACTTCTGGTGGGCAGCCTGTCCTGCTCTGCTGCGGTCCTTGTTTGCTGCTTCTCTGGTTTCAGGGTCCGTCCCTTCCAGATTTTGTAATGCAAGCAGCAGCTGACACTCTCACAGCCCAGCTGATGGCTTGGTGGTGGCACGAAAGCAGGGAGAGGGCTGTGGTGTGCACTGGTGGCAGCCACTGCATGACAAACAGCATTAGAAACTTACCAGGTGAATATGCAGTGGTTTTGCTGACATATTCTTTATTTTTGGCACTAGGAGCAAGCTGAGGGCTGAGAGTTTACCAGGGCCAGCTTATGCTTCTTGAATTGCCTGATCTGCTTGCACTGCCTCTGAGGATGGAGAGCTGAAAGAAGCTGCTTGCATTCAGATTGCAGTCCAGACTCCTTTAAAATGCCTTTTTTGAGAAGAGCATGTGTTAAATGCTTTTGGGGCCAGCACTGTGAGGTTGGCTCAACCTCTAGAAACGTTTTCCAAAACTTGTTGTCCAGAATAGTGTGCTCTAAAAATGCACTGCATCCCCCTGCACTAGCTGATATGACCTACTGTGGCCATACAACAGGGTTTTTCTTTCAGCTCAGATGAGATTCATATTAAGATCTGTATTAGTTGCACAGTGAAACAGCTTCTTTTCCTTCCTTGTTCCCTGTTATGCACCTCCTGTCTCTGTGCTGTGCAGATGAGAGCCTGTGGGGAGTTCAGGGAGAGCAGGTCTGGGCTGTGTATCACCCTGTCACCAGGACCAGGCTGGGAGAGGTCAGTACATGTGCACAGCTAGGAGCAATATGTGCTGTGCTCAGATGGAGGGGCGGGGGGAAGGTGGGAGGTTTGAAACTGTCACTGGTATTTTATCTTCAGTTTAGCATGGCTCAGGTTTGTCAGCAAAACACCATAGTCCTGAAATTTCAAGCCTGAGGTGGAGCTGGGAAGAACGTCCTAGAGCTCCTGGTTTCTGTCTAGGGCTTTGGACATAGCTTCAGTCAAAGATTCCCCCTTTCTGAAAGGAGAGATGTCAAAGTGTAATGTTTACATCAGTTATGTGAAGTCCACTCAGACCTATTCAACTCCTTGCCTCTACATAACTTTTTTTTGGCAAGCGCTAACTAATGAGGAAGGGAGTAAATCTTGCTTGAAGTTATTTTTCTTTCTGCTCCTGTGTCTCACCCCCAGGCACCCCATGGCAGGTGCTACAGAGGCGAAAACCAGCGCTCTATAGACAGATTAGCAGCACACAAAATGATCTCTCTCCTTCTTGTGCACCACAGAGCCCAGAAACTCCCCCATCTCTGCAGCCTTGCAGCCCAGCTGTCCCAAGCCCCAGACAGCTCAGGGATGGATAACAGCAGGCTGCTCTCTGCACTGCAGCCCAGGCGATGAAGGAGATAATGGGAATGATTTCTTGGTACAAGTACAAGCATGAATCCTCTGAAGAAATACTAAGTCTAGTTGCGGTAAGAAACAAAAAGAAAAATAAAGCAAATGCACACACGTGCACATACACAACCTCGACCTCGTGTAACGTTGGAGGGTTTGGTTGTGTCTGACTTTTTTTCTCAGCTGCTGGTCCTTGAACTCCTCCCAGTGTGGTTCCACCACTAGAGCAACAGCTGGTGTGCTGAGGTGCACTGCAGGGCTGCCAGCTCTCCTCACTGCAGATCAAACCTTGCACTCTGTCACTGGGGGATTTCCTTGAAGCCCTCCTGCCTCTCTGCCAAAGTGCTCGGATTGTGGGAGAGCTCTGCCTTTTGATGGAAGAAAAAGGGGTGGGTGGGGGGGGGGGCGAGCTAATTAAGAAAAAAATGTTTCTGGCACTCAGGATTGTGTAGGAAAATTAACAAATAGGAAATGAGTGTGACCTACAGTGAGTAAAACAATAATCTTTTTGCCCCGAGCAGGGCTGTATGAGCTGTTTGGATGACACGTGGTGGAGTAGGGGTGTGGAAGAAAATGAAGCCCTACTCAGTGCTGCAGGCCTTTTGACACTGCACCTGAAAGAATAAAAACTTATTTTGCCACTCTGGATGCTAACTCATGACAGGCAATTGCTTTAGCTATGGTGAATGAAGCCCAAGGAAAGGTCCATCACAGATTAACTCCTAAGCCTTAGGGTGTTTTAAATTGAGGTGCCAGACCAGTCTGTGGAAATTTTGTTTTTGACTTCTTATTCCTCTTAAATATTAGATCCTGTCTGCAAAGATGAAGTGTCTCCTGGCCTCACTTTTCAGTATTGCTGTCCTTTCCATCCTCTGTTGCTTCCACAGAGGGTACAGAGACAGGAGCTTTCAATACGTGCAAAATTCCATCTAGTTTGTTAGCAGCACTCCTCATGAAGGGGATTATGAAAAGTAAGAGACGCTACAGGTAAGCATCCAAACAGTAATCCTGGCTTCCACAATGAGGCAGTGTGTTTTGTGTGGTTAGAGCAGCAGGAACAAGACTTATGAGTGACAGAGCAAAAAATCAGTGATTGCTATTTGGCAGGGGATACTCAAACTTTGTCAAGCCAGGCAAGTATCTCCATTGTGGTCTCTGACTCACAATTCAAGTATGCTGGGAACATTTGAGGGGGCTGGGTCAGTTCTTTAGGCAGTGGGAAAACAAGGCTTTAATGCATCACGACATAACTTTGGGTCTGTGCTCTACTGTTCTGCTTTTCTTTGAGGAAACTGGTGTGGCTGGCGGTGGGGAGAGGGAGGTGTTGTGAAACCACACACACACACACACACACACACACACACACTCACATGTGATTTTAATCCCTCCTAACAGTGTTTCAGACTCATTTGACTGTGGTGGCTGAGCTGAACCACTTCTGACTTGCCCTCCTGAAGGTGAACGGAGGACACGGCTGTGCGGTGGGGCTGGTGACAGTTCGGTTTCAACCTCTGCTGCAGCAGCCTGGCTGAGGTATGCAATGCAGAGGAACTCGTGGAAGGGCTCACCAGCCCCTTCCAGCTATTCACTACCACTCTGTGGGCACAAGAGTGTCACAAACTGGCCGGTGAAACCAGGCTAGCAGCTCTGGTGTGTGGTCATTGAGGTGGCACAAAGCAGCCGTGCTGTTCTGGTGAATCAGGCTGTGAGTGCAGGAAGACGTGCCAGCAGTTCGGCTCTCCTGCTTCCTTCCACTGCTGCAGATAACGCCGTGCAGCCTCCCGGGGAGGGAGGTGTATCTGTGCCCTTACCAAAGGTGTTTTCTGTTGATATGGTGTGTTCCTGCACATGGAGGGGAAGGCAGATACGGCCAGACATCCTCTCCCAGATCGTGTTGCGTGGGTGAGAGCGGCTGCTGGCGGTGGGGTTGCTCCTTTGTGCTCCTCCGGCTGGAGGCAAGCACTCATTTGGGGATGCTTCCCGGAAAATACAGTGAGCAGATGCTTTCTACCCATAGCTTTGCACTTCCTGCTCCTGGGAGGGGCTGGAAGGAGAACCAGGAAATAGTGTTGGAAAAGTATAGCCAAAAATGGTCAAGACCAGGTAAGGAGCAGCCATATGGCAGATGAGCTGCTGGCTCTGTAATTAAGCCAAGTGCTTGGGATGCAAGAGGCTTGGCTGTGCTCACTTGAGATCCTGGCTTCCTGTGTGTTCCTCCCTGCCATGATTCTGACCAGAAATTCCATTTTTGACCTGAAAAAATCTTCCAGATGAAAATTTAATTATAAAAGTGATGTATTCCCACAAGAAACTTCAGTGTCAGCAAATAAGATTTTTTTCTGAAAAACTATTCTATTCACACACACAAAAACCTGGCTCTCACTGATTCCAGGCTACAGCATTACCCTGGTAAAAAACTGTTGATTTATTTAATAAAAAAATTACAGTTTGCAATTAGCATCCATTAGGCATACAAGTTGCAAAGAATTGACACTGGTCCTGAAGTCCTCTCGCACAGGATAAATTTTCTTTATTAAATCATGACCTATGCTATATCTGTGATTTATTAAAGGTTTCTGGCAGTGGAGGAATGGGATGAATCAATCATGGGAGTGTTAAACCAGATAACAAGATTTTCTTTCCTTTAGTGCAACAAACTACTTGCTTTCTGCAGAGCAAAGGTGCAAGCATTTTCCTCCAGATGATGTGACTTGTAACAGGGACTTTGTAAATATTTTCCTTATGTAAAGGTCTTTGCTCCTGGTTGTTATTGGTTCCATATTTACTTGGGATCTTTGTATGCAGAAGATGGTTTTTACTTGTGAAGAGGAACTTCTCAGAGGCTGGACCATTTCTCCTCTTACTCCTGAGTCTCTCTAAGATTGTGTGTAATGCTCAGAAAGGCTGCTAGGGGCAAGGTGCTTTTCTGCGCCTACCAGAAAACTCTGCAAGTTTATTAATAAAGGCCAGGTAAAATAAAACTTGGAAAGTCAACATGTTCAAGAAGATATGCTGTTCTGGGAAACAAGTGAAGAGGAGGTGTGTATTTATGTGACCAAAAGGAGTCCAAACTGTAAACCATAATACATCTGTTGGCTCATTAATGCTGACTAATTCCAGGGGTGTTCCTGCTGCCCAGCAGCAAAAGTGCAAATAAGTGGACAGCTGTGATTTAGTGCCAAATATTTGAACACATCGTGACAATTCAGGCCACTCACTTTCTTAAGTAAATGCAACTTCTGGAGAATCATTTCAAACTGGGCTGAAGCGCAGAGCAGCCACTTTCATGTGCATCTCAGCCAAATGGCCCCTAAGTATTTGGGGCCAAACTTTGCTTTCTGTTACACCCTGGGAGCCCCCATTCACTCCAGAGTTTGCACTATGTAGCTGAGGGGCAGAGCTGACTCTTGATGCTAATCTGACTTTTTCTAGCTCAGTAAGTACAATTTCACATGTAAATGTGAATGTGGAACAGATCTGGACTCGATTAGCTCCTGAATCCTTGACAAAAAGCCATAATTGTTTATCCAGATGATGTTTCTTTCTCTCTTTTATTTTCTCTACACTTTAAACCCCAGGTTTTAATGAGCTTCTGAAATAAATACATGAGTGTAGATTACCGTGGTATCAAAGGTGTGAGGAAAGCCCTTCCCTTCTCCTCACCAGGGCTAAATGATCACTTGGTGCACACTTCAGTTGTGCTCTCCAGAGCCTTGGGCAGGGGTGGCTTCGGATCTGACGATGGGAGGGAAGGAGAGAAGGTATTTCCAAGACAACACTTAGCCCGGGGCTCCCATTACAGATGTGAAGGACCTGTGATATATATCTTTTTTTTTTTTTTCTTGGTAGGCAGTGAAATCTGTGCTAGTGGCTATATCTGGGGCACAGGTTTGTTGGGGGAGGAGAAAAGCAAGGGAATATGGAAAAAGATTGTATTTGTCAGGGTAATCTAGTTTAGGAGCACAAGTACTAAAACATTTTAATCACAGTCATACGGCTGTGTGTCACTGCAGGGCAGAATTAAGGCTATTTGTATGCCTTGGTAGCACACTGCCACACTTCAACAAGTTTGAATTTATTTTAAGCATAACTTTAACTCTGAGTTCCCTGGGTTTGTAATGTCTGGTCTGGAAATAAATGCAACCTCTTTATATTGTACTTTACTCTTAAAATAGGCTTTCCACTTTAGCTCCGTTTCTGTTGGCTCGACAAGAGCATGGGCTGTCATTTCCTGCCCTGCTGGGTTTGCTGTTTTAAATGGAGAGGGCGGTGTATCCGAATAAAGGAACACAGCAGTAAAAGCTGGGATGGGACAGGGATGGCACTCCCAGGGCAGCTGTGCCACGGCTCAGTTATTGCTTTAACTGCCCATGCCTATCTCCTGCATGAATGTGTGGCTACCTTTGGCACAGAGATGATTTCCTTGGGGGTAGCATGACAAAGGGTCAGAGTTTCAAATTTGATTACTGCTGAGGAAATGACATTGTGATCTCAGCTCCCAGTAAGGCCACTGGAATTGGTGGGATGATGCTCAGCTCACACCAGGTTGCTTGTGAGCTTGGCTCACAGCTCTGGAGTGTTCATGTGGCACGATGGACAGGCTCCTCCTGGCCAGGCTGGGGCACAGCTGGCCCAGCAGCGTGCCCAGGGATGGGGCATAGGGATAGTCCCCAGCAGGAGAAGTTACTCTGTTTGCCCCCTTGCAGGGGAAATCACCTCCTCCTCCTCCTGTGATGGAGAAGGCTGGTGGCTCAGGGAGCTCTGGGGACAGAGTCCATGCCCTGGCTGTTTTTAACACTAATTTCTTCGGACAAGGCTTCTTCTTAATAGGAGAGAAACAGCATCATTCCTGGAATTTCTCTGCCTTGGCTTCTGCGTGCAGCCATTACCTCCTTCCCACACTCCCCAGCCATCCTGCTGGGCTTCTTGCCTTGCTGCACATCCAGAGACACAGTGAATACATATGTCCTCCATCTCTCCCTCGCTCTCCTGTGCAAGTTCTCTCACTCTCTCCCTCGTTTGCCTCCCAGTACACCCATGCCCTACCCCCTGACTAAAGCAAAATTTCCCTCTTTTTTTGGCAGCTGGCCTTCCCAGGGGCCCAGACTAACAGAAGCCTGAGCCCTGACGGACTGTGCCTTGGCCAGAGCAGAACAACTCTTTGCTGAGAGATAATGTTGCCTTAAAGGAGAAGAGATTTTTTTATTTCCCTATCTGTTTCCCTATCTTGCTCACCCATTTGTTTCTAGGCTCCCATGGGGAGAGTGATGCTTGTGCCTGGGACCTGCTGCCTCCCAGTCACCTACTGGGAGTTCCCCTCTTTCCGGACAATCTTCCTGGCTGTGGAGTTCATCTCTGAGCCAGGCCTGTAATTAAAGCAAGTCTTTCTCTTGACTTTCTGCAAGCTCTGGATTTCTGCAAGGCCTTTCCAGGACTTGCAGCTTTCCTCCAGCTCAGCCTTTGCAAGCCAAGTGATGAGGCTTCCAGGGCTTCTCCCGCGGGATGGCTCCAGTGCATGCATCTCACTGTCAGGAAGCTTTTCCTGACACTCAGCCTAAATTTTCCCCTTTTCAAATGTCATCCTGGCACTCCTACTTAGCATGCACTTTCTGTGCGTCTCACTCCCTCTGAGCAGGCTGTGTTTTTCCCTCTCCACTGCCTGGGCTCTTTCTGGTGCTTGCTGGCTGTCACCCACTTTTCTCGCACCCGCCTCAGCTTGGCCAGTCCAAGCACATTATCTTACAGCTCATTTCCCTTTATAAATCAAACCTCCCAGGCATTTTCCTATCTTTTTTTCCCCCTACTTTTTTCTTTTTCTTTTTTTCTTTTTCTTTTTCTTTTTCCTTTTTTTTTTCTTTTTCTTTTTTTTCCTCTCTTTTCCCTTCTCTCCACCACACAGGAGAGATTTTTGTGTGTCTGCCCCATGGTTCAGGACACTTTTCTCTCCACTTTCACTGGCAAGAGTTTTAGTATAAAGTGCTGACAGTTCTTTGTTGCTGTGGGCAGCTCCCTCTCAGAGTAATGAATGGCTGGGAATGGGTAAATGCACAACCAGAGGTCCTGGGAGCAGCCCAGGCAGGTGCCCCTCCACCTGTGCCGTGCTCATGCAAACTCTCCAGTACAGACTGAGCTCCCACTATTGCTTTCCTCTGTGTGGAGTCATGATCACTCTCCCTTGTTTGGACTCTTCCCATGGATTTTGTGGATCTGAGGATATCAAACCTCTCCTGAGTTAGGTCTGTGTGGGCAGTGAACTCTCCCTTGAGTTCAGGGAGAGGCAGGCTCTGCCTCATGGAGTACACACACGAAATGGCTCCATGTGCCTCATTTCTTTATCAAGCCAGCCTGAATGTGCTTGCTGATGAGGAATAGAGCAGCACCAGAATGGAAAAGAGTAAAAGGCAGGTTGCTTTGCCTTCTGTGTCCAACTTCTTTGCTACCATGTGACATAGGTTTTGTTCAGGATCAGGACCTGGGCTGAAGGGCTGAGCTGCTCTCCCACTTTGCACTACCACTGGCATTGAGTTCTTGCTTTGCCATAGCCAGAAAATGAAGGTTTCTCCACGCAAAGTAACAAACACAGCCGTGGAGGTTGCCATGACAGCTCCAAGGAGAAACTGGGTCAGCCCTGCAGCCAGTGGAGGGGACCAGTCATGGCTGCCTGGTGGTCACCCTCAAGCCCACAAGGGCAGACATGTTCCAACACTCATTATTGGGCTGACTGCACTGGTTCTGTGTTTTGTGGGAGGAAACGAAAGAGTTTCAAACTTGGTTACCATTTTAAAGTTAGTATGGCTAAAATGGTTGGTTGGAACCCACACCACTGCCATGGCAACAGATACATGGCACATTTTTTTTGGAACATGAAATAAGAGCAACTTTTCTGGTGCATAAGTAACTCTTCAGAGGAGAAGATGCTGAGAAACTAGAATTAGGAATAACATACTGAGGGGACTGGAGATATCACGCCAGAAGAACTGAATACAGGATCATTTCAAAATTAAAAAGAAAGTCAAGGATGGATGGCGAGGCTTAGAAAGTGCTTTGGCTGGTACAATTCCTTAAATTATAGCGTCCTCCATGGACTTAAGACCAGTTGTGAAACACATCATTGGTTTCACATCAAAATAGTTTTTTCAACATATAAAAGTGCATGTTCATTGATTATTGATGCCTTTGGAGAATGTGGTGACAAGTGTTTCAGGGGAGCATTGCTGAGAACTGTGGAAGATCTATCCCTTTTTTTCCAGCCTTTTACCCTCCTCACCTTCTATATATCCTCCTCAAGGGTATTATATTGGTCGGTTAATTCTCCTTGTCTCTTCCTACTTGCCACTTTTGAGACAGAAGACACCAGGGATCTGGGTACCCTTCTTGAAGAACAGAAGGGATGGGTTAGGCACATCAAACAGTCCATGCAGTGGAAGCCAAAGTTACTGTCATTCCTCTCCTTTGTCATCACCATAATGCTTTGCAGAAGGACAGACACTGATGGCCCACCTCCAGTGCGTTGTGTGTTATCAGCAGTTTCATAACAGAGTAGTTTTAGGCTTAAGCCCAGCTCTGCTTTTGAGTAGATACCACTGACAGGTAATGGTGTGACCTGTTTAACAGTGTGACTGTACAATCTGTGGTTATTTTTATGTAAAAGAAAAGACATACTTTTGCACAGATCAGGACATTTTTGGGGAATTGCATGTGTGAAATCTAGATTAATGCCTTGAAATGCCTTTTGTACACACACACACTCATGCACACATACAAATGCATGGATCAAGTTGCAAGGTTTGCTCCATAAAAGTGGTGTTGACTTTAAAGGTTTTACTGCTGCCTTTTGTAGCCTTTTTCCTGTCACAGAGGCAAGGAGCACCAAAGAGTTTGCCCCACGGGGCACTGACAGCTTGGTACTTTGCACTGCATGGCTGGAGGGTCACTGAACCTGGCATTACCTGGCCAGGAGCACAGTTGTGGCAGTGACCCCCAAGCCTTAGGAAGAGGTGCCTCTATTTCTGTGCAGGGAGCCAATATTGCACTGCTGGGACAGTGGTTTAGCCATGAGAAAAGAATGATGACCTGTGCTTGCTGAGCACTACCACTGCACTAGCAGTACTTTTCTGAGGTCAAACTGGGCCCTGACTCAGTCAGCTGGCACCAAAGGTGGGCTGGGTGCAGGATCTTTCAGCATTGGGTTGGAGTCCCTCTGAGGCATCAAAACATGCAAATCCTTCCTGCTGGCCTCCTCCCTGCCTGGTTTTCCTGTCTTTGACCCTGTCTGGATGCAAGGTCCCCACCCAACCTGCTCTATCTCTCCCCTCCTCAGCTGGACAAAAGAGAGAAAAGGCTCCTCAATTGAAATAAGGTCAAGTAGAGATCACTCAACAATTACAGTCATGGGCAAAACAGACTCAACTTGAGGGAATTAGTTGAATTTATTATGAATCAAATCAGAGGATGATAATGAGAAATAAAATATTGAAAACACCTTCCCCCCACTCCTCCATTCTTCCTGGACTCAACTTCACTCCCCATTTCTCTACCTGCTCCTTCACAGGGGATGGGGAACTGGGGCTGCAGTCAGTTCATCACATGTTATCTCTGCTGCTCCTTCCTCCTCAGGGAGGGAAGTCCTCACATTCTTTTCCTGTTCTAGCCAGGCATCTCTCCCATGGAAGACAGTCCTCCATGAATTTCTGCAAGGTCAGTTCTTCCCACAGG
>VZSR01003809.1:2725270-2761111 GCA_013398615.1 Brachypodius melanocephalos | reverse complement strand
TTTGGCCAGCTTCAGGTCCATCTTAGGTCTGGCTGGCAAAGGGTCCATTGGACATGGGGGAAACTTCTGTCAGCTTCTGACAGAGGCCACCCTTAGAGCAATTCACTACAAAAACCTTGCCATACAAACCAAATACACTGTCTTGGACGTCATCTCCTCTCCAAATTAATCTGAAAGCATTTCTTTCCAATGTTTCTAGAATCTCAGAAGGGACCTTCATCGTCCTCCTCATGCAAAATGTACCTGGGGTGCCGGATGGCTGAATAACCTCTCATGCACTGAGAGCCATTAGCATTTGAATTAGTGACATGAGGATAGCAGGAGATTATCCCATTTAACAGCTGTTGAGTGCTGTTGAAGGGACACCCTCAAGAAGAATGAACAAAAATGTAGTGAATTCTTCTCTTTTAGTAAGGGTTTTCCTGCCTTGTATTAATATTGATATGCTTGAAAAGTGGTGCATTTTTCACAGGGACATCTTATGATTGTTAAACCTCTTTTCTGGAGAGAGCTGGACACCTCAGTACACCTACAGCATTCCAGCAGATGAGAGTGAGAAAGCAGCACTGTCCCCAAACAGGAAGGGAAGTGGTCCTGCCTATTTGGGAAATAGGCTAAGCCAAGCATAAAGAGAACAATCATAAGAAAGCTGCAAAAAGAAGCAAAAGTTAAAGCATCTCCTTTGCTCTAGAGCACTTCAGCCATAAGAGATGTGCCTAGGATGGGCCTCACTGCCGTTCTTCTAGGTGGTAATGTGACTGCTTCAGAGGGCAGGAGGACCAGGCAGCAATTAGAACCCCCAGTGTGATATAAAAGATGAACAAAAAATGCCCTCTCTGAGGATTTGACTAGATGCAGAGAAGTGCATTTTGAATTTGTAGGATCTATCAGACATATTATATAAGGAAGCCTTTCTGTATGCAAGGCATTTTTGCAAAAGAAGAAAAAAGTGAGCAGGAATTATTGCAGTTTTTAGCGTAGATAAATCTCTCTCTCCTGGTACTTGACTCTCCTGGTACATTTCTCTTGACTGTGTTAAGAAAAAGCCAAGTACCAGTCCTCATCATCACAAGGAAGTGCTGTCTGGGCTCCTGCATCAAAGACATTAAAACACGACTCTCTCCATCTCCCACTTGGAGTCTTGAACGTGACTCATTTTGAAGCTCTGCCTTTTAGAGTAAGCTGAAGGAGCTGAGGATGCTGCACTTTCACAAGGATTCATCTATGTCACCTCCCACTGGGATGCTGGTGACCTGCCTCCCAGCCTTTCAGAAGGTCAGGTCCCTCATTCAGATGTGTTATTGCTGCCTGATCCCCTTTCTAAAAGCTCTCTTAGCCTTGAGATGTTTGTGGAAAGTTGGCTTCATTGTCCCCCCAGGATCAGCATCTCAGACAAAACAGAAATAACCCCCCTAGGCTTTTGTCTTCAGTGGAGAGTGAGTGGGACAGTGATGTGGGAGAAGTGAAGTGGCTCTTTTTGTCCTGCTGTGATTCGAAGCTGATCGCAAGATGTGTGTACTTTGGGGGAGGTTACCACTGCAAGGTTAGAAAATCAGTTTAAAATGGTGAGGATGTCCCTGGGGCAGAAGTGATGAGAGTGGGGAAATAGACGTATTTTCCGGTCTTTTTTTGTAGAACTGGAAGTTTTTGTTTCCTTTGACTTAAGGATGATAAACATTTTCTAACAAGCCAGAGGATTTTATGGGGTACAAGATTTTTCCACTTGACTTTTCAACCGCTTTCAATACAATTTTTATCTTCCCTCTCACTAATTTTTTGTTTCTCTTTGAATAAACTCCCTTTAAAGTGTGTGCAGTGGCAATATGCAGGCACGGGTGAGGATATAGAAACATTTACTGTTAAATAACATCCTTCCTATTATTTCCTACCTAATTATTTTTACCCTCTGTGATGACCACTTACAGTCTAATGAATGTAAGCATTATTTCCATACAAAGTAGTGGTAGCAACAAAGATGAAGATGCCTCTTTTTAACCTTACTTGTTTCCAAGCAGAGCCTTTTTCATACCACCCTTACCACTTATCTGACCAGTAAATCTGCAAATACATGCAAATGGTATTTACTGTGTTGTTACATGTACCTTGAAGCAGATGGTGAGCCAGTACCAAAGCTCACATTTTTACACCTTTATGCAGCATCTGGGGAGCTGGATTAAATTCCTGCCCTGCTTGGGGCTTCACACAGACCTCTGCCTCTGTGGCAAGTGACTCACAACTGCTGCCAATCCCAACTGCATTGTTTCAGGGTATTTTCCTTCATACAGTATGAATAAAAGAATGCTGACAACACTTCCTCCACCTCCCTGGCCCCCCTGCCCACAAGTAATATTTCCAAAGAACCATGCCAAGGTTTTGAGCCACCATTGTGTGTGCTGCTGGTGTCTCAGTCACCTGGGTGCCCTCCTACTTTTTCCATGTTCTGTGGCCCAGTTCAGCTGATATTGCAGCATCCCCGGGCGCTGTGCGTGGGCTGCTCAGTGAGGCAGATGCAGGGAGCTGGGCGTGCTGCAGGATGGAACCCAGGGCAGAGGGCTGAGCCCTCTTTGCTCACTGACATGGAAAAAGGAGTGGGAAGCACTGTTCTAGGACGTGAGCTGAGCTTGTAGAAAGACTCCTGGTGACATTAAACCTTCTGAAGGGCTGTTGTTAATTACTGTAAGGAGATCAGGCAGGTCTGTCCTGTAACCAGGGCTAGCAGCAGGCTATGTGGTGACCCTGAGACATCAGGAGTTGCTTTGACTCATCCACATGCTGGGCAGGAAGGAGAGGACAATGGACAAAGAGCTTCCTAGGCTAGGGCCTGAACTGCAGCCTGTTTGAAAGATGCCAAAGCCTGCTTGCTGTGGATATTAGAGGCCTAATCCTGTGGGCATCCTTGCCGTGCCATAGCCACTGGCAGGGTGAGGGGCCATGCCAGTGTTCAAGCTGTTCCTGCATCTCTTGCAGTTTGTCCTACAGGCTGGCTCATTGCTCCTGGACATATTGTTGCTTGCTGGCCCTATATGCATCCCCCGCTCAAAGCCTGTGGGGTTAAATGTGTGAGATGGGTGTTGCCAGCAAAAGGGAAACCCACCTGTAGAGTTATTTGGGAAAGTCCTCTCTGCTGAGGAGTTCAGCAGTGAAGCAGCACTGAAACCTACTCATATTTCCTTGGGTAACACCCAACCCTGGGGAAAATCTCCCAGGAGATCACCCTCAAACACACACACACATACAGCCCTCATCCCAAAGCTCTGCCCTTCCGCTTACCACCCAAGAGCAGACGATTATTAGGCATGAAGGTTTCTTCCATTGAAATCTGACCTGCTTGGGGTAGATGTCTTCTTCTGGAATCATTACTGTAGCTCTCCCTTTTCAGAGAGAAGTAGGTGTGTGATGTATTTGACATCTGCTTTGGGATGAGTTGCATCTTCAATATATCTGTTTCTCAAGTGGATCTGACATTTTTGTATAGCCAGATGAATTCCTTCCCCTCACTCAGCCACTTTTGTCATCTATGTCTTTGTCATCTAGCCTTCATTGCCATTCCACCCCTGCAGCACCCACACTCATTTTCATCTTTCCTCTCTTTTTATTACTTTGGTTTTGAAGGCCTCAGCTATGGGTCATTCTTTCCCATCCATGTGGTCCTTCCATCTCCTGTACAGTGCCTCATGGTATAACTCTCTACTCTCATCTCCTTGGAACCTGTGTTTCTCCGTGATGCTGTGTCTTTCTGCATATTTTCTCTGGCATAATGTATCACGATTTCCAATCTTCCTACACACAGAGTCGTGCAGTCTCTCCTTCCCATATCCTCTCTTTATCCCTCTCTCTTCCCCTGGGCAATGGGCTTGTTGAACTCTGTTTGGGAAAATGTGAGCTGCCCCAAGCTCTGCCTGCACAGCAGGCTCCAGCACAGCTGTTAACATTGCTGTTACCTTGTTTACCTCCCAACCAGCCAGCAGCCAAGTACTGGTGGACAAATCTGCATGGACAGAAGGAGCTTAATTGGAATTATACTTCACTGATGTAAATTGTCATGTTAGAAGGGAAACCAGGCCTTGGAATGCTCACTCTGACACTCTAACACTCTGCAGTTCATCTCCCTGGGATTCACCAGGCTTTCTTCTGTCTATGTTCCACACTGCAGCCCAGACCAGGCACAGGAATACCCATTGCGTATTCCCAATTGTTGACCAAGCACAAGACTACTCAGGGCTCTTTTCCCAGCAGCTGCTGAATGCAGGGGTCCTTTTACAACCTTATATCCACTCCAGAGGGGTAGCACATAGAGTAGGTAAACTGAAACCCTGTTCTGAAACCCTGGAGTGTGATGCACAGTGGGGAGCTCAGCTGGGAGCTCAGTAAGTTTGTGGCCTGTTCTCCCATCTAGTGTTGGACTTGTTCAGCCAGGGGTGGATCTTTCTTTAAAAAGGAGCCCCCTGTCCCATGACACAATGAACTCTTTCTCTTCTATTGCTTCAGATCCAGCGATGGGAACTGCTGAGTGAGAGAAGGACTCAGGCTGCAGGCTGTTTTCCCTTGTGGCTGAGGGGATGCTGTGTTTATTACCTCTTTCCCTGAGAAAACACAATTCCCCAGGGTGACTGCACTCTGACACTGTCCCACTGTTTTAACAGTGGCTGACAGATGCACTTTTAGCTCTTGGTCAGTATTCAGGCCATTTTGGTAGTGAGGTACAACAGAGCAAGGAGCTGTACAGGTCAAGAAAACTTTCTGGGGTAGATGGCAGTGTTTGGAAAGAGGGTGTTTCCCTAGGCATCACCTCAGAGATGACTGTCATTTTTTTCAGATTTAATCACAGTCCCACTGGCAGCACTGACACAGACTAAGTCTCAGCATGATAAGTTCAAAGAACCCCAAGTCTGCAGGCAGAGACGTTTGCTGGTTTACATCCAGGCCAGAAAGGACAGTGCCTGCTATTTTTTCCTGCCATGGGAGACATTGTGAAGGTCTACAAGCAGCCTCTGCAGCCAGAGCCAGCAGTGAGTACCCTTGGGACATCAGTCCCGTGGCTCTCGGCTTGGAGCTGCCAGCACAGAGGCGTTTCTGCAAGTGGGACACCACTCTGCACTCCTCCACAGCTGCCCTGCTCTCAAACACACACAGGCATCTGGGGAGAGGGAAAGCACCCCTCTGGCTCAGGCATCAGCCGGATAGCAGCCGGATGGCAGCGTGCCTTTGACCAAGAGGAAAGGAATGCAGCATCTCCCCGTGACTGAGAAAGCTCGGGTGGTTTTGCACATAGGAAGCTCCTTTAAATGTGTTTCCTCCCACTGCCTGGCCTTTTGTTTTTCAGCCATGCTTGATGCTGGTGTTGGAAAGCTGAACTCCCCAAAAGTGAACTTCCTTTCCTACTATAAACTGACCCTTGGGGTTGCTATAGCGACTGCAGAGCGGCCAGCGGACTGTGTAAACACTCCCTCCCGCTTCCCATCACACTGGGCCTGAAAGGCTGAGCCACGGGATGTGCACAGCAACCTGGATTATGCAGGCGGTTGTGAAATGCAAACCCGACAATTTCTCTGCTTCCTCCCTGCTTCCCCCGCGGGGAGGCAAACCCAGCAGGCTGGTAGCAGGCATAAACACGCCCGTCCTGATGAATTTGGGCACATGGTGTGGTACCGCAGAAACCAAATCCAGACACTTACCTGGAGAGCTTGGGCAAGATGTGGAAATACATGGTGCAACTGGATCCTCTGCAACATCTGATTCCCTTGGCCTCACTAACTGTGGAGTTTCCAGCTGTGTGGGGGGAGCAGTTTGGTACGCACTGTCACAGCTCCTTCTATGTAATGAATTGCAACAATCGACCGAGTGTGAAATCCATCAATTTCTGTGCCCTCTGTTGCTCACTTTGATGTCAGCTCTTCCTCTTTCTTTTTTTTTTTTTTTTTTTTTTTTTTTTAATGTATTTCATTAAAGTCCCTGACTCTCTGAGTCATTCTCCAAACATTGATGTTCGTGTCTGTATCCATCCCTGAAAAACCAGGTCAGGTATTTCAGCAGTAGTAGCCTGAGCGACATACTGAAGCATGTGGGAAGGTGTTTCCCAAGCACAGCGGGATATGCATCCCCTCCAGCCACTGCAGATGTTCTTCCAAAATGGCAGGTACTGCCTAGCCAGGGATTTTGTGAGAGACAAGCTAAACTACCTTACCAGGAGGAGATAATGAGCTCTGCTTCCATGGCATTGTGATGCATCTTGCTGGGTTGTCTTCAAGAAATAAAGTTGCTGTCCCACCACAACCGACCTGTTTGCTTGAAAGAGCACAAAGCACGTCATCTTGAAGGTCTGTAAAAGGAAGCCCCTGCTCTAATGCCGTCTGGAGGGATCTTTCAGAAGTGCCACACATCCTGCAAAACACCCATCTCTGCCAGCTTCCAATACACTCTTTTGTTTCGCTGTTAAGGGACTTCCTGGCACAAAGATGGATGGACTTACATGATCCCATCTTTGTGTGTGCTGGGTGTCACTGACCAAGCTGATCGATACGCACCATTGATCAGACACCCGGCTATACAATCACAAGCTGTCTGGGATTTCCCTGAATTTCCATCCTTTCTGCCACATCACGGAGCATACACAGCCTCTGTTAAGCAAGATACTGGCAAAGGCGGAAGAGGAGATTTCTGGGAGAGTGCTTGCCTGTAATCCTAAAATGTCCCTCTAATCCCAGCCTGTGACTCAGAGCTGGGGGGATGCAGAGGGTCGGTGTGGTCTGCTCACCCACTGCAGTGAGTCATTACACCCCAAGGAGAAAAGGAGCCTTAAAGCCTCGCTCTGATTGCTGTGAATGAGGACAACGGGACATGTTGCACAAAGTGTGCTAAATGAAGGGCAATTCTGATATGCATTTTGTTACAATACTCAGTCCCTATAGTGTCTCACTTAACAGATGGCAGGAGCTGAATCTGATTAAACAGGGTTTTCTGAATCACTCGCAGAGACAACTGAGAGGCAGGCAGAGGCATAAAGCAACACACAGCTCTGAGAGCCTTCTAGATCTCAGTGGGTTTGCACTTCTCCATTCACTCGGTGCCTGCCTTATTACAGCATTTAAAAATAAATCAGTTGAATTAGTTGGTGTGAGTACATGGCCTTTCCTGCTCCTGTGAAAGGAGTGCCTCAGTGTCCAGCAGTGCTGCCAGCCTGCCTGCATTCAATGCAGAAAATATGGTGAGCTTGGTAATGTGATGACACTGATGCTCCCTTTTTTTCTGAAATGAACGTCACAAAAATAAATAGCCTGCAAATCCCATATTCAGGTAGGGGTTTAGAAAGTGTGAAGTGGGCCACATGCATCTATGAAGTAGATGGGGGGAAGGGAGGCAGGAGGAAGGAGGAAAGGCAAAGCAGAATTACTTTGGCAATTCTGGGAGCTCAAAGATCGCTGCTCAGGTGAGTTTACAGTTTTCCTTCAGAAAGAATCATAAACCAGATTGGCCCTGATGAGGGATGAGACAGCCTCAAACAATGCAGCATCTGAATTATGTCCATAGAAGCAGTTAAAAACCTGGCTGGTATAAAAGTTATCAAAGCCTCTGCAAATTGGGACTTTTTGTGCAAATTGTGATGATTCTTCTTGGGAGGGAGGCCAGCTTTGTGGGCCTCACAGATCACTTAGTTCCCCAAGCCTGGCTGCCCAGTGCCAGGGCTGCATCTCAGCTGAATGCCTGGCATGGCAGGGAGCACGAGTAGGCACCACTTGAAGTCACCAGCAGTCTTGGTGTTACTGCAGCACTACGGAAATGTGAAGGAAGACAGGGCAAGGGACCTTTCAAATCTTTCCTGCATCTGGCTCCAAGCCAGCTGCAAATGGCCCAGCGATGCCCTTTCCAGATGTGGACTGACACCGTGGCTGTCCAGGGAAGCTAAAAATTGCTGGGGGAGGGAGAAGATTTTTAACCTAGTTCAGCTGAAAAATGAGGGGAGGTTTGTGATGCTTCTGCAAGGTCTCCCTGCTGCAGGGAGCATGTTTCCAGAGGTGCCTCTGGCTGTGGATTGCGAGTGGCCGGCCGGCACTGCGGTCGGCTGCTGTTGCCTCCCAAAGCCACAGCAGCATTGTCGAGCTGCAGACGTGCAGAACAGCTCATGCCAGGACTGCGTGCTCACAGGTGATCTTTTGGTCTGTACATTTTCCAGCAGAGCTGGCAGCTGCTCCTGCAGCGTGCATGCTTCGTTGGCTGTCCAAAGAAGGAACTGGGCGGGCGTTGATCCAGTTGAGGCGGTTTCGAGGAGTGAAGGCAGGAAGGAAAATTACCAACTTTGACATATGTTGCTCCCTGCAGGTCTCTCTTATTATAGCCTGGCGGGATGTCAAGGTGCACAGACACAACCCAGAGCTGTGACACACGATGGCTGCTTCGCCTCCTGTCCCACCCCTTTCACACAGGCAGGAGTGGCAAAACCATTTCTGGCATACCAGGAAATCCTGGTTCTCGCTATTATCAGGGAGGGAGCGTGCTGTTATACAACTTCGAGCTGCCATCAGCAGGACCTGTGGGAGGGAGGGGGGGAATAGTTCACTTGGAAAGGAATGCTGCAGTGTAGGGCAGTGGTTTTGACATGCTGGAGTGAAACTTGGCATAAGGGAATAGAGGGAATTCGTTTGCCAGGTAGACGTGGCACTTGAGCAAGAGAATAAATGAAATGGCAGTAGAAATCTTGGGAGATCTTAAGAGGTGGCTGGTTAGCACAGGGCATGTATCTGCAACCCTTAGTGCAGTTTTCACTGTGCTGGGTGTCCACATCTTTCTAACAATTAGTATTTACCTGACCCTCTGGCTCTTTCATCTCACCATCATACAAGAGAAGCCAGCTGTGTGCACAGGCCCTCAACTTGACAAGAAATGAAGACTCAGGGTGCAGTGGCCTGAAGTGTTTGTCAGCACATTCTGATGGCAGAAATCTACTTACTTTTCTGAGAATATTTGTCCACTCTAGTGTGCCAGGAGGAATGTAGTGTGGCATAGCAGCCTTCCAGAACGATGGCAAATATTTGTTCCTGGTAAAAATTTGCTTGCTACATGTCTTCATTTGCAGCATATCTCATCTCTTGGAGCTGTGTCCTTCTTAAATGTCACTCTGAAAGGGCTGAGTCTTAAGGAGAGCACTAGGTGGAAAGGCTGGGAGAAACACACATGTGCATCAAGAAGCACTAGGTGTGCATTGGATGAACACCTTACATTACCTCTCCTGACAAGCCCCTGCCAAGGGCTTGACATCTAAACAAACATGTTAAACCTTCCTCTTCACAGATTCTTTCTGCTGGGGCAAGTTCCCCATGGAATGCTGGCTTCCATGCTGTGCTTTCAGCCACTGTTTTTGTAGTCTGTCAGCACAACCTTGAGAGAAAGGACTTTGGCTGCGAGCTGAACACACAGTACCAGCTGTACTGATTTCCATCTCCTGGTATGTAGCTGTGGACTTTCACACTGTGCCTTCTTCGCCTCCCCCAGTTCTCTCCCCACAGTTTTTGCTCTTTGTGGTGAAACTTACTTGGCCATGAGAAGCAGAGGCTTTAGCCCCCTGCAGCCCTGCTGTCAGGAGAGGAGTCCCTTGGCAGGATGCAACCAGCCATGTGGGATGAGGGGCTGAAGGCATCGGAGGACTGTTGATGTTACAACAACTTTGGGATGACTGAGGGAAGTTGGAATGCATGAGTGGATCAGAGAAGAGGAGGAAATGAGCGGAAAAGGGAGATACCGTGTGATAGATGGGAAGGAGAGCAGAAGGGCAGCATAAAATCACACAGGGGATGGGCAGGATTTGAGGAATAGGGGCAATAAAAGGTGAGGGAGTGTTATAAGTGCCTAACTCTTGCAGAGCTTGTAAAAGACTAGATGTCTCTCCCATCCCCATCTCTGAGTTGAACTGTGTTGTCAAAGGAAAAGAAACACAAAAGATATTTTAGTGACTTTTTTGTAGTGAAATAATTAGGTTGTTGCACTATGATTTTTTTTTCTTGCATTCCTTTGGTTATAAGAGTGAAGCAGACTAAAACCAAACCAAAAGTTTTTATATATATATTTACATATATTGCCCTTTGTCACATGCTTTGCTGCCCTGTCCTTTTCTCCTTTCTGTGACTCTGGCAAGGAGAGGTGCAAAGCCCAGACTTCTCTTCCTTAGCAGGGGTTTTACCCTGACCTTTTCACCCATGTAATGCAATGTTGCTACCTGGCAGTTATGATGCTCTTTAACCTTAAACAAAGGTTCACATGAAACATAGGCCTTTTGTGTGAGCAGAGGGAAAGAAGATTAAGAAATCGGGTAATGCCAGAATAATAGCATGCTTGGAACAAAGGCTTGGAAGAGTAAGTGGGAAGGGGATGCTCCAGCTTCCTTCTCAAACATCCTCTGGGTGCTGGGACATGATCCAGAAAGTCCTCATTGTCCTAGTTTCACACAGATGTAAGGCCCCTTCATCCCGTCACATGGCCTGCAAATACTGGTCACCAGCAACTCCTTTCACCTGCTTCCCCTTTGCATGCTTTGGAAAAGGGTGTAAAATGGTATTTCTACAGTGTGTCCTCTTTTGCTGCTGTTTGTCCTTCCAAAGTGTACCTAGCACACCTATTTTCTCTGGCAGCACTTTTATTTGCATCCCAGGGGACTTGTAAGAATTAGGGTCAGCTTGACATGAGAGGAGTACTGTATAGAGATATTTACAGCTGTTTGCAAGGCTTGTGTTGAGTATGAAACCAGCAGCAATTAGGATCCAGGCCAGTGCCTTCAGTGAATAATGGTCTTGGTTACTTGGAAATATCAGATGGCTTCAGCTTTATGCAGTTGCTATGAGGAAAAGAAGTTAAGTAAACAAAGAAAAAGAATAAGAGGAGGGAGTGGTGTTTTTTTATTGGCATAGTCAAGAAGGACAGTCAAAAAGAGAGGAAGAAACTGGAAAACAATACCATGGGTCTTCTCTTGCAGCCCACAGCACAGAACATTTTCTTTGTGTGCCTTCATGTTCAATATCCTCTGCCATGAGCACTTTTGGTTCCTGTCCCTCAGAGACCTTTTTTGGAGGCCAGTGTTGTTTATTTGGGTGCTTAGGATGCTTAACAGATGACCCTGTTTGCCACAGAGTCCTGAGACTTCATCCCTGTGAAGCACCTTCACATCTCATGGCCTCTACAGCAGTAGTACTCAGCAGCATGTCCCTGGGGCCAGCACTCAGAAGTTGTCCCTCTTTTGCAAGATGTGTCCAAACAGTCCACTTGATTTCCTCTGGGGGTTCGAAGATGGGGGATCCCGACAAGAAATTATTTCTGGAGGTTCTCTAGAGCCACAACACTGCAGAGATGCCTTCCTTTCCTATAGATAAAGGAGAAATGCTTTCAGATTCCTGGAAATAGTTTGATTTTGTCTTTCCTTGGATAACTAAGACAACATGAGGGAACTGATCATATTTCTTAGTGTCCAGCTGTGGAAACAGGCTATTGGTCAGCTATTGGCCAGCTTTGCCAGACCGCCCTCAGAGTTTCTAGTATTTTATTCTTCTCCTCCTGACTGACAATGTGGGTCTCACCTGGACCTAGGAGCTTCTGGGATTTTTGGGCTTATCTTTCTTTTCTGGTGCAGGCTAACCCTGAGCACAGAGCCAGGCACTAGTCTTTCTCAGCATGCCACTGTTCAGAAATAGAGCAAGACTGTTTTTCTACCCCAGAAGAATCCCTCTGAAGACTCTGAGGTGAGCCAGAACTTCTCCTTGCATCTCGTTTTCTCTGCCCTTAGCAGGGGTTGGCTCCTCTCACAGTGTTCTCCACAGTGGCCCACATTTCCCCCTGGAGATGCTGCCTGTAATGAGATCAAGATGGAGGGACAGTCTTTTAGCAACCCTTCAGCCTGCTCTAGCAAAGGAGGAGGGCTGCCAGTGCATCTGTCAGAGGGACAAAATCTGGGTAGTCTTGCCTTCTAGCAACGATGGAGCCAGTACTCCAGACCAGTGTACTCTCGCTTGTGATGACACCAAAAAATCCTTGGCTCCTTGCAGGCTGCTGGCACACACAGCTTGTAGAACACTGGCAAGTTTTTAAGGTTTTGTCAGATGGGAACAGTGGTGGAGAAAAGAAAAGTGAAACCAGATGTTTTTCCTTACAGTTGCTTCATATTCATATGAGGGAGGAGAAGAGAAGCCATAAAAATGTCATAACCCTTGATCCCTGAGGCTCAGCGTTATACTATGCAAAAGCCAGTGCTATAAATCCACACCTCTGCCTCAGCAGCCGAGGGTCCTGACTGCACAAGGCCATTGCCATAGCTGAGGGGGGACAATCTTCAGATTTGTCAGCAAATGGAGGAAATTGGAGGAAAAAGCCTTTGAGAAGTTAACACTGATAGGCTACTTTTATGGAATCAGTTATTTTTTCAGATTTCTCTGGGGATGCATCAGTGCCGAGTCCTGAGGCTGACCAGCAGGCTTAGAAATTTGGGCTGCGTTTGCACTGCAATCAATCTATGCCGCAGGCTGTGCCGAGGGAGTGGAGTTAACTTCATCCTCCCCAGAACACGCTCACCTGCCAGCATAGCCAGGGCAGCACAGCACTGGGGGGAAGGACCTGCTGCCAGGGCATTCACCTGACTGCAAAGACAGGATTTTGCAGCTCTTGCTGCCCTGTGCCACTTCAGCTACACCTCCCTGACAGCTCTTGCACCCGACCTGGGTATCACTGCTCAGCAGCGCAGGGCCAGCAGCCACAGAGAAGCAGTTCTGATCAGAAGCTCCAGCTGGCACCAGAGGAGAGCTGCTAGGAGAAGTCTGACTCCAGTTCTATCCTTTTTGTATAGGAGAGGCTGCTTGTGGTGATCATAAAACAACTACAAGGAGTGCCAGGCAGCCCTGTTCCAGGGAAATGTGAGTTTGGGTGTACACAAAGATGGAGGAGAGGAAATGAAGGTTCTGTACACACAAGCCTTGAGCCAAACAAGGATTTTAACAGAAAGCAGCCAGGCCTTCTCTGCCCTCTACAACAAGGACTGTGATAACTGGTATTCTTTCTTGATATTTCCTGATATTTCCATGCTGAGTTTCTGCCTATCTGTTAACAGAGGGAAAAGGCTTTCCATGATCTGATGCAGACTGAATGGAGTGGGAGGTGATTTCAGCCTTACAGGGCTTAGGTTGGAAGGTGATTTCAGCCATGAGCCTGGATTCTGAATTTCCCTGCAAGATCAAAAGTGACTAGGTTTAACCTCATTTTGGGTGAATAAACTGTGTTACTTCTCATAGGATTCAGGTAGTTTGCTGTGCTAATTAATATATAGTTATAACTCTACTTGTACTAATGGGTGACCAAGAGCAAAACCAGCATGAAAAATGAGGAATGCACAGATAGGCCTATGGTCTTGGACTTATAAAATCTTGTTTTGGATCTTGATTCAGCCAAAGACTACGGTGGCTTCTGTGGTCAAACGTAAACCATTTTTGGAGCCTTTTGTGAAGAAGTGAGCAGGCCTTTGTAGTCTGTGTAGGGGCCTGAGACTGTACACTGTTCAGGTATTATGACAGTGTGGCCCAACTGGTTAGAATGATTTAAAAAAATATTTTCATATGTGAGTTACTCATCCTGCAAAATAATTTCATGGGATGACTGCAGGTTTTTTTTTTTTTTTTTTATTTTGCAACATGTTTTATTCACAAGATGACTAAAAGTTTAGTCTTTTTGGAATAGGAATTGCAGACATTTTACGTCGCTGCCTTATTTCTCTTCTTAATCAACATGCCAAGTGATGGAAAGTTGGAGTCATTTGCAAGCTGCCTGGCATGGCTGTTGCACTGCTTTGCTAAAATTGGCATCCTGGGCACCCTGGTGCTCTACAGCTATTACAGCTATCAGAAATAGGTTAGTCTGTGGGCAGCTGTGTTTGCATGAACTTTGTATTGACTGGGATGCTCCCAGACAGACACAATTCTTCTGGTCCTTTGCCACTGATCATGTTTTGTAGGCCTCTTTTCTATCTTGCACCTCTCTTCTGGACTTTTTCCAGTTGGTTGGTGTTGAAGAATTGTCTCCAAAACCAGAGAGCAGTCTAACTCCAGCCCAGATAGTCCTGGATGGAAGGATTACTTCACTTGTCCTGAGGGTTTTTCTCCTGTTTATACATCCAGCATGTTGTTTGCCTTTTTCCTAATGGTGTTCACTGTTGACTGAGTTTCTGCATGTGACCCTGATCTGCCTCTGCAGGATGTGTACCGAGACAGTGGTGTCACTATCCTGGATCTGGGAACTGATGTATTTCCCATAGCATATAGTGCTGTGCCACTTGAAATTCTATCTGTGACCATTTCTTTATTTTCCCTTTGGTTAATGGAAAGAAACTTTTATTATTGAACTCAGATAGTTGATCAATATTCATTTGAGGGAGGCTGCCTTGGGTGATGGAGCTGTGGTGGGCCAGAGCACTGGGAGTCAGAGGCAGATGTTACTGTCAAGACTGAAATATAATGGCTGATGTTACAATGCTCAGTTGTGAAAATACTAGTTAGCTTTGTCAGGGGATGGGTGTTGCTGACTGGCTTTAAAAGTAATTACAAAAGATTGCCTGGTTGTAGAAATGAACATAAGAATAGTTTTGCATCTCTCTTTGAGTTAGGGAGTTAGTAATAGCCAGAGGGTGAGGATTTCATGTGCATACCTATCACCTCCTGGCATTTTGCAAAATTACTGAAAACTTCAGCCAGTTTGCGAAATGACAGGTTTCACAACAGAAAATATAATGTGTGTGCCTTAGAAGCCTCCTGCAACTGAAACAGAACATAACAGCACCTTTGAGTGTGCAGTGAAAGATGGAATTAGTCTGAAGAGAGAGGAGTCTGCTCACTCCATCAGATATTCTCCTTCTCCCTGTGGCAGTTCAGCATTTTGGAGCCATTAGGAAAGTCAGGGTGGCCTTTAGACTTCTGTTAACCTGGAAACTCCCCTAGCACTGCATTCTTTTTGCTCTTGTCAAAAAAACCTCCTCCCTCTGCACCCAGCTGCTTCTCTCTGCTCCTTTTGCTTTAGTTCAGCACAGCAGAACTTCTCCAGGATTAAAAGCCACTGTCTGCTATGCAAGTGTTGGGAGAGGAGAGTGATTGCTGGGCAACTGACGAGCTGGGGTGAAAGAGTGTTGGGAAAGAGAGCACAATGTTCTTTTCTTTTTATGGAAAGTGATATATTACTATAGACCACAGTAATCCAAGGTCTGCTCTTAGCTACTTCACGATTAGCGAACAGGCCCCACTTGTGCTGCACCAACCATTTGTGCAGCTGTGGAAGGCACGAGGATGTCAATTAATCTTGATTTGTGCTGTAGGATTGCTTCATAGGGGAGGAAATTTGTCGTTGGGTTTGGTTTCAGGGTACATAGATGGACATCATGCTATCTTTGCAGGGAAAGCATAAGCCTCTACTGTGCCAGGCGAGTCATTGGTCCTTGCTGGATCTTCCCTGGCAAATTCTCTCCCTGCTCGGGAGCCTTAACTTGGGCTAAAAGATGGAGCAATCAGCATACAGTACAAAATGTTTCACAAACTTTGCCCAGTGTGTCCCTGTGTCACACCCATTTCAGGGAAAAGCAAAAATAAAGCTTTTGCTCAGCCATAGAAATGATTGTAATTATTATTTGCATGGCAGCTCAAACTTTGTGAAAAATGGAATCAGGTGAAGCCCTGGTTCTGCATCAGAGACCACAAAGCCTGTGTAGATAAAAAACCACAAAAACATGGAAAAAGATGTAGGCAAGCACATCCTTTGAGAACAAATGTGTTGTCTCTTAAAATTCCTTCTACCACCATCCTGAACCAGAGAAAAATGAATTTACCTTCCAAACTGCAAGGCTCAGAGAACCAAATAAGCAGCGAGTACAAAAGTGGTATTTTTGCTGGCTTCTTATGCAAGGTCAGGTTTGTGTTGAAGAATGAAGCTCTTGTCTCTGAGGTGTGATGAAAAAACATGGAATAACGTGACTTGTGACAAAATCACGAGACCTGCCAAACTGTTTTTCAGACCAGTGCCCAGGTGTACCTATTCTCCTTTATCCAGCATACAGCCTTTGCTGCACGGAGCCACGCTCCCCAGGGACCAGGCTGTTCTGAAATAGTTGCAAGGCAACACATGCCGGCTGATCTAGTCAGTACAGGTCAAAGCAGGGGAGAGGGAGCAGCATGGCCTTCAGCAAAAACCAGTTCAGGGACCCAGAGAACTGGCTGCCTTTGTGAGACCAGGCTGAAGGGCTGGCTGGCTGCTTCGTCCCTGCTGCGATCGCTCCCTGCCTGACCCCGCTGGGCTGCAGCTAGCTCAAGTATGCCAGACACACTGATGGCAACGTGGAGATCCCTGTGAGCGAGCCAGAGGAGAAAATAGCTGGGCAGATGGTGCTATATTAAGGGGAGAGCATCTCAGAACTGTCTGCTGGGATTCTCCAGTCACAAGGGTCCGTCTTGGCCTCACTTGCTCTCTGCCTTCCCCAGCACCTCCTCTTCTTCTGTCCTTATCTCCCTCACAGGTTCCCCCTCACAGGTCCCCTCTCACCGAGGAAGCTGTGGGGTGATGCAAGGCCCAAGGGGTGCTACCTCCAGCTGGAATCTGGGGGAAGATGAATCCTGGGTGTATGAAGCTTGTGCCCCATCTGTTTCAAGCAAGCTGGAGGTCCCTCTATTCCCACGCTCTGGTCCAGCTCTGTGCTGTGACACCCAAGTCCCAGGGCAGGACCCAAGTGACAGCTTTTCGTAGGGATGGGCTGGCATGAGCAAGGGAGGGCTTCCTAATCTTCTCTGTCAGCAATCAGCTTTCTTCTCTTCAGACTCCACGAGGGAAGGACTTGCAGCAGCATGTTTTTCTTCTTCCTCTCCCAGGCTCAGCTCATCTCCTTTCCCCCCTCCCACCACATCTCCTTTCCCCCCTCCCACCGCTCCCAGCCAGTACCAGCCCGGCTCCTCATTCCTGCCAGTTGTCTCTGCCTCCCTCCTAGCTTTCCTCTCCGGTTCCCAGCTAAGCTCCAGTGAGCAGGGCAGCAGGCAGGGGCGGGAGGGGAGGACAGTGACAAGACACAGCTGCTGGCGGCGCTCAGCAGCTCTGAGAGTGGCCCCTAGTGCCCAGCAGCAGAGTGCTTTGGGCAGGGGTGGCCACACGGCAGGACACCCACCGGCCTTCCCTCAGGGCGTCAGCACCCACTCCCTGGGGTCACCTTCTGTAAACGGAGGAGGCCAATCTAGCACAGAATACAAATAAGAGAAGGGAAACACAGGGGTTGATTATTCAATTGAAGGACCTGAAGATTTGTGGCTTTACACTTTACCTTTAAATGTTTTCGGTGGCCCTAAGACCATTTCCTGGTGCAGGGAGGTCGCCAGGAGGCTGGGCAGAAGTTCCCTTGCCCCATTTCCTCCCCAGCACTGCTGGAGAACAGAGTCCATGTGTTGCATGACTTTGAAAACATCCTGATGGATGGCATAAAGACAGCAGCTGAAAGCACATGGAACGGTCATCCTCCTTTATCAGCACAGGCATCTGGTGTTTGGGAGGCTCAGAAAGGAACGGAGCTGTGTGGTCAGATGTGATATGGGCTCCAGTGTGGTGTATCTGGGCTGTGACTGGGATCCCTAGCTGGTCACCACAGGAGACTGGAGTACAGAAAAGCACTGGATTTTCTCTAATTAATGGATTTTCATAATTCTGCACATACAGAGATCCAAATGTCTCCTTTCACCAGTCAGAGTGTGGAAGGATTAAAGATAGAAATACTGGGATTGATTGTCATGGGTGTCAAAAGGGATGCTAGAAGATAAAGGAGCACAGCAGCCACACAGGAACAGTAATACAGGCACTCAGAGATGCTGCAAAAGACATATGGGACAGTTGCCATCATTTGCTCTATATAGGACACATTTTTACTTGGTTAGTTCTTCTTTTGTAAGGATAATTTTACCACCTGTGAATGGTTTTTATGACAGTCCTGTTCCACGCAGCCCTTTCACAATGTTTTGTTCCATATTAAACTTGGTAGGTTTTTAAAGTGTGAGACTGTCACAGAAAGAGTTTTGGATTTTTCCGTCTCCTGAACTTATGAAAAATCTTGTCCACAGCATTGCTCCAAAGTATTTTTTCCTAGTTGTTAAAATATGATGCTCCTGGGTTTATATCAAGTGCTTCTCCATATCATTGTTACCCAGTGGTATTTTGCCCCAGCACATAGTGGTCTTCTCAGAACTTAGTTTGTTATTCAGGATGACTCTGCATCCATGAGCAAGGAAGGCAGCTAAGGTCCCCAGCTGCCTGATGCAGACCTCCGGTACTCAAGAGAGGGAAATACTAATTCTGTTGTAGAAAGCAATGTGACATGCCACATGCACAATGAGGGGTAGTTATGGTCA
This sequence comes from Brachypodius melanocephalos, assembly GCA_013398615.1. Classification (NCBI taxonomy): domain Eukaryota; kingdom Metazoa; phylum Chordata; class Aves; order Passeriformes; family Pycnonotidae; genus Brachypodius; species Brachypodius melanocephalos. Next base: position 2,742,728 of record VZSR01003809.1, on the reverse strand, counting down.
TTCAGGTTCAAAAAGATTGATTCATGCTGGAACAGGTGCAAAGAAAGGCAGCGGGAGGATTAGGGTGTTGGAGAGCTGAGGTTATAAAAGTAGACTAAAAGAGCTTGGCTTATTTAGTCCAGCACCACAAAGGCTGAGAGAGGGATATGATCGCTCTCTATAAATACATCCTGGAGGTTAATGCTAAGGAGGAAGAGGAGCTATTTCAGTTAAAGGACAATGCTGACACAAAAGCAAATGGCCATCATAAACCTGGCATGCAGAAACCGAGATGGGAAGTGAGGTTGATATCAGGCATCACTGCTGGCAGGCTGAGGGCAGGGGGCTCAGGCAGCTCATGGGAAGGGTGCATGGCTGTCACTGCCTGTGCAAGCAGACTGGGCACAGCAGCCATGGGCTTGCCAGGTCCTGCAGGAGACATCTGTCCAAGCCTATTCTGTGCCGTGCTGGGCAGGAGGCCCAGTAGATCCAAAGCTCCACTCGGACCCTGAGAGCAGCGCCAGCCCTGAGGTCCTGCCTGGCTGACCAGGTCTCCCTCACAGCCAGAACCCCACGGCAGCCCCCAGAGCCATCAGCTCTGGCCCAAATAACGTGGCAGCAGGGCCCGTCTCCATCTCCCCATAGCCCTGCCCTGCCCTGCCTGCCCGATAGGAGATGCCTGGGGCTGGCACAGCTGTCGTGGGCAGATGACCACGAGCCACGTTAGCCCTGCTGGCACGGCTGTCCTGATCCCTCTATGCAGGGCTCTCACCAGCCTGCAGGTTACAGCAGCCACAGCAGTCTAAGTTTGCCTTCCTGGCGAGCGAGGAAGCACCACTGAGACAGGGCATCCATTTTGTTTTGTGGCCAGGGGAGGAGAAGTTTCCCCCGTTCAAACCGGGGTAATCTCGGGGCATGGAGGGAGGCAGTTCCCCTCTGGCTGTTGGCTGTGGGGCTGGGGCCCGGCAGCGCGCTCACCTCCTCAGGGCGGTGCTGCAGCAGCTCGGGGCCTCCCCAGGGGCCTGCAGACATTTTGTGCCTGTGTGTGGCTGGCTGCTGGAGTTAGTCCACGGCTGAGGAGCTCTCTGGGTGTGTCTGTCACTTGAAATCACTGGCATCATGATGTGCTTCAAGCCTCTGACTTGGGCTTAGGCCCTCGCTGCATCAGTGTCGGCAATGTGAGCAGATGAGTGAGTTGCTCTCAGTGATGGGAGGTGAGAGGCTGCTGGCTTGCCAGGCCAGTTTTGTTTCCCCTCTATGCCATATGCTTGCTGAGAGGCTTCACCTTTGCATCAGTGGGATGGAGAGGAGCTGCCAGTGAAACTGTGCCTCCTGCTGAAGAGTGCTCAGCAAGGGGCAGCGCTGAAGAGTGCTCAGCAAGGGGCAGAGCCTGCCTCTCCTTCCCAGGCAGGTGCTTCTGCTTGCTCTCGGGAGGCTCTGCTGGCAGAATCTTCTGAGCACACCCTGCCTTCAGTGGCCAGGCCACTCTCCTGAGGACCAGGTGACATAAGGCAATTGTACATATGTGGCAGGGTCAGCTTTTATTGCTCCTTGCAAAACAGATAATGTCCGAGTCACAAGTATCCCAGCTCAGGTATTTTGGGGCTTTCCTTTCGGGGCTTTCCCCCTCCTCCCCATTCTATTTTTGTTGCTGGAAGCTGAGGGCAGACCATAGGATGAATATTTCACTCCAGACTTCCATTCAGCTGTAAAATCAGGATGTTTGCCAGAAATGCAATTCTGTCCTATATCTCCAGGATAATAGCTGGGTAGGATGGTGGATGGCTCATTCAGGATGAGACATTACAACACTTTTATTCCTGGCATAGAATGGCATGCGGCTGCACTTGCCTGTGGCAAAGTTCTTGGCTGACAGTGCTTCTTTCAGGAGATTTTTTTTCCTAAGTAAATACCTTTTGTCTTGTTTTGCCCAGTGAGTTCTGCAGGCTGGGACATCCTGTATCAAAAAGGGATCCATCAATGCACGTGTTAGATACCTGCTGCCCTCTAATGGCTGTAGGTCCCCACGAGCCTCGGGACAGCACCGATTTTGTGCATTGAGTGGAAGAAATATGCTTAGCTCAGAACTTTACCCAATGTTTTTATAGCATGGGACAAATCTCTGGAGAGAAAGTGTGGTGAAATCCCTTCACTACTCTTCATGGTTTAATGTGCCTCTTCTCTGCACTCAGTGCAAACCCCGTCATTTGCTCCTTGCTTCTGCCACATCCCATCCTGCTCCGATTCCTGTTAGGGAAGTACGTGCCTTTCCTAACAGCTTTAGATGTGATTTAGAGGGTGGACCAAGAATAGCAACAGCGTAGCCGGCTACTTGAACTCCATCAGCTTTCTTCAGACCACAGAAGAAACCTATTCAGAAGGACACTGCCCTGGACTTGCCCAAACAGTTGGAGAGGGTTCAGACAGCTCTGTTTGTGAAAAGTTTTTCTGTAGTAATGAAGACACATAGTGTCAACTTCTGCTCGTTCACTACCAGACCTGTAATAATGTCTGCTCTGTTTGGAGAAAATTATCAGTGCCCTGCCTGCCTTGTTGACTTAGAGGGATTACATTTCTTGGGAAGTGGGACCATGCAGTTCCCTGCTGAATGGCTTGCTGCTGCTTATCAGTGGGCAAGGTACAGCATGTAGTTCCCTTGGGAGCATTCCCTGAATCAACACAGAGCTTTTCCCTGAAAAGCCTAGTGCTCACTGAATGTTGTGAAGTTCTGGTTTTCTCTCCAGAACCAAAATCTTTAAGACTGCCTGGAGGTACGCTGATTGGAGCAGCACTGGGGAAGCAGTAAGATATCTGGAAGGAATTTTGCAGATGAGTTAATGATCGGTGAAGTTTGAAGAATGGTACTGACACAGCCTGGATCTCTTTGCCAAGGAATCTAGCATCCTACTGAGGACTGGAGTCCATAAGCAACAGGGGAGAATGAAAGATGAATTGCAGTTAAGCACACAAACAGGATCTCTGAGAACACTTGGAAGAAAGTTCCAGGAGCTGGGGCCTGACTTTGTTCACAGCATTCCCTCTCTTTTGACTTAACTACTTTTGCTAATTTTGATAATCTCAGGGAGAACACAGGATCACAACAGTTGTTCCACCACAGTTAATCAGCCTCAGTGAAAGTTTAATGAAAACAGCAAGGCTACAATCTCTGATATTCCCTTTTCTATTCAGCCTGGAAAGTACAATTTTAGTGCTCTATTTATAAAATATATTTAAAATCTGGGTTTGTACATTTTTGAAGGTGGAGGGGGGTGGTGTGGAGAAAGCCTGGCTTCATTCAAATGAGTGGGAGTTTTGCCATGATTTACATGGGCCAGAATTTCATCCTTGTTTATACAGTTTTGCAGCCAGGCTGAAGAACTCTTAGGATGCCTGGGCCAGAAAAAGAAATCTTGAATCTTAACACTGCTGTGAACAGTTGGGGTAAGAATGCTGGGAAAGTCCCAAGGAAATTGAACTGGCATAGAAGTCATGTTTAGCTGGCTGTGTTTTGGATGCTTTTGTTGTGCTCTCCATCTCCTCTCTCGCTGCCTGAACTGAGAATGATGAGCTGCAGACCAACCTGATCTGCAGATGGCTTCAGTTCTGACACGTAGCCATCTGCTAAGCCTTCACCAGCAGGGGAATGCCGGGTAGCTTTTTAAGATCAGATAATAGGCTGGTGCAAGACAACCAGAAGTCTGAACATACTTAGTAAGCAATGTTCCTGACTAATGTAGGCAGCAGTCTGTTTAATAGCAATCCACACTCGGTAGCCAAAGTGCTATGGGATGTGCTTGGATCAGGTTTGGGCATGCACCAAGTTAAAAAACTGCTCTGTTACACGGGTTGCTTTTCCTAAGCTACCATTATAGGTCAGTGCAACACACTGAACTAGGAGCCACGTGTGAAAAGGATTCTAGGTCACATCTCTGCTGCTGAGCATTTGCACCCATGGAGTTTTCAGGTGGTCTTTCTATATCTAGGAGCACTCATCAGCTTCTAAATTCCTCAGTCTGTGTCTGTACAGCAAAGAGCATGTGCAGCTGTTCATTTCATTTGACAAATCCTACACCTCATGTTCCAGAATCACAGTGAACATACTTAAAATTTCTATTTTGGGTAGAACAGTGTAACCACTAAGTTGCAGTGTAGTTTTAACTTCAGAAACTGCACTGATTTTAAAATGGCAACATCTGTGCAGCTTCCTTTGTTAAAACACTGGGATGCAAGATGCCCTAGAAACTAACATGAACATCCACACACATCTGCAACACTCTAAAGTGGTTGTATGATTTTAAACTCATTTATTTTCTCAGGTACCAGGAAGGGCTATTCTGGATTGTTAAAACAGACAACCCTTAAGGTAGAGCTTTGAGCTAAAAATAAGTCACTCTGTCCAAGTGTCCACATAAGGCTGTGCTATGCTCCATAGCTTATCTGGTCACAGTGACTTCAGAGGGACTACGTTGAAGAATGCAAGGAAAAAATTTGGTCCCAGGCTCTGATCTCGGACCCTCCTGTAGGCCATAGAAAATGTAAAGTAATACTGTCCCTTCTTCCCACAGAATGTCCCTCAGAAGTACAAAGACCTGGTCAAGTTAGGACTAATCCTGGACCCAAACATGATGGCTGAAGAATTGCTGGACTGGATCCTACAGGCCTTGTACGAAACCGAACCAAACCAAACCAACTGTTCTGCTGACACAAGTTGGATTTTTGCCCGAGGGAGACCTACTAGCTTTGACACTGGGTGAGTGAAAAGTGAAATTCTTGGGATGACTTTCCCATTTTTAAAAAAATAAAGACAGTAAAACTCTTGACCAAAAGCAACTCTCCACACAGAACTAGGCAGAACTCACCAGAGAGAATTATGTTGAATCTCACTGATATGCTGGTGGCTGTAATGAGCTGGACATAAAGAGACTAAAGAGACAGCCCACAGGCCTTCCCTTTCCCCTACCAGTAGAACAGGGATGGGTGAGATTTCCCTGCTGTTGTTCAGCTGCTGGTTAACAGAAGAAGCTGTTCTCTATTTGGGCTTGTGCTGGTTGAGCAGCCCCGTCTGCAGCTGTATCGTGTTACACACTGTTATGCAACCCCATCCTCCTTGCAAACAATGACAGGAGCAACCTAAATCATGAAACATGAAGACTATAATTAAAGAGGGGAAAGTGCTTATTTGGCATTCGGGTACCCACAGCCAATTCAGATTAGCTGAACTAGCAAATCACTTGGCACAAACTTAATGAGAATAACATTTGCACTGGACTAAATTATGGTTGCTTTACCCCACTGCTGGCCAAGACAGTAGTGTAACCTGAGTGATGCTGCCATGGCTTGGGCAGTTGTCTCTCCTCTTAACAGACAGTGACATTTACACCACAAACAGGAAGAACCTTTGCAGTCAAAGGCTCTGCCTCAGGTTCTGAAGCTATTAGCACCCAGAGGAACTCTGGCCCCAGTACAATGCTTTCACATCTGTTTGTTATGATTGGAAGTTTGCAGGTGTACAAATCTGACGGTATCTGCTCAGTCTATGCCCTGCATTTCCCTGCTGGGCTTGTCCTCCTCATGCTGCTTGGGGGATTTATGCACCTGCACAGCTTGTAGCTGCAGTTGGCTGTGTAAAGTGGAAGCTGCCAGCCAGGAACTCTGAAACTGAGGAGAGTGTGCAACTGTGCAAAGCCTCTGAAAACTTTGGAAAGTGCTTCTGAACCCTCTGCTCCATCCCTCCCTCCCACCTCTTACAGAAAAAGACCAAGAGTTTTTAAGATCTGATATTTCTTTTAGAGTTTTCTTGCTGGAAGTCTTCCTTGGGGAACCCAGATTAGTAGTTTATGGAGGCATTAATAGAACAGCAGCTGTTGAATGTTAAACAAAGAGAGATTTTCATCCATCTGATTGCTAGATATTAGAATTATTTAAGAGTAAAGGCCCTGCTTCCCTTTTAGCTTGCAGCTTTTTTTTTGCTGGTGAACATCTCCAAGAAATTCTGTTGAGTTTTCTGATTTGTGCCATAGTCATCAGAACTCCAAAAATTCTAAGCAAGCTGAAAAAAAAAGTGAATGTTTTTATGTTGCTGCCTTGGGGACTGTGAAACTATATACCTACTGGATCTTCAGTTGACCCTAGAGATATTTAGAGAAGGAGGAAAAGAGCTTAAATTTAAAATATAAAATATGGGGAAGATGAATCAGCACAATTTTGATGATGTTGGCCCCACCCACCAGTTTTAATCATGCATCTTCCTCTTTGTCCTGCCATAATCATTCTCTGCACATAGTTAGGATTATTTTACTGATCATTGAACGCCAGAAAGGATGCAAGTTACACTGTCTCAGTATCAGTGACACCCACATCTTACAAATATATATTGGATATGAAGATAATCACTTGTGACTTTGGACAAGTAGGTCAACAGTTTGTGGAGAGTTCTGCAAAATACTGATGACAAAACACTGCAGCATCTCTACCACTAGTTGCATAGTGAACACTTTCTTGTCCCACAGCTGTCTGGAACCCTGCATTATCCCTTCCCACAACTATCCCATCACAGCCAGAAGCTTATCTATCTGAAGAGTCAGGCAGCTCTTTAAATGGGAAAATGTTGCATGATATTGAATAGCAGCTCTATTTCTCCATATGCATACATTTTTCACAGTTAATCTCTCTCATTCCTTTGCCTCAGTCTTTGGGAGGATGAGTTCAGCCATCTTCATCTTGAAAATAGCTCTGTGTCACCCAGACAGTAAGCTAAATTTGAGATGCAACAGGTTATTCCCCAAAGGCATCTTAAAGGCTAAGGTCTCTGTTTGCCAGGAGAGTGCAATATCACATTTTACTGGCTGACATATGAGACATCACTTCTGCCAACACAAGAAGACAGTTCTTGAGCCTGAGTGTACCCATACCCCAGCCTCATCTGAGAGCCCCACATCCACACATGCTTCCTAACCTCCTCCAGGTTTTAGGCCCTCATTTGTTTGTACATCCTGGGATGGGAACCTCAGCAACCCTGGGCCAGCTGAGCTCTGGTTTTGCGTAGCTTTTCTATATACTTTGGGTGAGAACCATGATGATTTTGCATGCTAAGAAGCCCTTAATTGCACCCATGTTTAGATTCCTCCTGAGCTGAGCTGAGCTGAGCTGCACAAGCCAGCAGTTCATGTTTCTGAACGTGTAGCATATGACCAGAGTTACATGCTGATACAGAGGGGATAATTTACAACTGGGGTAGTTTCTAAGCTATAAGACCTAACAGAGCCTAGGCAGGGTTGCCTGTGGATGCAGGGGGGAATTTGCAAATGGACCTGAGGGAGTTCATTCAGAACTTGCTTGCCTTAAGGTCTGACCCCTGCCTGACTTGACCTCACTAGCAGCTCTTACTTTCCCTTTAGGAAGGATGGAAGTGGGAGAAGAAGGGGCTAGAAGCATTTTTCCTAGTTCAGGTTCCTGCCTTCTCCTTCATGGAGAAATAAACTGATCTGACACTCCATCTACAGGAGCTTCTCTGGTTCTAAAGGTACTAATGCCAGATAATTTTTACAGAAGTATATTGTTTATTTTTGATTCTTTAAACATGGGCTTAAGTTCATAGATAACTGTCCTTATATATATATATTTATTTATTTTTAAATCTACTTAGGGAATACTTATAGTTAGGCTGATGCTGAGTGTCAGAACTTGGCTCTTTGAGATGCTGCAAGGAGCACAGGGAGAAAAACTGCCTAGGGACTACAAAAGAAAGGCTCTTTAGCAGCCTGTGGTGTCACCCCTGCTAAGTTTTCCATGTTTCTCCTGGGAAAACTGTTTTCGTGCATCACAGTGCCTTGCTGAATGAAGGACCAGTTGGGTATTTGACTTTTTTTTCAGAAGTAATGTATTTATAAAGTTAGAGGTTGAGATCAAACAATAACTTAAGAAGGTGGAATTGTGTATTATGTTGGTGTATTATTTTCCTTCCAAGTCCTTCCTTCCTCTAGACTATCAGTGTGTTTTCTACTTTAACTCTGTAATGCCAATAGCCTGTTGAGATGGGTTGTTCTCTTTTTCGGCTTGTAGTGATTCTAATCAAATACAAGGAGTTAATCTCTTCTATATATGTTAAAACAAAGGTTTTCTTCTGGCTCAAGTGCTGCTTTGTTAAAGTCTGTCTTTTCTTTGCTCCCTCTACTTTTTGGAATCAAATTTATGGTTGCATCTCCACAGAGTATGAAAGTCTCTTTTTATTATTATTTTAAGTAAAAAATATAACTGCCGTGGTCTCCCACTTCCTGGATGACATTGGCAACTTTACTTGTGGCTACTGACATTTCAAGAGACCCATCTTATACAGGCAGTCTGTGTTTGGCTAAATTTAGCAAGCCATGGATCAAGTGGCAAGTATGTTCCACCCTGAAACCTATTTTTGGGAAGAACTCAGCATAGGCACCAAGAGGTTAAAAAGCTGTGTGGGGGAGAAGAAAAAAAAATACAAGAAGCAAAATATTTTGGAAGAATCGTTGCTATGTTCTGAGCTTCAGCTCTTGAACACTGTGGCTCTGAATCACGTTCACTGGGGAAACAGCTGCAGCTGTTTAAGATGCTACTGCTCCTCAGCTGTTTGTTACCTTCCTTTTGCAGGCTGGGGGATGAACACAAACCTTCCTCAGCAGTTTAGACTTAGTGTTACCCTCTCAAACAGAAAGCAAATAAAACCCAGGCAGGTACCCCTTTCCCCCAACAATACTGGGGAGTGCAGCAGCCCCTGCAAGAGGGTTGGGGTGGGCATGGGTAGTGTAAGCAGCTCCAGCAAGTTTCTGTAATGCATTTGGAAGGGTTTATGTGCACAGTGTGCCTGAGAGTCCTGACTGTACTCTGCTGTCCCTGATCATGAAATATGTTTCTACATATTCAGTTGTGACTGGGTTAGTTAAAAGTGTTTTGGAAAATTGACTTGACTAAATCACAGAGAAACCATGGTGTGGCCGTGCTGGTCTGTAATTAATTGAAGAGCACAGTGCTAACCAGATAAAAACCGGCTGTCAGCTCATAGCAGTGCATTCATATGGGTTGGTGCATGTTTATCCCAGCAGTTTAAACCCTGTTTTGATTCAATGGCTTCTAGACACTGTTTATTCTCTCCTGTAGAAGTGTACCCTAGCCAAAAGGATTTGTAACACTGTCCTAGAACAGAGGTGTAGCACCGTGTGCCCATCCTCTCCCAGCTGCCAGGGCTGCCCTGAGATGGAAGATGCAAAGCAGACTGCCTCTCTGGGAGCCCTGCCAGCGGCTGACTCAAGGTGAAGGATCCTGGAGATTGAATGTAATGGGTGAGAGCCGCGCCCGGTCTGGTTCAGCAGCACACCTGGTGCTGTCCACTTCGGCAGGGGTTGGGAAAGGCGCTGGTGTGTGCTGGCACAGCCCCTCCACACCATGCCTGTGGCTGACCCCGGCTGCAGCCCAACCAGCCCTGTGCACTCACAAAGCTTTGAGGTCCTGCACTGCCCTAGCCTGTGCGGGTGGGGAGCTGGCACAGCCCCTCTCCCTCCCTGCTGGAGGAGAGAGATGGCTGAAACTAGTCTGGGAGCAGGTGAGTCACGGGCTGGCTCCTGGCTTCCTCTTGGGGCAGCCTCTTGCTGGAGGATCCAGAGGCACGTCGGAGACAGGAACGGGACAGTTTCTAGTGGGGATGCTGGGCTGGCAGCCTGGAAGTGTAGGAGATTCCCAGCTGTGCTACTGGCCTCAGCTTCCCTGAGAAACAAAATAGATAATAATTACTCTGTCATGGATTTCAGGCTCTGAAATATTGAACATTACTTAAGGGAATATTCATGGCCTATCACTTTTGTGGTTTTATTAGCACGCAGAATAATCTGGGTATCTAACAGACTCTTCATAATGTAGCTGTTTGTTTTTTCCTTTACTGAGCCCAGTCAACAAAAAAATAGTTCAGGGTCTTCTGAGTCAGCCATTATTGCAGTGTGAAAGCAAGCATGATTAAGATTTTTAAAAAGTACTGTAACATAGAAAAAAAAAAGAAGAGGGAGTTCCCTTTTTTGTTAGAATGCACTAAACAAGTCCTTATTATTATATTTTAACATGAAGGTTTTGACCAGCCTAAAAGGCATCATGATAATGAAGAAACTAATGCAGTAAGTACTTTGAGTGCACAAGTGTTTAGGAGTATTTAGGAGCATTGCTTTCCTAAGCATTCAGTACTCTTATTTTACACAAAAGTCATGACAGCACGTGGTACTCAGCCTTGAAAACATCTTGATCTCTGCAAAACCAGATAAGGCCATGTTTCATTTGTATTCCTAGAGCTGGGGTTGGAGGTGAGGGAAATCCTATCCCATACCTGAAGGAAGCATACCTAATTTCTCCCCTTCATGGGAAAAGATCAAGTATTTCTCAAGCCACAACCATCTACCCTGTAAAAAACCAGAACCCCAATTTAATAATGATACTTTTGTGAGCAGCCTTAAAATCCTAGCAAAAGAAGACAGAATTAAACCTCTTGAAAACATCTCTTGGCCTTATTTGGGGCAACACAGATTGGAGTACAACTTTCAGATCAGGCTCATCCTCCCCAGTTTTCACTTTGGTGAAAGTGAGCAGGAGGGGCCATTTCAGCCCTCTCCTTGCATGAAGGATGCAGCAGTGTTAAAGAACAGAAAGAAATGTTTCAAGGCTGCTTGGAAAGAGAAGGAATTTAATTCCCACCTTAATTGGGGATCTTTTCTATTGATTTCGGCAAGGGCTACTGCAGACACGAATAGACTGAGGTCAAACTGCAAACACCTCACTGAAACTGGTGGTGGAGGGAGAATCTGCACACACTGCTTCCCTTTAGTGGCAAAAGTAGGAAGGTGTTAAGACCCCTAATGCTACCTGAAGGTGGAAATACTGGAACCCCTCCCTGACAAACAATGGGCAACAGGGGCTTCAGCTGGCTATTGGCTTTTCAAGTGTGAAAGGATTGAGGAAGGAAAAATTATGGTGTTCTTGTAATGATTGAGGAAGTCTGTCCTAATGGCTAGCTGCAACTGAACACACTTTCCAGCTCTCCCCTTTCCTCTGTTCCTCCCTCCTGGCTATGAAGTGAGCTGCCTAAGGAGACATAAACCCATTATTCTTCATTTCCCCTGACAGTGATCCCTTTCCCTCCCCCTCTTCCCCCCTCTTTCTCCTCTTTTTCCGTATTTTTCCTCCCTTTCCTCCCCCCCCCCCCTTTTTTTTTTTTTCCTTCCTCCCCCCTTTCTCCCTTTTTGCCTGTCTTTTTCTTTCCCTTCTTTTTCTTTCCCCCCAGCAGTATCAGCTTGCAGTGGGATGGCAGGGATGGTCATGCTGGCCTGAGGGAGAAGCTCAGCTGCAGATGGGGTTGTGAGGGTGTAAGAGCCAGTGATCTTAGGATTCTCAGGAAAACAAAATCTGCTGACTCTTGTGTTGGCAGCTGAAGCTGTTAATGAAGGGGCTGTGTATTTGCTGCATGAACTGAGCAATCTATTAATGCCTGGTATTGCCAGGCTTGCTAGCACACCAGCCTGTTACTGGAGGTGGATTGGGAGCAATATATGCTGTGCTCAGCTGTCCACTCTGCAGGGCAGTAATTTCTGGCACAGAAAGGGTCAGTGGCCCACAACTGGCAGTGTCCTTGGGTCCTGCAGCAGGAATAGCCAGGGCCACTGTCAAAGTTTGAAGAGGCTTTTAAACAGAGTTTAAATGAATTTCAAAAGGTGACATGAGAATGTGAGCAAATACATCGCTTGTTTGATCTCTCCTGTGTTCATCGTTGGGGGGGGGTAGAAAAAAGGAATTTGTGCATTCTTTGTAAGGAATGGAGGGAACAGCCCATTCAGCTACCAAATCTGCTTGTAATGGAAGCTTACCACTCCCTACATTTTTGGCTGGCTGCAGGGGTCAGAAGGGGTAACAGTAGTGCTGTGCTGGGGTTACTGCTGCTCTGGTTCTGAGGAGGAAATTTTGTCTTGTCAATGTAGGCTGAAATAATCTCTTACTATGGACACAAATGATATTTAAGCCATTAACACTTCAGTGATAAATATCTCCTCATGTAGTAAAGTCCTAGAAAAGTGGCTTTGATAAAAATCAAGATGATTGTCTAACTGGAAACATTCTATTTTCAAGGCACTTAGACTGTGTTGGTGTATGACACTAGATTTGTCCTGACAAGCAAGGCCCCAGTGGGGCAATTTCTAAGGCTTCTGGCTTGGTCCTTGTTGCCTGTTTAAAGAGCCCTTCAAAGCAGGCAGTGGGCTGCTCTTCAATGCTGGTCCTGTTGGTGCTCTTGCAGCTGAGGCTCAGATGCAAGAGCCATCTGTGTTTCATGATGGTCTTTTCTGTATCAGGAGGCCAGGTGTGAGCTCTCTCAGTGGGAGAGGAGAGACTGCCAGGCCCTCAGGAAAGCTGGCAATTGGCTTGGTTTCCAGAAAAATCAGTGCTCGTGGGTAGTTTCTATAATGAATCCCAGGAGTTCTTGGATTCTCTGGAACCACCAGCTCAGCATCATCCTTCTGATGGCCTTAGTGGAAAGCAGGGTGGGCACAGGCTTGTCTGAGTGCCTACAACAGAGGCGGTGTTTCTGAGAAGTGTTGAGCTGTCTGCACGTACACAGGTTGGCTCTTCCATCTGTGCATGACATGTGACATTCAGGAAAGGTGAGGTGTGTGGTACTCATGTGGTGAGAAGGACCTGTGGCCTCTCTAGCCAGCAATTGGGGCACTGCTATCCCAGAGTACCAGGCTCACAAAGTCGTATTTGCTGGTAGTTTCTGCAGTTGTGGTAGAGAAGGGCCAAGTTTCAGGGAGGAAAGAAGTGGCCATGAGAACTTATAACTCACTAAAAAAAGACACAGACACTGCAGTCTTTGTTATGACTCATCTGGGCTGTTGCTTGAAAAAGGCAGGCTGAGCAGGTGAGGACCTCCTTACTCAAGGGAGCAGCACTCTGAAGCCCTGAAAGTAGAAATGGTGTAGATGAGCAGTTCCCATGCTGAGCCTCCAACCACTGATTTCCCTCCAACCACGGCCAGATGCAGCAGAGGGAGAGCTAGCAGGTCATGGCTGGCTGGTTACTTCCCACCTGTTGCTCCCACTGCTGCTAAACAAGTTTGAGAAGTAAAAATCCAGCATGTATGTTCTCATTTTCATCTTTCTCTTGAAAACAAATGATGAAATAGTTGCAGGAATATCAATAATTCCTGGATGGTGGTGCTTTGCTCTGTAGTGAGTGCCGCTGATGGGGAGGGGGTCTCTATGAGCAAAGCTAGTGTCTGCATTATCAAAGTGTGAGTGGAGATAATTTCAGGATGTTTTGACAACGTTTTTCCCACTTGGAACTTTATTAGGGATTCACAGAGAGTCAAAGAAGTGCTGTGAACTGCAGCAGCTTGTTCAGTCACCTCCCTTCAGTGAACAAGCCATGCTCCCGCGGGGCCTTGCTGGGACATGAAAGTGCCGACACGCATTCTGGAAAACCTTGCGGCATTGCTGCCTCCTCCCTGGGGATTAGGGGCTTGTTGAGCCCGGTGAGGAAAGACTGTCCCCCCAGCTCAGCAAATGGTGGTACAAACTGCTGAGGGTGGCAGGTCAGTGCTGTTTCAGTGTCCAGCAGCCCGGGCACTGGGCAGAGGAGCCTGGCTGTCCCCGGCCACCGCCGCTGTTTGCTCAGGGAGCGGGAGTTGGGCGATAAGGAGTCCCTCGAGATAAAGCGCTTTTGTTGTTTGCCTGCTGGGTCAGGGCTCGGTAGGTGTTCTGCATTGCTGGGCGTTAAGGGTGTAGGCCGCTTAAAAGAAATTAAAAAAGGGACTTTGAATGGGCTGGGTCAAGGTGTCAGAGGGTTAAACCAGAACAGTTCCGGCACTTGCTAGAGGGAGAAAGTTGTATAACATCACCTTACATCGAGTAAACCTCTTCCTCTCAGCCAGCCAGCCCTTTATGCGAGAGGGAACCAGTCGTGAAATCAGCAGTCATTTTCACCAGTCGTGAAATCACAAAGCCATCGCCTGTTTAACGAGCTTTTTTTTTTTTTTTTTTTTTTTTTTTTTTTTTTTTTTTTTTTTTTTTTTTTTTTTTTTAAGACGAGTTTTTGCTATGATGTATCGCCATCCTCAAGGCAGGAAAATAGATTACACTGGGGAGAGGTAGGAGCGGAAAAAACTCCAACCCGACAAGAATCCAGTGCAGTGGGAAGGCTGCGCAGTTTAACAGTGCCACCTCCTGGCTGGCCCTGGCACGGAGGGGTGTCCCAGCTCCCCCCTGGCGTGTCCCACACCCACTCGCTACCAGCAGCAGCCCTGGAGCCCCGCACACGGATTTCTCGCCAAGCGATGGACGCTGCGGCGCTGGAAAGGGAAAAATCAGCTACAGCTTTAGGCCTGGTCAGTGCAGCAGCCAGGGATGGTCTTTGGCGGGCAAAGGCTGGCCCAAGCAGGATTTTTCCACTTCATGCAAACATCTCAACTTTTTTTGTTGTTTGTTTTGCTTTGTTTTGTTTTTGTTTGTTTGTTTTAGTATGGGGTTTTTTTTGTTGGTTTGGATGAAAACAAGCCCTGATCTTGCCTCCTCCCCCAGGGATAGGGGGCTCAGAATAAAAAATGTTTTGATTCATAGTGGAGTGGGGATGATAGGATAGATCCTCTTTGGTAAGGTCAGGTCAATTGTCCCAATGCTGATATTTAAATTTAATGTTAATTAAAGGCAAAAAAAAAAAAGAAGAAGGTACTTTGAAATGGAATGACCTTTTCTATGGCACTCTTGTAAAGATTTCTCCTTAGAACAGGCAGGAAATTCCCAGTTTAAAGGGGTAACCATTGCCCCATGCTCTTGGCTTCTGATCTATTAGCATCAATTAGCACAGGGCCTGGGCTGCCTCACAAGGCAGCATGGATGTAGGCAGGCTGCCCTGCTGGGACTGCACTGGGTGCTGCTGCAAATACCACCTCAGACAGGATGAGGTGAGGATGGCATAGCTCGGCTCCTCCTCAAGATGGGGAGGGGATCAGCTGGAGATCCAGGACTTGCCTGGGACTGAGGAGTTGTAGCTCAGAGTACTGTGGAAAATGGTGCCCTTAGGGATGCCAGTAGAACAGACTCTCAGCTTTGGAGGGCACTTGGTTTCCCTAGAGGACTGGGTTCACAAAGTCATTTTTGGTGTTGCATTTGAGTTTCCATGAAGCTGAGCAGGACTCAGGACTGCCTGCATGTGAGCAGCAGTCCCACAGCAGTTTAGGCATCTCTTAACTTTCCACCTTGTTTCCCTGCTCGTGGCTACAGAACTTCTATGATCCTTGCAGAAACAGTCCAAGGAGAAAGCCCAAGGCAGAGGCAGAGGCAAGTAGGTTTCTGCTGGTGTGGTTTGTGAAGAGATGTGCAGCAGAGCAGAATGAGCCTCGTGTGGGTGCAAGGGAGGGAAGGGGAGTGCACAGCTGAGATGGCACAGGCATGTGCACAGCTCCAGGGGCCTCAGTGTTCTGCTCTGCTGTGACACAAGAGGAGCTGGAAGCCATGGTACAACAGCAAAGCTATGATGTAGTTGCCACCATGAAGACGTGGTGGGATGACTGACATAGCTGGAGCACTGCACTGGATGGCTACAGGCTCTTCAGAAGAGACAGGAAAGGGAGGGGAAGCGGAGGTGTGGCCCTTTATATTAGGGAGGCTTTTGATGCCATGGGTATTGAAACTAGTGACGATGAGGTTGAATGCCTAATTAAGGGAAGGCCAACAAGGCTGACGTCCTACTGGGAGTCTGTTGTTGTCCACCCCACCAGGAAGAAGAGGTGGACAACTTATTCTATAAGCAGCTAGGTAATGTTTCAGGATCACCAGCTCTTGTTCTTGTAGGTGACTTTAACTACCAGACATCTGCTGGGAACTTAATACAGCAGAAAAGAGGCAGTGCAGGAAGTTTTTAGAGTGTGTGGAAGACAACTTTTTGTCACAGCTGGTGAGTGAGCCCACAGGGGAGGGACTATGTTAGACATGTTGTTGGTAAATAGAGATGGGCTGATGGGAGATGTGGTGGTTGGAAGCTGCTTGGGGCACAGTGATCATGAAATTATAGAGTTCTTGATATTTGGTGAAATCAGGAGGAACACCAATAGGATTTTACATTGGACTTCCAGAGGGAAGACTCTGGCCTATTTAGGAGACTTATTCAGAGAGTTCTTTGGGAAGCAGCCCTTAAAAACAAAGGAGTCCAGGAAAGGTGGGCATGCCTCAAAACAGAGCTCTCCAGGGCACAGAAACAGACTGTCCCTGTGTGCTGAAAGATGAGTTGATGACGCAAACGTCCAGCCTGGATAGGCAACGAGGTTTAGATGGAACTTAGAAATAAAAAGATGGTGTACCATCTTTGGAAGAAGGATCAGGTCTCTCAGGAAGAATTTAAAGGGGTTGCTGGGCATGTAGGAAAAACATTAGGCAAGCCAAAGCTCAGTACGAACTTAATTTGGCAACTTTTGTAAAGGATAATAAAAAATGCTTTTACAAATATATTAATGGAAAAAGGAAGGGTAAGACCAACCTTTGTTCTGTACTGGATGTGGGAGAGAACTTAGTAACTGCAGATGAGGAGAAGGCAGAGGTGCTTAATGCTTTCTTTGCCTCACTCTTTAGTGGGAAGACAGCTTGTCCTCAGGACAACTGTCCTCTTGGGTTGGTAGATGGTGTCAGGGAGCAGAATGGTCCCCCTGTTATTCAGGAAGAGGTGGACAGAGAACTGCTGAGCCACTTGGATGTCCATAAATCTATGGGGCCAGACAGGATCCACCCCAGAGTGAGAAGGGAGCTGGCAGATGAGCTTGTGAAGCTGCTCTCCATCATTTACCAAGAGTCCTGGCTCACTGGTGAGGTTCCAGATGACTGGAAGCTGGCCAATGTGATACCCATTCACAAAAAGGGTGGGAAAGAGGATCCCAGTAATTATAGGCCAGTCAGTCTGACCTCAGTACCCAGCAAGGTAATGGAACAGTTTATACTGAGTGCCATCATGCAGCACATACAGGATGGCTAGGGTATGAGACCCAGCCAGCAAGGGTTTAGGAGGGGTCAGTCGTGTTTGACCAACCTTTTATGACCAGCTGACCCCCCGGTGGATGTGGGAAAGGCTGTGGATGTTGTCTATTTGGACTTCAGCAAGGCTTTTGACACTGTCTCCCACAGCTCACTCCTGGATAAGCTGGCAGCCCATGGCTTGGACAGGAGCACTCTGTGCTGGGTCAGGAACTGGCTGCATGGCCGGGCTCAGAGATTGGTGGTGAACGGTGCTGCATCCAGCTGGGGACAGTCACCAGTGGTGTCCCTCAGGGGCCTGTGCTGGGGCCAGTTTTGTTTAATATTTCCATTGATGACATGGATGAGGGTATTGAGCCTGTCATTAGTAAATTTGCAGATGACATTAAGCTGGGAGACTGTGTTGATCTGTTGGAAGGTAAGAGGGCTCTGCAGAGAGACCTGGAACAGTTGGATGGATGGGC